>JARHVA010006070.1:67500-212500 GCA_037957365.1 Torreya grandis | reverse complement strand
TTGGTGAGTTATTCATCCCTCTAATGTTGGGATAAATAAAACCCCTAAGTTGAGCTCATATACTTTGAGACATACTCTTTGAGAAAATTGGGTTCTTCATAATCTTTCCATCTGAGCTCAAGATATCCTTATCTTAAGATTTATAAAACTAGATTATGTGCATAAAAAATATATGATCTCATTTCATTCACCTTGTGAATTTTGTCCCACATTATCAAGGGGAAGAAAATAAAATCACTTTGTAATTAAGAACACTCCTTTAGTTCCTCGATCTTGAAAGACCACTTATGTTTAGATCTCATTCATTAATTGTGCTATGTGTAAACATAAAATTGGTTCCCTTGTAAAAATGAAATAGGGGTTAGGGTTTACAATTGGATTACCAATTAGATACATACACATCACCCATTGGTTGATATCCCACCACACTATCCCCAAGCTTACTCTATAGCTACCACTTGTCATGCTATCATTTGATCTTGGATCTATCTACTTTTCCTAGCCATCTCTATTAGGTTTGGTAGATGGATGCATCTAATATTTTTCTTATGTGGAAATATATAGCTAGGTTGGGATTTGAAAATTTTGATAATTTACCATACTAGGGGGCTATAACATCCTATTAACTATTTATATCATGGTGAAGTAGGATTACACCATATGGTGCCATCCCACTCATCTGTTGTTTTGACACTAAATTGGGATTGTAAGGACCAACCCAAGTCTATGTATTAGTGGTATTATGACATGTTATTCCATCATTATCACACACTATCCCATGGATATGACATCTCTTTGGGCTACAATGTGGCATAATCTCACTAACATATTAGCCCAAATGGTTTTGAACCATACAGATGGTTTTGGGATTTTGATTCACTACGATTATGACACATGGAATAATCCTAATAACATAATTTCATGATACCTTGATTATGTGGAGACTATTGAGATATCAAAACCATTAATAGATTAACACATGGCACCAAGAAACTTTTGTAAAATCATCTAAGTGCTAAAGGTCTTTTTAAAGAGGCACAAACCATCAAGAGATGTGAATGATTGTCATTTAGCACCATTAAATTAGACCATCATCTTGATGTCACTAAAAAACTAGGAAGTTATCAATATGTCATTATGGGCCCATAAAATTTGATCTTGTCACCTTCTGAAGTTATCACCAAGAGATAAAAATAAACCAAAAATGGCTAAGTGTTGAATCACTTCCCTGACCCATCAAACAAATTTTAAATAAAAATGTCTATCCTTTTGGGTTAAAATGTGAAAAAATTCTCTAGGAAAAGTTCAAAGAATTTAATAAGTGTTAAAAATTTTTATCTTTGTATATAAAGTGTGACATAACCATTTTCATGAACCTAGACTAACCCATGAAACCTTTGCATGACTACTAAAATCTTGAAGTCTTAAACTAAAAATGGATAATTCTCCTTTATGGTGACTAAAATAGTCAACATTCTAGTGACCTCTATAGGATGCTTGATTTATAATGATGAATCCAATAGCCTTTATGCAATCCATTGGGCATAGAATCATATAATTATCTAAACTTATTGATTTTAAATTCACAACCTCGATGTAACCTACTTAGCCTAATACTAAATAATATAACTAAGATTATGCTCTAGATAGACAACACAAGAAAGAATAGAAATAAACAAATGTGCCAAATCACTTAGAGGAAAGAATAACAACCAAACCAAAGTGTAGCATCACCTACAAGGAAGAAAAATGGCTAAACTACTATGTACAAAGTTTAAAGCAATTAGAAAATAGTGATTTAGATGGATACCATTAACTAGGATTGATAGCTCCTCTCCATCCAGCTTTGAGATTTGAAAATGATTGGATGATTTTTAGTTGGTTATGATGTAAGGGATACTCCATAAATAATCAATTTTTTTGTGCCTCCTAGGTTTGGCTCTATCTTCATCCCACTTTAACAACAAGTCTCCCTCATAGAATACTTTATGTGCCACTCTTTTTTAAAAATAAATCTTTAGTTGAGATTGATGAAGCTCCATTATATGCATAACTTGGTATCTTATTTATTATAATTCCATCATTTATATAATTAAGATCTCTATAACACTCTCTTCCATCATTTCTAGCTAACGTGTAAGTTCTAGAGTTGGAATTTGAAGAGATATAGGAAACTTCAACTCTTTTCCATGAATGAGCATGTAAGGAGAATTTCTAATAACATTCTTAAGGGTGATTGTATCATCCCATAAGTTTGTCCTCAATTTTCTATGTTAGGTCCTTTGATTTCCCTCTATAGTCCTCTTAATTATTATGATCAAAATCTTATTAGTGGACTCTACCAAACCATTACCTTGGGCATAGTAGTTGAATAAGATGATCAAGTAAATGTCACGTCTAACTACCTAATCAGTTATCCTTGTGCCAACAAATACTATATAGATGATTATAAAAGCCACCCAAAACTTAGTGAATATACTCTAATATAAGTCACATACATTAGCTTAATTTCTTTCTTTAAAATCCATTATCTCTATCCACCTTGTAAAATAATTAGTGGCTATCAAGACCCATTTGTGACCTACACTATAAGGTCGATTAATCATCCATATTAAATTTAAACCACATTTCATGAAGAGATGTTCTACCTAGATGGGATGGAGAGGGAGGGATACTAACCTCTATTTACTAGTGAATAATGCACATTTTTTACAATTCCTAACCAATGCATATACATCTCTAAAATATTAGGCCAATAATAGCATGATCTCACTATCTTTATGGTTGTATTCCTTGGAGCAAAGTGTCCACAAGATGATCCATCATAAAATTCCTCTAGAATCTTATCAATCTAGTTTGTTTCAACACATCTCAATAGAATATCATTAACATACTTCCTAAAAAAGACACCATACATAAGAACATAAGGAATTTACTACAATCTAAAATATCTTATTTTGGCCTTGTACAACACTTGAGAGCATTCACTAGTTTTGAGGAAGTTGACCATATCTTGGGTCCAAATAATAGGCCATGAAGGTGTATCCAAGTGTTGCCCATATTAGAGTACTAGGGAAACATTCTTATCATTCTATAATTCTAAAGATAACTATTAACACAAACATCTATTTCTTACTAGCTTTGTGGCCTTGATGTCCACATCATACTCCATCACCTTTGTAATCTACCATGCCCTTTTCTCATTCAAGTATTTACTTAAGAGGAATTATATGACACTTCGGTGGGATAAATTAAATACACCTTTTATTTAGACAACAAATGCCTAAACTTATTTAGAATTTTTATAATAGTCATCATTTACTTCTCTAAAAAGTAATACTTCACTTCGTAACATTCCAAGCCCTATCTAAAGAAAGCTATAAATTTATCCAAGTCTTCCTCATTCTTATGTACTAGCATAACTAAGATAGTGTCCATACCTACAAAGGCATAGAGATTAAATTCCTTGGTGAAATCTAGATTTATGTGGGTGGGAGCTTGTGATATGGCCTATTTAATTATTTTGAAGCTATCTTTCCCTTCTATGGACTAGTGGAAGATTTGATTCTTATTTAACATAGAATTTGGAGGATTTGAAAGATGTGACAAATCAAGAATAAACCTCGTAACAAAATTGATCCTTACTAAGAAGATTTTTAGACCCTTATTATGATTAGGAAAGGATAACGCTAGAATGGTACTCACCCTTTTAGGATAAAACACTAGCCCTATCTTGGAAAAAACATGGCCTAGAAGTTTGCCTCTATGGACTAAAAATTTTCACTTCTTGGGGTTAAATGAGACCCTAAATTACCTAAAACTTTAAAATACATTTTTGAGATGAAACAAATGGTCATCAATTTGCTTAGAAAATATTATAATATCATCAAGATAGAAAAGTACAATATTATTGATTAATCCCTAAAATGCCATATTTGTGGCTCTTTGAAAATTTTCCCCTACATTGGATAAGCCAAAGGGAATTTTTATGTAGTCATAAGTTCCCCAATTTCTAGTGAAGGTTGTCTTGAAATGATCCTCCTCCTTCACTATAATATTATTATATCGATAATAACCATCCAAGAGATAAAAGCATTTAGCACTTGCCAACATTTATAATATTTTATACATGGGAGAAAATGGGCTGTGATATTTTAATGAGGCTCAATTTATGTCCTTGAAGTCAACACACATCTTTATCTCTCCATTCATATTTCTAAAAGTGACCAAGTTTTCAACACAAGATAAATTCTTAATCAAAAAGATGATCCTAGCCTATCCATTTGGTTAACTATTTCCTATTGAGGGGTTCTATCTTGGGGTTTATGGGCCTCTATTTATTCCTAAATATCTTGGCATAATAATCTAACTCTATCTTGTGTTGTGCCAAACTAGGTTCAAGCCCTTTGATATCAATGTACTCCCATACAAAGATGTCCTCAAGCTCTTAGTAGAGTTTAATAAATACATGGTTTTCCTCTTCATTACATACCTTATTGAGGTGGAGATGTTTATCCTTGAAGATGAAAACTCTTTCATAGTTCTATTGCTTGATATTTATGTTCACTTTATCTCCCCTAACCTAATCATCATCACTAAAAAATCTTTTAAGTGTGATCAACCCCTTTGTAACTTTGTTTAACTTTAGTTGTATGACTTGGTCATCATATTTTTGTAGCAATTTATTCTAATTTTTGTAGGAAACTTAGTTTATTGAAAGAAAATAATAACATACTAATCACTATAATAGACCTACTAATTAGTATCATTACCAGGTATGGAAGGCCTTACAACTACCTTGATATGTTATTGTACTCTATCCCTTTTAATATCACCTAGAATTTCAAATTGAACACCAATAATAACTAATCTATCAGTATGTCTATTTATTTCTCTTGGGATGGATTAGATGTTGAATGATTCAAGGTATTTTATGAGGTCCCAAAATCTATGTTTATAATACTTCAATAACTAATTTTTGGTCACGTTTTTCCCTCTTACCTAGTTCACCACTAGGTTACTATCTTCACAGACTTGTAGATGTTTAATTCCTTTCTTCCTAGCCCGTTAAAGACCATGTATGAAATATTCATACTTATCTGAGTTGTTGGTACATTTAAACTAAAATATTAGAGTACAAAAATACTTATTAAATGGAGACACCTTCATGAAACCCCTCCTAATCCATATATACTTATAAATTCATTAAAGTGAATCTTTCAGACTCTATCATCATGTTCATCAGTATTCAAAATATTCAAAATGAAATAATATTCTTCATGATAGAAATATTTATCCAGACCCACCTCTTCGATGAGTATAAAAGGATCAAACTCATGATGATTATCCACTTATTCATCCTCAAATAAATCAAGTGTACCTTCAAGGGGTGTATTTAGATCTTATTTAGTAGGATGGAATTCTTTGTTGAAGATGGTACAATTAAAATTTATGGAATTTTACACATATGGTTCCTAGTAATTAGCTTAGACCTAATAGTGACTTTAGTGCCATACCTAGTTATAAATATTATATGAGACTAATCAGATGATAGGTATCCTCTAATCTTAGCAATAAAGTCCCTAGAAAGGAATAAAGCAAAGTATGGATGGAGATAAATTATGAAAACATCTTATGGAATGGAAAAGTTTGGGAAAGCATGTAAAATTAGGTCTAAACCCTTTATGACACTAGGATTCTTAATGGTTGTTCCATCTATCTTAACTACTCATTTAGAGAGTGGTTCATATTACAAACCTAATTTATCTACTATCTATTTTGATATCATCAAGTTATTAGTGCTTGAATCTATCATGAAATTATGGGCTAAATGACTCTTGATGATCAAATAAACATAGAATGGTAGAGATTTTAAATCTTTATTTGGTTGACATTCATTTGGTTGAGGGGTATTTGTGAGTATTATTTTTGGTTGTTCTTATGATGACCCTTATAAAAGATTAAGGTTAGAAAAAGATACTTGCAATAAGTCATTTTGCCTTAGGATGGAAAATTATTCTAACATGTGTATATTAACATTTTTTTCCTCATATGCTCAAGAGTATTGAATTGGGAAGTACCAACTTTTTATTGTACTTTGGTAGTAATAATACCTTCATGTAATTGTACTAATTGAGAATGGATTTTAGAATCTTATAACCTTATTGAAGTCTATTTTTTATATATTTATTGTACCTTTGGTATTGAGGTAGGATCAAAAACCTCTTTCAACACTGGATAAGATGATGTAGGATACTTACTAGCTACTGGTTCAATTTTGATAGCCATTTCTTGGACCTAGTATTAGCTATCACACTTAAAGAAGAAGCATGGTTCTGACCTTACAACTGATTCATTCTAAAATACTCATCCTATATCTAATTTAGAAGTGTATCATAACTATGTACTAGATATTTAGGATCTTATTATTGTGGTGATACATCATCTTGTCTCTTCTATTATGGTGTTATGCTTTAAACCATCAATTCTTGATTGATGACACTATTAGGATAAGTGGTTTAGTTTTGGGGAAGATTACATGGAAAATACCATAGTCCTATAATAAATTGTTTTGGATAGGTATCAAGGCTTTATATGCGATAGTAGTATTAGGTTTGAAATCTTGATAATAATTTTCAAGAGTAATTTGGCCTTAGAATTTTAAATATTTGCCTGATATGTTAGCCTATTTGGCTGATAAGATCCTTTATATAGAGGCATGTTATTTTGATAATGATGATGAGGTACTTGATAGGGTCTATAATTTGTATCCTTATACCTTTCAAGAGTAACTAACTTATTCCCAAAAGTCTAAATAAGGCTCATAACCTCTTATAGATCATTTTATGGGCTAGGGGTATCTTTATCCTTGATTGGTGGTTGGTTATTTGGCACTAGAATATGTGTTAATGTGGGTGTTTGAGGTGGAAAAGTGGGTTTTATTTCTATAAATATGGGCATTAGAGGCTTGTATGGAATATTTACAACCTATATAATACTATTCTCAGCCATAATGGCTATCTCATAAGCATTTGGTAATGTTTTACAACCCATTGATTGGATCATCATAGAGATATCATTATTCAAGGCTTTAAGATAATAAATAAAATCATGTTCAAGTGTAGGTATTACCAATAGTAGAATCCTGTCACATTTTCTCTAAATTTTGATATTAAAATATACCATGTACTCATATGGTTCCCTCTTAATAGTGGTTAGTTCTTAAAGCAAAAATAAATGATCTAACTTGTCTTCAAACTACTTACATATAGCTTCTTCTAGCTCATCTCATGATTTGATAGAACTAGGTCACAAGATAATATACCATTGAAGATATTTTATTTTAAATGAGGAAGATAAAATCCTAATAGAAAAATTATGCTCAGTAACATGATGTACTAAAAAAATATTAGCAATATCTTTAATGTTCTTTATAAGTATGGTAGTATCCCCTCCAATGATATATGGAATACTCTTGAGGGATGTAATGGATATATCATCATATTGATCAAGGTTTAGTTGGATTCCTCCATTAAAAAGAACATAAGTCTTATTTCTAAGTATAACCATGTAAAGGAGTAGAAGGAATCATTATCTTAGGTAGGGGAATCTACCAAAAGGGGGAGTAAACTGAGCTCTTGAGGAAGGTTGTATAAGCTCTCAAGATCTTCTTACATGAGATAAGGATGATTTAGATAATCTTATTGTATAGGGTGTAGATAATTCAAAAAACCATAAATTACCTTTTGAAGAAGCTTTTGTTTCTCTTGGCATGAAATACTTAGGGACTCATTTATTGGATATAAAAAAAGTTTAGAGTCACTAGGTGCTTATTTAATGTCTTCAATACTAAATATTTTTAAGAGTATCACCAAATTCTCAATGAAAACCTTCTAAATCCATATAATTGAGTAAATTTTCTAGTGGGCATGCCAAAAATTATTGTCTTTTTGAGTTACACACTTTTAAGAGGTGTATTTTATCTCCTCACTCAATCGACATAATGGGAACACCCAAATGTTGTGGGTAACCTATGGTTGGATTGAACCTATGGAGAGGTATTTATTCATCTAATGGATCACCTAAAACTAACAGTAAACTAGTGCACTTATGAGGAAAAAAGATAAAAAGAATAAAATTGAACCTAGGATATAAGAAAGGTGATGCACCAAATGTGTTATGCTCCCTCCACTAGTGTCTTGATAGCACTATGTGACTTAATATGTAATAAAAATATCTTACACTCTATTCAAACTAAGCTCTTCATACATTAGTGTTTCATATAAAATTTATGATTCTACGTATAGAACTTAAAGGAATGACTGAAAGGACTTCTGTCAAACATGATCAACCAGTGTACACAATAATTCGCTAGCCTAAACAATCTCAACACAACGTAAAACTTGTATGAACTCAGGATATTGATATCAAGGTGAAAATAAAGGAAATACAAAGGGAATAATAACTTATATCATAGATTTAGATCAACTTGTAGTAAACTAGCAACAACTGGCCTTTGACCAGATTTCATATTGATTCCTACCAAACATTGCAAATTAAACCTAAGAATTACTAAACACCCCAAATTTAATTTTGCATCATTCATCAAGGCTTAAAATCATGTTGATACATCCCTAATTAGGTTATCATATCTTATGTAACAATAAATTTTCATGGATTCATCCCTAATCACCTTGCGGCATCACAATAATCAATTTGGCATATGGACCTAATAAATGGGGTACTTGCACACTTAAACCAAATATTGAAAGAGATAAAATCCTAATTATAATTAATTAATAATCTAAACCAAATTAAATTCCTATATAAATTATCAATTTTAAATTAGTGAAAATCTAAAAAAGAAAATTCAAAATCCTAGACTTTCATCATTTCCTTTATGAGTTGTCAAGCTCTTTAAAAATATCCTAAAATATCTAATTTTTAGAGCCATGTCTAATAATTAAAAATCATAATTATTTGAAAACTATTAAATCTATTAGGGTTATATTTAACTCACCTATTTATATTTTGAACCCATTCCAATCCTTAACTCAACCCTAACTCACCTTAGGTAAGAGTTAATTCCAAAAGCTATAAATACAAGGCCATGCCAACTGAATTATAAGGTCTCATAAGACAAAGTTATAATGCTAATTTAGAGAGAGACAAGCTTTGAAATCATTTTATAATTCCAAAATATTGAGCCAAAGCAACATCAAGTTACATCACAAGCCAAAGTGTCAAGGAGAGAAGGAGCCAAAAATATTCATTTACCAAACACTTCTTGATGAACAAGGTGAGCAAGCCACTCAACATTGAATTTGAAGATCCTAAGTAAGGTAAAGGATTTGTGTCTTTTATGTTTTAGTTGTGCTTTAAATTATCTCTTATTACTAAGATCTCCCTTAGTTCTAGGCTAGAAGTGTAAGTGTTAGTGTGATTTTATTTGAGTTTTGTTTCTTAAACTAACACTATACTAACCTCCCTTCTTAGATTCCTATGATAAAAAATGGCATGATTGGTGGGACCTACAACATCTAATATAAACAAGGAAATAAAAATGTCGTTCTTATTTTTTTTAATTGATGCTTGACAATCTTTAAAATTTGAGTTTTAACTTTATTTTTCATGTATTATTTTTTTAGTGACACATTTTACATAGAGATTGACATCAATTCCCTCTTATTGATGTCAATCCTACCTAAACTGACTTTAACCCCTATATGTAGAAAAAAACATGGTAAAAACATGTTTAACAAATTTTTATTGAGTTTTCTAGTTTCTTTTTTGCATTGATGGGCCTAAATATCATTTTAGTTGACCATTTGCTTGTAGGATCTAGTGTTATTTATTTTAATCTCATATTGATAACCATATTTTTGTGAAAAAACATATTTTATTTTCCTCTATTTTTGAAAGAAGGAAGGAAACTGATGTTTATCTAAGATGACTGATGTCAAGCCCTCTATGAATGACTAGTGTCAATTTTTACAGACTGATATCGATCCTTATGTGGACCAACGTCAATCTCTAAGATAGAAAACATAGAAAACCTGAGAGAAAAATCCAAAAAAATGTTTTCTCATTCACTTTTGGACTTATACATAGGCAAAAACCCTCTAATAATTATAGGTCCTAAATTGAAAAGGGCCAAGTTTGAACATGTTTAAATCTTGCACATTTTGACATTTTGTTTTTAAAACAAACCTAGTATTTTCATATCTTAAATGTTTTTAAAGTTTTGAAAAAAATTCAACTAATGCTAAGGGGCCAAAAAAATCATTGCACATCTCATCTAGGTGATTAAAATGAACTCTCAAACTAGATAAATGGTCTTAATATTTTCATTTTCATTGCTTATTTTTTGAAGTTTTTTATTTTATTAAAATGATTGATGCATGTATGTTCTACCCCCATCCCCTTTAGGGAACTCAAGTGACCAAAACCACTCATTATTTGCCTCAGTCACTTTAGTCTAAAAGCATGAAAATAATGTTGTTAAGGACATCCCCAAATCCATATGGTTTGGGTGACCCAAAAGTGACCCTAAAGTCTTTTCACTTATCTTTTATTTTTATGCATTTTGGCTTGTGAGCAGGAGTTCATTGCCTCCTTATAAGTTCTCTAAGGAAGTGTTGACTCAAGAATTCATCTCCTAACATCATTTCAACCCCACTCCATGATGGGATATAAAACTCAAGGGTGATCCACTGGGATGCTTGTTTTGAGTAGTTAAAATAAGATCTATTAGTGGTACTCTAACTTAGACCATAGGGGCAACTCAAACATCGCACTACATTAACAAAGGGATGGCTATAATGGTCATGAAAAGGACAAGAAATTTTCACAACCAGTCAATTGATGTAGATCAAATTTACATGATTGCATCCCTTATGTTAGCCACACTTGGGACCATTTAGAAACATGTGAAAATTGATAAATTAGCACAACCCCACTTGTTGTGAACATATTGTTGATGCAGGATGAGTATCTTGAAGTTCCATGTCATAGTAAAAACTATTGGGATAAGAAGGGTCCTAAAACCCATGATTTTCACGTGCTTTTATTTTTGGATTAACACTTAAAATCCTCCCAAGATTAAGTATATTGATGTAATTCTATAGTATTACGTAACCTTATCAGTTTTAGGATTTAGGACATTAAACTTAGGTATCTATGTCATTTTATCCTTTATTGTAGGGTTTTGAGTTGAAATATCTATTTTTTTGTTATACCACATCAAAATGAGTCTTGTCTTATACATCACTCTATTGTTTTAAGAGGTGTTATGCTATCCATTTAACACCATACCTTTGCCTTAATATTTTATCAAATCTTTGTATGTCATTTGATTGAAAATGGTAATGTTATGCTACCCAATTAATTTCAAACCTTTTTTTATTTTGATTCTTGAAACAACTATTTGTTATATATTTATAGGACAATAAACACCATTATCTACTCAAATCATTTTAGAGACTTGTTTGTCTTATTTCCAAATTCCATCTTTCAAAACCAACCCACATGCACCTTTTGAGATCTTTACCTAGTGCCATTATGTTGTACGTCCTTGTCTAGTTTGTTGTGAGCCAAGTTTTCCTAAGTGGAATTTCTAATTAGCTTTGACAAGTTTAAATCAAAACATTGATTGAATTATACCTATGTCTTGCGTAATTTTACTCTAGACATTGATCTTTCTCTTTTGGGTTATGTAAATTAGGTTAATTATTTACTCAATTTGAAAACTATTTTTTTTACTAGATTTGGGAGAAATAGACTATTTTCTATATGCATTTTGTTTTCATGACTTATACCAATTGACCAAGTTCATGTCTAAAGTAAAATACCTAGTTTATGTCAAAGTGTTTTAGATTTGTTAGATTAAATCTCATACCTTTTTTTGTTTTAAATTCTATCTTTTGTGCCTTTTCTAAAAGACCTAGCATATGTTTGTTTTGATCCCGACTTTTGTGCTTGTTTTACCAAAAGATCTAGAAACTTTTGTTTTCTTGGAGTAGACTTGTTTGAAACACTTTGAACCTAAAGTTTGGCATTCTATTTTTATCTCATACATTTAACCTTTTTGTGTATGACATTTGATGTTATACATTTGGCATTATATTATCTTATACCAAGTTTTAACATAGACCTTTTTGGAGATATAGATCTAATTGGTTGACCAAGTTAGACCAAGTTCAAACCATTTATCTATTGGATATTAATTTTAATAGTTTTTTTAACTATATTCCTTATCATGAAACATTCATCATTGATTTGAATATGTCTCATCATACTCATAGTGGAGCCATGTACAATATGGGATGTGATATGTGGTCGCACAAGATGACTTTGTTAAAGACCCCTAATGGTGATGATTTAGTTAAAGAGATTTATCATTATCTACCTTACAACACTCAATCAAGGTAACAAATCCAAGATCCTTTATCTCACTATTTGGTCAACATGCCTCCACACTCATAGTAGGACCAAGAAAAAATAGCATAATACCTAGCTAGCATACCTTCAATTGTAGAATTGGCTCAACATAACCCATACTAAGTTACAATGCCATCAATATATGATCCCTCATTGTTTGATCATAAATTTCTTATAAATAAGGATGAATTTTTAATTATATCCATAGAGGTAGGGGATAAGTTTCTATTAGACTTCGCCCATGAAAATTTTCCAAGCCTAATTAGAGTGCCTTACAACATACCTTATAACCAAACAAATGAATATACCTCTTATATAAATATTCAAGATCTAGTGTTGATGTCATATGAGGACCCACATATGATTTTCATAAGAAAGGGCCTCATAAAGGACCATTTTATATAGATATAGATAACATACCAAATTTATTTGAACTTAGTGCATAATTTCAATAACATGACCATGTTAAATGTTCCACTTATCAAGCTAGTTCCTTCAAAAAGATTCTTAATTGAATTGACAAGCCAATAAAATTCAATTATAAACCCATTCATGTAAATTAATTTATTTGGAGACATGTTCAATACCCTATCCATTAAAGAAGTTTTTATTGCTTCTACATAAACAAATGTGCTAAACATAGTGGATAACATGAAAGTGTCATCTAATCTAAACCAAATTAGTTTAAATGCACAAATAACTAGTCCATAATAAGTGGATCTAGTAAACACCACAAGTGGTTTGTAAAAATATTGGGTGGGAAATTCTACCTTCAGGCCACAATAAATTACATTTAATCCTCAACTAGTTACTTCTTCAAGTACACAATCACAACGATTAAGTAGTCAAGCAATACCCAGTGCCTTACCTCAATAAAATGTGATGAATGTTATTATACCACAATAGGTGATGACTAATATAACACAAAAATATGCACAATCCAACATGCCAATGTAGCAGAGATCAAACATCCTGGCACCTTAATAGGGGGTAGCCAATGTTTCACCTCACCAGGCAGTGACAAGTATACCTCTTAAGTCATAAACCATCATAACTTTACAATTATAAATGATGTATAATAAATATTTTATATATATTTGTTAACAAAAAATGTTGAACCTTTAACAAGTGTTTACTTCACAATAGGCATTTGAGAAACTAAGAGGTTCTACAGTTCCATAAGTATCAATC
Source organism: Torreya grandis (assembly GCA_037957365.1). Taxonomy (NCBI): domain Eukaryota; kingdom Viridiplantae; phylum Streptophyta; class Pinopsida; order Cupressales; family Taxaceae; genus Torreya; species Torreya grandis. The sequence goes on along the minus strand of JARHVA010006070.1, from coordinate 198,871 downwards.
AAGCAATAATAGCCTTTTTTTCCAAACTTGTTATAAATTCAATGATAGGGCCTTGTTTCATAACAAGTTCCCCTTATTTAGTCATGTATGACTAATCAAAATAAAGTTCCTATTTAACCTCAATAGGCATAATACTTCATCCAAAGCCATATCCTTCCATTTCAACCATAATTCCCCCAAAATTAGGCCTATATATAGAATCCTAACTAGAATATCGCACCACAATGCATGTAATTTCAAAAATCACATCCTAATACATGTATGCATATTCTTGTTTAATTCCATATCCAAACCAACATTCTATAATAAACCATGCCTCTACTATACCTTAGTAAAAGTAATCCACTTTTGACTATCGAACCTCTACCTCAAGCCAATCTCCCATCTAGTTTCTTGGAATAAGAACTATAGTAAATGAAGGATGTAATTACTACCATTTAAGATAGGAAACAAACCAAGAATTTTAATTTTGAAGATGTGTGTTCCTACCTAATCAACATGGAGTATCTATAAATACTATTTACTATAAGGTACAAACCATCAAATTTTGATAGGTACAAGGGTAAAGGAGAACCAAAGGCCCATTTAACCAAAATCATTTTTTCTTGCCAATAAATGGCTTACAATGACACATACCTCCTACTATTTTTTCCTTAATGTTCAATAGGAAAAGATTTGGAATGGTTCCTAAAATTATCCAAGAACTTAGTATCTTATTTTGATGATCTTTCAGACATGTTTGTGTATCATTTCTCCTATAATCTTGAACATGATATTTCATTGGTAGATTTTATCAAAGATAAAAAAACACCAATGATATTTGTTTAAGCTATCTACAATGATAGAGAGCACTTGTCATCCACTTCGCTCATAATTTACTAGGCAAATAATTAGCCATTGTGTTCACCAAAAAATTGTGCAAGATATCTTATCATATGGAGATGTAGTGTATACATGATTTTAAATAAATCATGAATAGAGTTTTGATAATAAAAAAGGCCTTTATTAAAAAATATATTATCAAGCTTACCTTATTAAATCAAAATTAGAATAAAAATCAAGGAAATTTCTAAAATCAAAACCATAACCAAGTGTAAGCATTGGTACTAGCCAAGGCTAATAATTATGAAGAATTCAATAAATTTAACCATAATAAGAATGGTTTTGTAAATGGAGTAACTAAGTAATGACATGTCAAAATATTTAAAACACCATCTACTCAACCTATGCCACAAATATAAATTAATCCTCACTAATAACCACTTCAGTAAGTGCATCCTTCACAATAATCTCAACTAGAATGATAAATGCAATACTCTTTACCTCTATAAACCCCTCCTACAAGGAAAAATGGGCCTACTCATCAATTTTTTAGTGACTTTAAAGATCCTATTGAAGTCATGTTTCAAAAACTAGCCACCACTAATCTAATTAGTTGGTCTATACCAAATCACTATCTTAATGGAATTACTTATCTAGATTGTTATTGAAAAAATGAATTCTATGAATACCATTGAGTTAATGGAAATAATTTTTGTCATTGTGTACAAATAAATCATCTTATTCAAAATATGTTGGAAAACAAGGATATAACATTGGATAATGGAGATTATACATCCAATCAAAACCTAGGTGTTTATCAAAACTCTTTTTCATAACATAATAATAACCAATAACACCAACAATATAGATCAAAATAACAACAATAACATAATATCAATAGCCAAGATAGCAATAATAATACCAATAGCAAAAAAAACATCAACTGAATAGATGTAACTAAGGCCAGAATGATTCCAACAACTAATAGACTTACCATATAGTTGTACATGACTACAACAAAGTTTTAGGCCATATTGTAGGAGGTTACATTTCCATAATCTCTATCAATCCAAAACCAATTACCAATTTAAGAGGATCATTATTAATTGATCCCAACTAACTAATGCCAATGATATTTCTATAACCTAATATTTCATATAGGTGTACTAGTAAGCATGGATTACTAATTTTGAACCTTATACCTATAACTCATCATTGGCCCCTAACCACATAAAATTGCACTAGCAATTGAGACTTATCATATCTAGTCCTCCTCTACCATCATTTACTAGCAATAATGGTCCTATATCTAATCCTCATTGTGTAATCATAACTTGACAGTCAAAGATTACCATCCTAGTCTTACAACCATCTGTCACTACACCCATCCAACCCACCATCCTAGCTTGGAACAATCCATATGCCATTGTAAAAGAGAAGACATTCAATATCATGGAACAAATTTAGAAGATGCCTACACAAATTTCCATTTTAGATTTATTGCATACATCAACTATTAACAAAAACATTTTAACAAAGTTCCTTGGCCAATTCTAATTTCCCAATGACATATCCCTGGATAAATTTAAAGCTTTAGTTGGACATTTATCTCTAGGCCATTAGTTATCTTTTTACCAAAGTGATATGACATTCCTTGGCACTCTTTATAATAATCCATTATACATTGAAGTTGTCATAATATAGCATAAATTGAAGCGTGTCTTTATAGATAATGAATCAAGCCTAAATATTATGTCTCTAAATATCATCAATCATCTTGGATACACACCAACTGATATTTAACTAGAAAAGATCAAAATCAAGGCCTATGATAATGAAAGGTGAGAATCCCAAGGCACTATTATCTTGCTAGTTATCATTGGGATTTTGACCCATGATACATTATGACATGTGTTAGACCTAAACCTATCATATAATTTAATTTTGGGTAGACCTTAGATATATTAGATTCATGCAATCCCATCAACATTGCACCAGTGTATCAAGTTATCCAATTCATGCATGGAGGTCACTATACATAGAGATTTGTAGCCCTACAAACATTATAAATATTTGGAGGCTGAATATAAAACCTATAACTACTAGTTTGGCTTGAATCTAGTTGCTAAAAAGGACAAAGGGAAAGAAATTCTTGTTGATTTAAAAAAGGCCAATTGCATTAACCCAGATATGCTTAATTCATCCTCCCATATGTCACCACCTAAAATGTCCAATCACTTTACCATCACATATAGTATCCCAGGAGAATATTTGACCCATGATACATTTCACATTGTCAAGCTTCCATAGAATGCCAAGTCCTATAGAATACCCAAACCCAAGCCAACTTGTATGGAATGGTAGTAGAAAGGGAAAGGAAAAATACATAGTCTAGATCCTATCATTTCCACACCAACCACTGGCCAAGAATATGACCCACTTACAAATGATGAATATTAGTTATACAATGACAACATGGCTGATTGTTATAATAATGCCAAAAACCCTATTCTAACCAGGATCATGGAGAATCATGCCTATTAAGTAAGAGGCGTCAAGACAAATTAGAAGGGAATTCTTGAGCTAATATCTATGACTCAATACAAAGGAACCTATGATCTCAGATTTAAACTTACTAGGGGTGACCCCACATATCTTATTCATGTTTCAATGTTAATGACTAGTGATGATGATGTCGATAATGAAGAAAAGTCTAATCATATACCTTATGAAGACCTTACCAATACTAATCTATTTGACACTCATGCTATTTTTACCCTTAGATTATTTATTCACCACAATTCACTTCCTCTATATTACCCTCAACCTATAGCCTAGAACCAATAAGAATCCATAGTGTTTGTAGATGAGTTTGAGAATGATGAGTCCTTTTGTGATTTTTTGGGCCTAAGAGATAATGTTCTATTGGGAAACCACAAACAAGGGTTCTCAATCAAACAAGATCCTACAACCTATATTACAGAATGGGTGAACACCCTTAGCCACAAACAATTAAATAAAACATTGAGGTCCTAAAGTGAAAACTTCTTTGAGGTGATTTTGGACTAGGGAAAAATTAAAAAGACCAGTCTTCTAGTGAAAACCTATCTTAAGAACCATTAGATAGGGGTGTTCAACCCTCATCAAACATATCTTGGTAGACCACCAATGATGAACATGCCTATGGGTCCAAGTTAAGTTCTAAAGAATAACATGACTTTGACCAAATCATTCAATAATCTCTAATAGCTTTTATCACATGGAAATACTTACCATTGGGATATTATAATTCATCTTGCCTAGGAGAACTTGAAGAGCCAATCCACATATAGGACTTTCCTATTGCAGGCCAATTTAAATCTTTGCCAACCATTATATAATATGGTTCAAATATTCTTGTGGAGGACACTATAGAGGTAAATATCAAGACTCCAAATGACTTGAAATAGATCAAATTCATCACATCCCTCACTAAGGAGGAACATGACATCTTCATAGCCCTTTTGAGGGAATTTATTGATATTTTTGCTTAGTCCTACTTAGACATGTTAGGTTTAGACCCCACCTTGGTTTTACACCACTTTATTATACATCCTGATGTCAAACCTAGGAAATAAATATTTTTCAAGATGCATCCTCACATTATTTTATTATTAAATAAAGAGTTGGAAAAACTTTTGGAAGCAAGATGTATTCTAATAATCAACTATTCAAATTGGATCTCAAATGTTGTGCCAATCAATAAAAAGCTAAAAAGGATCAGAATATGCACTAATTTTAGAGATATAAATAAGGCATGCCCCAAGGATGACTTTCTTATACCAAATATTGACATGATATTTGATTCTACTTCTAGGTATGAAATTCTTTCACTAATGGAGATATTCTTAGGATATAACTAGATTTACATTATACAAGAAAACCAACATAAAACAACATTCACCACTCTGAAGGGAATGTTTTATTATCAAGTCATGCCTCTTAGTCTCAAAAATGTTGAGGACATATACCAAAAAGACATGACTATCATATTTCAAGATATGATGCATGAGATTGTTAAATACTATGTCGATGATATATTGAGAAAATTAAAGACTAAGGCTAATCATCGAGTAATGCTACGAAGATATTTGAGAGACTATGTGATTACAAAGTCATATTCAATCCTAAGAAGTTCATTTTTAGAGATACTTCAGGAAAACTTCTTGGCTTCATTATGTCTCATAGCGACATTGAATTCAACCATGCAAAAGTATAAGCCATTACCAAGATGCTACCATTGTCCAATTTGAAGCAACTTCACAATTTGTAGGGAAAGATTTAGTCTATCTGATGCTTCATTTATTAGTTGGCTGATAAATTTGATATATTTTACACATTTTTTGAAGAAAGGTGTCACATTTCATTAGGTTTAAAAATTCTAGAAATCCTTCCAGCATCTCAAGCACTATTTTACAAATCTACCTATTTTGTCACCACTAATGTAAGGAAAGTCATTATTCTTTTATCTATTTTCCATGGATAAATCCTTGGGGGCACTTCTAGGTCAACATGATGATAATGTAAAATACCATACCATGTATTATCTAAGATGTACACTAGTCTTATATGAGAATAATTATACACCCATTGAAAAATCCTATATAGCTATGATCTTTACAGATCAAAAACTATGGCATTACATATTAAACAAAAAGACCATAGTTATTTATAAAGTGGATTTGCTTAAGCATATACTCTCTAAAAAAAATTTACAAGGATGCATGGCTAAATGGATCATGCTTTTAAGTGATTTTGAGATAGAATACGTAAATCAAAAGGCCATCAAGGGATAAGTACTTATAGAACAGCTTTTTAAATATCCCCTTATAGATATAGAACCTCCAACATTCCAATTTTGATATGAGTTAATTATGACCATCATTAAAACACCTCTTGAGGAGTGACACTATAATCTATATTTTGATGTATTATTCATAACACATGGATTAGGGGTAGGATTTTTATTTATTATACCCTAGGGGGATCTTATTCATAAGTCATTTTGTATTAGTTTTCCTTGTAATAATAACATGGATAAATATGAATCACTCATTATAGGGCTTAGTCAAGAATTATAATGGAATATTCAACATCTCAAGGTTTATGGTGATTCTCAATTAATCATCAATTAGGTTGTATACCATTTTTAGATTAAGGATGATAAATTGGCACCCTACAAGGCCATGGTAAACAATCTCAAATAGTATATTATTGATGTATAATGTGAACACATACCAAGGGCTATTAACATAATAGTAGATGATATGTCCACCATTGGCTCTTTGATCTATCATTTAGACAAGGAAAAATACTATCAATTCCTCATTGAAAATATTCTAACGTCAGCTCATGAACCTTCAACCATCGTAATGATCTATGATATTGTTTTTCCTAGATCTATATGGTATTATACCTTTATACCTATCTTCATGACCATATTATGCCACCATAATTGTCACACAAACAAACCAAATCATTTACCCACTATGTTGCATGATATACCTTACTTAAACCAAACCTTTATCACTGTAGCTTTGATGGAACTATGTTTTGTTATTTAGCTTCACTAAAATCAAAATTATCATTATTTGAAGTTCATGGATTATTTGGATCCCACACAATCAAGTCCATCTTAGCCAAAAATCTCTTACATACTGGGTATTATTCACCAACTATAGATGTAGATGCAGATGTGTATGCCAAAAAGTGAAACAAATGTCAAAGGCATACAAATATGATTCATGTCCTAGCCAAGACACTAAAACCAATACTCACACCATGTCTATTTTCCACATGGGACCTCAATCTCATTTGGAAGATTAATCCAACCACTTCTGATGGCCATAAACACATCTTCACTGCTATCAAATATTTCACTAAATGGGTTGAAGCTATACCTCTCACTTACGTGATTGGAAAATGAATTTCCAAACTCATATTAGACCATATCATTTTTAATTATGTTATCCCATCTAAAATTATATCTAATAATGGTAGTTCATTTAATAATAAGGATGTTAAATCATTATGTGTCGAGTACAAGATTACTCAACATTTTTCTACTTCTTATTACCCACAAGGTAATGGTCAAGCCAAAGCATCTAACAAAACCATTATCAACATACTTAAAAATATTGTCAATGATGTTGGCTATAATTGACACCTCTAAATATTCTATGCCCTCTAGGTATACCACACCAATTACTATACCCCAATAGGAACCACTCTATATTACCTAGTTTATGACATTGAGACCATTCTTCCCATTGAGGCTAAGTTACCTTATTTGTGCATCTCTTTCAAGCATGTCCAAGATGTTGAAGACTATCAAGTATCTCACCTACAAGAGCTATAGTTAATTGATGATAACTACATGGTTATAGTTAATAGCCTTGAAGCATACCAAAATAGACAACATGGTAACTATAACTAGTCAATCATACATAAAGAATTTGAATTTGGTGATCTTATTATTAAATAAAACCAATAGAATAGCATGGCCAAAAAGAAGAACAAGGTAAATTTCAAACCCAATTGCATAGGCACCTATATCATTGTTAAAAATTATGGCTCTAGAGAATACAAGCTCTCTACACTAGATGGGGATGAACTTGATGATCCGATGAACATTAGACACATCAATCATTACTTTGCTTAAGAGACCTGGTATATTATCTATGATGTCCATTTCCATTATACCATAATATCAAAATTATTATTTATACCATACCATTCTATCATATACCATTATACCATTCATTTTCTATTGGTCGAGTTGTTTTTACCCTCCCTACCCAATTATTTTTACCTTGGTTCCATTCAATTGGTTCCATGCTCACTTTCAGCATGAATATTCTACTCAAGTTTTAGTAGTTTATTTAACATTCTAGATAGAGGCCACATTTTGGAGTAGTGTGATAGTGGCTTGGTAGTTTCATCCTTCATTCCTTGTTTCATTTTATTTTTATACTACTAATTATAACCACCTTTGGGAAAATTAGCACGCCACCGTTGTGCTACTATTTATAGACACCTATGGGAAAATTAGTATCATTGAACTATGTCATTATTTCTTAATTATAACTACCTATGATTAAATTAGGAAAACCATTATTTATCATTCCTTTAAGTACCACCTTCCCATGCCTATGCTATTATGTGCCATTTGCTTACTTTGCCTAGTTTATGAATTTGATGTTACCTAGTCATTTCCTCCACTATAAGGCAGTACTATAGTGAATTGAGGTTACATCCTTAGACTATGTAGGCAGCACTTGACTCATGTTGAGGTTAACTCAATCACCCTTTTCTATGATCTCATCATTTTGTGAAAATTTTCAATATTGAATGCTCTTGCCATTTTGTGAGTTTAACCTATTTAGCATCTCATCATTATTGATCAAGTTGAGATACTTTAAAAAATCCTAAAACATTTATTAAATGATCTATAAAATCCTAAACATCGACCACTTCTTCACCTTAAGGATTATAGGAACTTTGGCTAATTCAAAAGAAACCACTTGTCATTTAGTTTCCCCATCCTTATTGGCCTTACATCCCACACTCTATCCATTTTGTGAGCCCATTTATTATTAATATACAATGCACTCATGTTTTCCTCATCATTTTTTCCTATCCCAATTCTTAGTAGAACTATATTTGGCCTAAAGTTTATGTTATACCTTGCATCCATGAAATTATGTAGGAAACATCCACTTACCCAGTGCATCTGGAGTCAGCTCAGCTACCCCTTTCCTTTTGTTCTATTTCCCCCATTTTTGTTTGTGTGTTTCATTGTCTCTTATAGCCTAGGGGTATTTTTTGTCATCTTGTTTATTCTATGTTTGTTCTAACATTTTTATTAACCATTATTTTCATTATTTTCTTTTTTTTCTTGGTTTTTTGTCTTTATGTTTGTTTGTTTGTTTGCCTATTTGTTTGTTTTCTTGTTGTGTCTCAATTCAATCTATATGTGTTGATTAGGTAATTCCTTGTGCATTATTATTGAATCCATCTATATTCATACGTCAACATTATCATCATAGTTTATATAATTGGTATATTATTTTTAGTTGAGTATTGGATAGTGTGTTAGTCCTTATGCATGTTTTAGCTATATTTTCATGGTATTTTATATCATGATTCCTACCATCACATGCTAGATCAAACATCAGCTCATGAAGTCTTACACATAATGTGGCCATGGTATATCTCCTTGGCACCTAAAAAATTTATGATCTACCTGAATCATATCCCTAATAGAGTAATTAAACACATGAAATAATTTTAACCCTTGATAGTTAGGACATGCATCTCCATAATAACAAGTTTCCTAAATTCATTTTTTCCCTTTGTACTACCTTACTCTTTCACCATGACTATGGATTTAGTTCATAAGCTTCATTATCATATTTTTTATCATCAAGTTAACAATGATTATAATTACCTCTATAAAAATCGTTGTATCTCATCCCACTTGTGATGCTAGTGATTCTAACTAGCTTTGGGAAAACCATTCGGTATCATCCAACCTACATAGCTAGTGATTATAACCACGTATGGAAAATCATTGTGTTTCAATCTTTCTAGATGTTACAAATTATAATTTCCTATGGGCAAATCCTAATCATTCCTTTCCCAACTAGGACACATTTTCATTATGATAATGTTTATAAATACCTTTGGGTAAACCATTATCTCTATTCACATAATTAGGGAACATTTTCATTTTAACAATGATTATAACTACCTTCGGTCAAACCACCATCTTTATTTGCACAACTGGGGCATATTTTTATACTACCAATGAATATAATCACTTGTGGGCAAATCATTATTTTCCCTTTTCCTGATCATATCCACCTTTGGGAAAATCAATCTCTTGCTACTCTAAGCCTTTTTCAATGATTATAACTACCTTTGGGAAAATCATTACATTTTTTTGTCCCACCTATGTCGATGATTATAACTAGCTATGGGTAAATCATCCTATTTTTTTGGCCAATAGGGATAGCTCCATATGCCACTAATTATAACTACTTATGGTAAAATTAGTGTTTTCCACCCTATTTTATCCTTTTGGTCCCATTATTTCCTCCTTTCAAGGGATTGATCATAGATCCTTTTTTCCAACTACTCCCTCAAGGGGGTACCTAAATTTCATCCATTATCATTAAAGTCATAGTCATACAAGTCCTTTTCATTCTTTGAGAAGATGTTACTTTACCTATAGCTTGCAATGTTTTCCTAAATATGGGCAAACTATAGACACCTAAAATTGGCCACAACTGCCCTTCAACTAAACTTTAGACTGATTCCTACCAACCATTGCAAATTAAGCCTATGAATCACTAAACATCCCAAATTTTCTTTTGCATCTTTATTTAAGGATTAGAATCATTTTTAGACGTCCCTAATTAAGGTATCCTATCATATGCAATAATAACTTCTCACAGAGTCACCCCTAATCACCTTTCAGTATCACAACAGTCAATTTAGACTATGAACCTATTAAGTGGGTCACTTGCATACTTAAATAAAATATTGAAAGATCTAAAAGCCTAATCAAAATTAATTAACAATCTAAACCAAACTAAATTCCTAGTTGAATTATCCATTTGAAATTAAAGAAAATATGAAAAAGGAAATTAAAAAATTCAAAATATCTTAGCCTTTCATCATTGCCTTTATGAGTTATCAATCTCTTTGAAAATATCCTAAAATATCTAATTTTGAGATCCATACCTAGTAATTATAAATCATAATTGCTTGAAAACTATTAATTCTAGTAGGGTTAGATTTACCTCACCTAGGTTTAGTTTAAATCCATTTCAAGCCTTAACTCAACCTTAACTCACCTTGGGTGAGAGTTAATTCTAAAATCTATTTATACAAGCCCATGTTAATTTAATTATAAGATCTCATAAGCCAAATTTATAATCCTAATTTAGAGAGAGAAAAGATTTTCAATATTGTTATAATGCCAAAATCTTGAGCCAAAGAAACATCAAATTACAACACAAGCCAAAGTTCCAAGGAGAGAAGGATCCAACAAGATTAATTTTCCAAAGAGTTTTTGATGCACAAACTAAGCAATATACTCAAAAAAGAATTTATATCTCCCAAGGAAGGTAAAGTATTTGTGTATTTTATGTTTTATTTTTTCTTTCATTTATCTCTTATTACTAAGCTCTCCCCAAGTTCTAGGCTAGGAGTTTAAGTGTTAATGTGTTTTTATTTTAGTTTTATTGCTTGAACTAACACTATACTAATCTCCCTTCTTAGATTCCTATGATAACACAACTAAGCATAAAACTCACACAAACATATCACCTTGAATAAGGTAAATTTAAGTTTCTATTAATTCAGAAGGATTGAAGTGATATTTATAAAAGTGAAGATTTTAATCATACCCAAGAGAGGGATCAAGTATGGGCCAATTTCTGTAGCATTTTTATGCTAAAAATATATCCCATTATAATGAGAATCCTACATTTTTAAATAGGAAAAACATTCATACCTTGGGTTTGATTCATTCTTACCCACTATCGAGGTGGTTACAAATTTTGATGATGATTGGGGAAGGGGGTTATAGTAGTGGGAATCCCCTTAGGATTGCTAGAGCCATGCCTACATAACTGCCTATCACATATTCTAATGTATATAACTTGTCTTCTATGTGATCTCCATTTTCACTCACTCCCATGGTGAATGGGGATATATTCCATCACCCTCTTGCCATTTTATGAGTTAGAGTTGAGATTCACCATGATTTACAAACTAGGCCGCTCCATTTTCTAATGATTCTATAAATTAATACAGTTACACATCTTGTTCATAAATTTTACATCTAAATGGGTAAGAGAGGCTATCAAATTTGTCTCAAATAATGCTATCATAGATGTCAAACATATCCTTAGTGGTGGGTTATAGCTATGTGTTGACATTAGGCACATTTTGGTCCTTTTTTAGTTTTATGAGTGTATTCCCCTTATGACCCATATACAACACTTTATCAATTATTTTAACTTGTAAACTTAGCTTGGGTTTAAGCCCAAACACCACATGACAACCAATCATTTCTTCTTGTGATATTTGGTGAGCTCTTCATCCCTTTGAGCTTGGGATCAATACAACCCCCATGTCAAGCTCATATAATTTGAGAAGGGATCTTTGATAAAATTAGGTTCCTCACAATGTTTCCATCTAATCTCAATATATCCTTACCTTAATAACATTAAAATTAGGTTTTATCCATGAAACATATACTATGGTCATTACATTCACCCTAGGAATTGTGTCCCATATTCATAATGGGAAGAAAAGAAGAAAACTTTATAATGAAGAGTGCTTGTTCAGTTACTCAATTTTGAAAGATAACTTATGCTCAGAGCTCATTCATCGATTATACCATATGTCAACACAAGAATGGTCCCATAATCACACTAAAAAGGGGGTTGATATTTATAATAGGACCACCACTTAGACACATTCCCATCACCCATTAGCCAATCTCCTACCACATTGTCCTTAGGCTTGATCTATAGTTTCCACTTATCACACTATCATTCCATCCCAGATATGTCTACTTTACCTAATCATATATAATATGTATAAGAGATAGGTACATATGATAGTTATTTGATGTTTTATTCCTTGGTTTGGATGAAATGTAATAAGTCTAAAAATTCACCTCCCTACGAGACTAATGGGTCTTACTAACTATTGTCATAAAGTAGGATTACACCACATGGTGCCATCACACTCACATGTTATTTTGACATAATTTTTGGCTTTCATGGACCACCCCAGGGCTATAAATAATAAGTATTGTACCATGTGGTACCATCCTATTCACTCATTATCTTAGGGATCTGACATTTCTCTTTACTATATGGAAATCTCTGGGAGAGTAGAGTAGTGGGATTATGTCATGTGGCATCATCCTCCTAACTCAATATCCTAAAGGTATTTGAACTGTATGGATGGTTGTGGGACTCTAGGTCACTAGGATAGTGACACATGGAAGAATCTCATTAATCCACTTTCCTACTACCTTATTGACATGGAGACCATTAGAAAACTTCATAAAAATTAAGTGTTAAAAGGTATTAACAAATGGATTGGGACCATTGAGATATTGGCATGTAGCACAAGGAAACTTTTGAAAAATTGGTTAAGTGTTAAAAGTCTTTTGAAAGAGGCACAAGATGCTAGGATATGTGAATGATTATCACATAAAATTGTTTAATTGGATCAGAGTCTTATTGTAATTTAAAAATTAAGAAATCATCAAGATGTCACCAGAGGCCCATCAAATTTTATCTCGTCACCTCCTAAAACCATCACCAAGAGATAAAAATAACCTATAAATGGCTAAGTGTCAAAGCATTTCCTTGATCCATTAGGAAACTTTTGAATAAAAATAGTTGAGTCCTGTTGAGCATAAATGTGACATGTGGCTCTAGGAAAAAATTAGAGAATCGACTAAGTGTCAAAATGTTTCCTCTCTATGTATAAAGTGAGACATAGACATTTTATATAACCCATGTGAACCTTGAAACCTTTTCATGATTACCTAAATCTTGAAGTCTTGAACTAAAAATGAATATTGGCCCTTCATGGTGACTAAAAGTAGTCATCAATTCATTCAAAAAAACATCAAAAAGATACTTGTTTTATTGTAGTTAGAAAATTGAATCATTTACATATGAAGACACCATGAAACTAGTGAAAACATTTTAAATATAATTAAATGATAATTTAGAAGACTTTGTCAATATGCATTCAAATCATCCATCTCCTAATACTTGAATATGGACAAAAAATTAGGAAAGAAAATTTTTCATTCAAATGTTTTTACTTATATAAGGAGGAAACTAGTGGTGAAGCTAGAAAAAGAAACTTTAGTATCACATTTTCAAGAGTTAAGGGCATATAAAAGGGAGACAAATATATTGAATCAAGATGAAAGAGAATTTAATAAAAGTGAATATTCAACATCTCAATAGATTCAACTTTTCCTATTCAATGAAAAAACATTCAAAATTGGAGTTGAAAATTTCCACCAAGTTCCTCTTTTAATATCAGAACTAATCCCCTGATACAGCCAATGTTTATAAATTGGTAATATCAATGTTGTATAATCATGTGCCTCTTCAGTGGGAGAAAATATTACTTCCCTTCATAAAAATAACTAGTGATATCTTGGACATTGAACTCGAGTATGAATCAAAATATCTAGAAACTAACTTATACATCATTCACGGATAAAATACCATCACAACTATGAAAATTATTTTGAAAAACCATGAGTTTACATCTTTTCATGATAGATTAAAATAAAGGTCAACTCCTATTATTTATTCTAAAGCCACAATATAGAAATTAATCAATATATAAAAATAATAAAATATGGCCGTTAAAACATGGGTTTTAACACACTTATTGACCAATTATACAAATATAGGGTGTTTTAAATAATGGATAAAAGACCACAACACCCAAATTTAGGCAAAGAAAAGATAGCTAACTAGAATATACTTCAAATATTGAATTCAATTCAACTAATAATAAAATAAACAAAATAAATACTCATTTAACTACTCTATATGCCTAATTAATGTATTTTGATTTTATGTTTGCATACAATAATTTGAAGAAGAGATTATTAATATTTTTGAAAAACAAAAAATTGATAGCCTTAATTATAAGCTTTTATTTCTCATTCTTCCTAATGACATATGGTAAAAATGGATTCTAGTTTTTTTTATCTATACACAAATGTTGGGATAGATTTTTTCCCTAAAAAGTACATTGACATAAATTTCATTTCAAATTCATTATAAAAATTATAGCAAGTTTATTTAGAGGCACACAAGGTATGTTTGTAGAAGAATTGGATATACACATAGACAAAGTTATGAGTAGATAGGTTTGGCTAAAGGTGACTATTGAACCTGATGTGAAGGCAAAAACATTAAGTTCCTATTGTAAAAGAGGGAAAGAGACCAAAGTATTAAAGGTGAAAATTATAAACTTATTCAATTCATGCATTCTTGAAGAAGTAAATATTTTGGGGTGAGATGCATCAAATTTGATATAAAAAAATTTCATGCAAATTCACTTTGTTCAACTCTATGAGGAATTCAAGAATGCAAAGAGAGAAAAAAATAGGGCAAGGGATCTAAAAAATAACAAAAAATAATACAATGATTTCAACAGATTTTATCAACCTCTTAAAACTATATGTAGCATATACCAAAAGAGTAAGATACTTATGAATTCACATGTTAGTGTGATTTTCCTATTATATTGGGTAGAACATTATGAGCACTAGAACACCATATTTATCTTAGTCCATAGGTGGTTATTTCATATTCTTTTAATCTTGTCACTGATGTCACATAAAGTGATATTATAGATCTACTCTCCTACATTGGGTCTAGTTCAATGACTTGTGTGTGCATATTTATTATTTTAGTGCTCAAATCTTACTTATCTCATAATTATGTATGCATCTACATGAAAAAAGATAAATAAAATAATGAAATCATTTCTAAAATATGTTATAGTATTTTGAATAAGGAAGGTGGATTTGAGGGACTATTAGTGGTCTTTAGCATTTATGGTGTGCATGATTTAATAGATAAGATCAATAAATAAGGTGGAATAACACTTGATTGGTCACACACTGAACCCTTGGACATTATGAGGCCAATAAATACTGGGATTGTATTTTTAGATCAACCTTTCAAGTGTGAATCATTTGTCAATTTTTGAGAGCATATGTTATCATCATGCATCATAAAATCATCCCATGTTTTAGTGGTTTATGTAGGCACAAATAGGATATAATTTTAAATAGGTTTAAATATGACTTCATTGATATGCATAGTGGAAAATATAAATAAAGAGACAATTCTTAAATAATACTACAAATATCTCATGACGACCCTAAGTACATACATGGTTTGATAATAATTTACATCATAAAATTTGTGTAGTTACATATTAAATTATTTGCATTGTTGAATTCAATCATTTCGATCATAAGTTTTAAATACGTAATATATTTGTTACACCCTTAACCATTGATGTGTCTATGGATATGTGTGGCCGACTTATGGCTTATATACCTATTTTATTTACTTGTTACATTTCTCTATGTTCTTAGATAGGTTAGCCTATGGATTAACCTTCACTAAGTAGACTATATATAGGAGTTAGTGGTTAGTCTTTATTCATTATGTTAAGTATTCTTATATTAGTGAATTGATGTGGAAGTTTCCCCCTTGAAGTGGCTTTGCTATATTATCAAGTATTCTATTCTACTGTCAATTATCTCTATGTGATCTATCATATTTGCTTATTTTTTGCAATATAAAATCATTATATATGAACATATAAGTAATTTCATTACAAGCAGTATCATAGATTTGATTTGGTCAAGTTTCCTATGGCATTTTTTTAGATCTAGCGAGATGTGGCTTCTGAGAGTGGTGAGAGCAAAAAAACATAACTTACAATCCAAGAAGAATTATTTTTTTCATCAGTGTAGTATTGCTCGAAATACTTTTTTGAAAAAAAAATTTAAAAAAATATGGGAAAAATAATTCCCCTTGCATAATTATAGTTTTTGGATTCATCTCAAATAGATGATTACAAAAATATATTCTATCGGTACACATTTTTGGTATCATAATTTTTACCCTATTATGTAAAGGTAGTCATTGGATTCATCTTGACAAGGTATTCATAATGGTACCCTTTCTTGGTACACTTTTTTCAAGGTCAAAACCCTCTTAGGATTTGTATATGGTAGGTTTGAGTACTTGAGGAAAAAAAGGAGGCAAGAAACTCTTATGACTCCTTTTTCCAATGACATGGAATTTAGAAATTTAGATTTGGTGATTTCTCAATTTCAAGTGGACATAAATAACTTGGTGAGGTATGATGACTTTGTTACAATCCAAGTTGATGTTTTAGGGATGAACAAAGAGATTAATGGGGTTAAAAATGAATTATAGCATATCACTATGCATTTTTCTACCCTTACATCTCATTTTTAGCCCAATAAGCCTCCACTTTGGCATTCAAATCCTCCTCTCAACAACTCCCATATTGGTATGAAGTTGATGTTACCAAAGTGGACATACGTAAGTTTAATGGTAAGGATCCTCTCACTTGTATTACCTAAATTGAGAATTTATTTGAGTTGCATCAAACCCCTAGTTCTCAGAGGGTGATAGTGGTGTCCCTGTATCTAGAACCTGAGCAATTCATTTAGTATTGCTGGTTATGTACTCAAAATAAAAAGAATGGTGATCTTGTTACATGGTTTATTTTCACTAAGGAGTTATTATTTAAATATCATAATAATTTATTTAATAACTATTTCAACCAATTAGCCAAGCTATGGCAAATAAGAATTGTGAAGGATTATACTCATGAGTTTCAGAATCTCTCTTTACGAGTGGAAGATATCACTGAGGAAAATTTGATTGATCTATTTTTGGGTAACCTCAATGATAACATCTAATTCAAGGTTTTAATGTTTAACCTAACCTCTATATCATAAGTTATGCCTTATATATGCATGATAGAAGAAAAAGAGATGGTTAAAAGGAAAACTTTCACTACTGGTCATGATTGTAACTTTCTAGCACCATCATTTCCACAGCACACCAGATCAACATAATGATAAATTAAGGATAATCGAGTCAAAGGGTTGTGTTATGGATTTGACAATAAATGGAGCAAAGACCATCATTGTGATTATAAGAATTTTTACATTGAAGGTGCCAATGATGATGAAGATGATGAAGAATTACATGATAAGGATGCAAAAGTTCCTAAGGAGGAATATAAAGACTCTCAACCTACTATTTATTATCATGCCCTTTCAGGTATTAGTACTCCCCAAACTCTTAAGGTGATGGGTTTCCTTAAGAAATAGAACGTCAATATCTTGATTAATTTTGGGAGCACACACAAATTCATCTATAGTAAGTTGGTTGCTCATTTAAACTATTTAATTTATCTAATTAAAAAATTTTAGGTTATGATTGTAAATGGTGGTACTATCAATTGTTCAAAAAAATGTCATAGTATTAAGTTGGCCATGGGAGACTACTTATTGTATTCTCTTATGTTTGTTATTCCCATGGGTGGAGCTGATATTATTTTGGAAGTCCAGTGGCTCACCAGTTTGAGCACTATTGAGATGAATTTTCAAGAACTATTCATGCATTTTCATTCTAAATAAAGGACATTTGATCTAAGGGGATTAAAGGCTAAATCTCCAAAACTTGTTATTTCCCATCAAATGATAAATATTCCTTGTAAGGGTGTTGAGGGATTTGTAGCTCTCTTGTTTTCTATGAAAGTACAACCAACTCAACCATATCCACCTCTTGATATATAACAAATAATTGATGCTCACTTTACTATTTTTGGATACATGCCAAAAATACTTCTACCTAGCTACATGCATGATCATGTTATCACACTTATTCTTGGCAGTACACCACCCAACATTAGGGCATATAGGTATCCCTATGCCCAAAAAAGTGAAATTGAAAATATGGTACAATAGATGTTGGGTGTAGGAATCATTCACCATAGCCAAAGTTAATAATATTCACTAGTTGTCATGGTGAGAAATAAAAATGACACCTGGAGGATGTGCCCTGACTACAGAGAACTCAACAAGTACACTATCAAAGATAAGTTTCATATTCCTATCATTGATGATTTGCTAGATAAATTGAATGGTGCTCTTTATTTTACCAAGTTAGATCTATGTTTTGGGTATCATCAAATATGGATCCATGATAAAAACATACCCAAAACCACTTTTATGACTCATGAGGGCTATTATGAGTTTTTGGTTATGCCTTTTGGTCTAATAAATGCCCCATCTCCTTTTTAAAGTTTGATTAATATTATTATTAAGATTTTTTTGAGGAAATTTGTTTTGGTATTCTTTGATGATATCCTAATTTACAGTAAAAATTAGGAAGACCATTTATAACATGTGAAATAGGTACTCTCCATTTTGGAGTAAAATCAATTGTATGCCAAACCTTCCAAATATACTTTTAGGGCTAGTGAGGTTGAATATTTGGGTCATGTGGTGTCTTATGGAGTGAAAGTGGATCCTAAAAAAGTATAATCTATGGTGGAATGGCCAATTCCTAAGACACTCAAGCAACTCCAAGGATTTTTGGGGATTACTGGTTACTATCACAAGTTTGTCAAAAAATATGGTAGTATTGCATCTCCACTCACCTCTTTGTTAAAGAAAGACTCCTTTCGGTGGACTGGTGTAGCTACCCAGGCATTTGAGTAATTTAAATTTTGTTTATGTGCATTACTCTATTATTGGACACTCCTTTCTAAGAATTTTGTGGTTGAATGTGACGCATTTGGGTATGGTATGGTTGTTGTACTCATTTAAGAAGGCCAACCACTTGAATTTGAAAGTTGTCAATTAAAGGGTAAAAATCAACACAAGCCCATCCATGAGAAGGAAATGATGGCCATTTTTCATGTAATCAAATAATGGAGACCTTATTTGATGGGTCATCACTTTTAGGTAAATACTAAGCATGATAGTCTCAAATTTTTTATAACAAAGGTTGTCATCTAAAGAACAATAAAAATGGGCAACCAAGATGTTAGGCTATGATTTTGAAATATTTTACAAAAAAGGCAAGAATAATGTGGTGGAAGATGCACTATAAATAAAAGATAAATCATTTGAGGCATTGTTATGTGCCATAACCATTTTTTAGATATATTGGCTAGTTTAAGCATGCTCAGAATGGAAACATGATAATATTTCCCATTATTTGATTCAAAATCTTCAACAAGGTTTAGGTGGCTTTAAAAAATTCACATGGAAGGGTAATACATTATGGTATAAAGATATATTATACCTATGTAATAATTATCTTCTTAAATAAAAAATACTTCAAGAACTTCATGCAACTCCAATTGGGGGTCATTCAGAATTTTTGAAAATCTATCACAGAATCTGTGAACTAAAAATTCGATGATGAAGGGGAGATGAGTATTGTGTTAGTGGATAAATCAAATCAAAAGCACACTAAACTAACACCTTCATGCCTAGTTACTAGGGTGAGATTAATAACAAAAAAATTAAAATCATAACTAAAAAGGAAATAAAAATAAGAATCCTTCACCTTCCTTGGATGATCCAAATTCTTTGTTGTAGTGGCTTACTCAGTTTGTGCTCATGAAGTCTACACCAATAGAAGCTTGACTACATCCATCTCTCCTTGACACCTTGCTTGGATTTTTATTAAATATGTTGGAATCATAAATTTGGCATGTGGGAGATCTTTGGAATCAATTTTTCATGGTAACTTTGCACATGTTAAGCTTAAAATTCATGTGGTAAGGCCTCTTATTTATAGATTTTGGAAAATGGCTATAATCAACCTAAACCATCCATATCAAGATTGAGATGTGTGGATAAGGATTAATCCAATTATGTAATTAAAAATCCATAAATAGACTCATAAATATTTAGGATAGAGGGGCATTTAAGAGGTATGGGAGGCATTGATGAGGCATGGGAGTGGTCAACCTTGATATTTTATGCATTTATGGCCTAGGAATGTTTTCCCAAGAAATGATGTCACTTGATGATGTAGTAAATAAAAATAAATTTAAAATAAATATTTATTCAACAAGTTTCATGTAAAATTAACTTGAGGCACTAATTTGGTTTAATTAGCCTAAAACATGATTAAGCACTTTGTGCACAAATTACTCAAATTGATCAGAATGCCTTGTTATTGGTCCAAAATTTGGCTAGAATGGAATTAGAATGTGATGTTAGATTCATTGGATCTATTATTTTATTTAGGATGTTACTAAAAAAAATAACAAATGCATGCATCTCATTCAAGAGATTTGATAGAAAAGAGCAATCTAGGGCACCCAAGTGCGAATTGGCAATTTGACATGAAATGATCTTATCAAAGTTAGTTGGCCCATAAATTGCATTACCCCATTTAATGATACTATTTCCAAAATCATCACTTTAGTATGTCAATTTCAACTCATTTAATGTACTTTAGTTTTTTTAAGGCTAAATTTGGCACTTTGGTAGAAATTATTCAAAAGCTTGGTTAGAGGTCATTCATGGCCAGATTTAGGTGTCTACAGAATCAAGAAAGATTTTTTTAGGGAAGCTCTCAAGGGGATATCCAAAAATATGTGGCTAAATGTATGATTTGTCAACAAAACAAAGGTGAAACCATCAAAAACCTAGGTCTTTTATAGCCTTTATCCATCCCTAACTAGTGTTGGGAAGAGGTATCTATGGATTTCTTTATAGGGTTACCAAGATCTAATGGTAAAAATGTTATCATGGTTGTTTTAGATCATCTCAGTAAGTATGCTCATTTTTTTTCTTTATCCCAACCATTTGTTTTTAGTACATTAGCTATTTCTTTTCTCAATACAGTTCAAAAACTACATAGGACCCCTAAGATCATTGTTAGTGATAGAGATCCCATTTTTAATAGTAATTTTTGGACTAAGTTATTTACATGATTGGGAACCCAATTGCCTCATATTTCATCCTATCATCCTCAATTTTATGTAAAAACTGAGGTATTCAACAAATGTCTAGAAGGATACCTTTGTTTTTGTTTTTTTATATAAATAAGATAAATGGGTTCATTGGCTACCACTTGTAGAATGGTGGTATAATACTTCTATTCATAGTTATTCTAAAATGTCTCATTTTGTGGCACTATATGGATACCACCCTCCATCCATCACTTTGACCTTGAAGGTCCATACTAAGGTTCATGTATTTGAAGAACATATTCACCATCAATATGAGGTCTTTTCAAGTTTGCATGAAAATTTAGCTATGGCCCAAAATCACATGAAGCAATAGGCATATCAACATAGAAGTGAGAGGAATTTTGACATTAGTGATTGGATCTTTGTTCACTTCCAACCATACATAGATGTCATTAAAGAAACAAAAAAAGGATAACAAGCTATCCCCTAAGTATTATGGGCCTTATTAGATCTTGTAAAAAATTGGCAGTGTGGCCTAGAAGTTAGAGTTTCCTTCATCCACTCACATACATTTAGTATTTCATGTATCATGCTTGAATAAAGTCATTGGACATAGAGTTTCCATTCAAATATAATTACCAAAATTGGAAGAGGAAGGTAGAGTTGCTCTTGATCCTAAGTTGATCTTTCAAAGGTGCACCAAGAAGTTACATTCTAGAGCAATTACATAGTACCTGATCAAATGGAAGAATCTACCATGTGAAAATGCCACTTGGGAGGATGAATCATTTGTGCAACATTATCCAAAGTTCCACAATATCAAGGACAATGTTATTTTGAATGGTAGAGGCTTGTTATGCCCTTAACCATTGGTGTGTCTAGGGATATGTGTGGCCAACTTGTGGCTTATATATCTATTTTATTTACTTGTTACATTTTTATATGTTCTTAGATAGGTTGGAATATGGAATAACCTTGGCTAAGTAGACTATATATAGGAGGTAGTGGTAGTCTTTATTCATTATGTTAAGTATTCTACTATTAGTGCATTGATGTGGAGGTTGCCCCCTCAAAGTGTCTTTTCTATATTATCCAATATTTTGTTTTACTGTCAATTATCATTGTGTGATCTATCATATTTATTTATTCTTTGCAATATAAAATCATTCTGTGTGAACATCTAAGTAATTTCATTACAATATTATTGACTACTAAATAATCTATAAAATTATATTATTTATGAGAATGTACATCCCTATATCTTACATATTAGACTTCTTGATGTGTTTGAGAATTTATGGGCATCCACCCATTCTAAGTAATTTTGAATTCAAGTTCTAAACTTTTATGTTTCATATTGTTATAAATTATTAAACCATTATAAACAATGACGAACGTAGATGACAAATTAAATAAAGAATCAACTTTAGCTCAAGGGGAGACAAATAAATAGCTATAGGTCACTTCTAATCAAAAAGATGAACTTCAATATAGCATGCAATTAGATATGGTGAATGCATCAACTACATCAGGGCATACACCAATAATTATCACACTTAGCTTGAAAAAATGTATTAATTATTACTTATATTAATAATCAATTATTTTAAATTTCATGACTAAGTCCCAATATAGTTGGTTTTATTATATTTGTCAAGAATTAAATAATTATAATTTTAAATTATTATTTACATTTGATTAGAAATGATGTACAATCTATGCAAATTCTTAGGAATGTAGGTAAACCATTATCTTAGATATTACTATAAAAACATCCAAAAATAAATTGAATGTAAAACTAAATCTCAAATTATTATTATCTTTAATGCCTTAGAAAAAATATTTTATTGTTCTCATCTTAGAAAGATTGTTAATTCAAAATCATTCTTAAAAAAATAATAACACTACATTTCAAGTAAACAATGAGCATATATAGCCAAGAGGACATTTGACCCAGTATTTAATAGTTGCATCCTCATAAATTGAACTAGCATTTTGGTCTACATTTGATACAAATACCAATGTACAAAAACTTGTAATGAAAGTATTTTTAAATACTAAAGTGGATGCATTTCCTTTATTTTGTTGAGGTTTTTAGCATTGTAAAATAAATTCAAGAATTTTTATTAAGAATTTCGAAATGAATTAGAAAGAACTTAAAATTTCTTATATTTCTAAAAGCATTATTGGAGTCAACCCACTAAACAAAGGTGTACCTCAAGAAATTTTTATCATTCTAATGAATTTTCTAGTTGAAATGGAGTTTACAAAGGGAAAATGTTTGATGATGACATTGTTTACACAACTAGCCTTGATTGGGGATGCATATGATGCAATTTTTTTTGAAAGAATATATAAATTTATCTGTGATAATTGTTGAGATAGGTAATAAATCAAATTGAATTTACATTTCTTATAGAAAATAAATTTTTTGATCATATTTCAATTTGTATTAGTATATGATATTACTATTGATTCTTAGTTAGATGTTTTCATTCATATTTGGTTTAGTTATCAAATAAGACTTTTAAATATACTTTCAATTTCAATAAAAATGGTTTTTATAAATTTTCCAACATTTTTTATATTAAAGTTTTAATTTTAAAAAATTAATTATGATTTGTTGATAAATAGGTACCATTAAAAAATTATTTTTGCGACAAGTTTTTTTGTTATTATGAGATTCTCCCCAAACATTTGTGCAACTATGAATTTCTCCTAAACAGCTAAATTTTTTATTTACATTATAATATTAAGTGTTCTAGATAAATTATTGTGTAATGGTGTCAAGAAATTTATTGAAATAAAATATTAGTAATTATTTAATTATTAAAAAATAATTCTTGTATTTGTTGACTATCTAAGATAATATCATTCTGCTTGGAAGGAAATTATTGATGATTTTTCATATTCATGTTACCTGTACTTTATCATACATTTATCCATAACATGTTGAAAGTTGAAGAAAAACATTTAGATATTGGGTTATGGTTTATGTACATGAACTCAAGAGGATAACATTATTTTATTCAACACTTTGAATGGATAAAAAATATAGAGTTTATTTTTACATGGGGGATATCACAATTTAAAATTAGTGACAAGTTTATTAGATCAAATAAAGTAAATATTTTGATAGTATGCATTAAAAACATGGAAAGGTTTTTTTAAAAGTACATGCACTTGTATGACACATGAAATATATTATTTTTAGGCAATAAAACCTACTCTGATTATGGCAAAACAAAAAATCCATTTTCTTTGGATTAACTCTAAGCTGGAAATTTGATGGAACATTTCACTCCAATAACAAAATATTCATATACTTATGTACATGGTTAGATCATGTTGGGTTGCACCCAAATATTTATTGCTCTTTAGAAACATACAAACTAATAATTAGTAACTTTGGTTGATTTATCTTACTACTATTACATGATTTGTATTTGTTACAAGAAATTACGTATATAAACCCAATAATAATTTATTAAATTTTATAGTTAGAGATGGAATTAGTTTGAAGTACAAAATTGATTGGTCTAAGTTATAAATTATTACTAAGTTGCATATTTTTATGGAAATTGATTAATTTTATAGTTTGATACTTGAAAAAATTTATGTGTCTATAAATAAAGGCAATTTTTTTGTACATATAGATAACTTTGTTAGCCTATTAAATTGAGTAATTAATCTATAACTATTGAGATAATATTTCTACCTACTTGTCTTCCAAAACTTATATAAAAAAACTTTTAAAAATCATATCAGGACTCATCTCCTAAAACCAATAGCCTAAGAATGATATTTTAATACAAATAAATAGGAATTTATCAAACTACAAGACAAAAATTTTAGAATTGCGATATTATAGACACCTGTGCCTTTGGAATCATATGAGGTTTAGACTAGTCTAAATAAATGGGTAAAATTTTAAAATGTTTGTTGTGTAGGGGTCCCCTTTCCTTCTAAGATAAGGGATGTGTTGGTCACAACAAGAACATTATCAATTAAGAATCTAGTATTTCTATTTTGTGTAGAATGGGCACATGCATAGTCTACACAATAAAATACTTTTGGATTATTAATTGATAACTTTCTTATCTTAAATGTGTAGAATGTACCCATTCTAGACAAATTAAGAATATTAATAATAAGTAAATGACAAGTAGTAGCATGAGGGAAAAACACAAGAGAAAAATAAAAACCCAAGTTTAAAACTGGTAAATGGCAGCTTGTAAAATTATATATACACATAAGTTAAAAACACAAAAATGGTGGTTCATGAAAAAGAGTGAGTATGGGATAGTAGTCTTCGGTCATGCAAATTCCATTGGGTAAATGGAGTTAGGATAGGAAAGTCAAGGAAATATGTGTCACCATCCAATTATAGATACCTAAGCAAAATGGGTACGTTAGCTAGTTACAACTCCCTTAGTAATGCCAATTTTATGAATCAAATTTAAGTAATAGGTACTATCAAGTGGATCAATAATTAACCATAACACAATACATGTGAAAATTAAAAATATAAATCAATCAATGGGGAATCATAAAAATTGAGTGGATGGACAAGATAACAAATTCAAATACTGAGAGAAGTATGAACTTGACACAACAAGTGGCATCATCTTAATAATTTAGCATGATCACATCCATGCCCCATAATATGAAGAACTATGAACAATGATTTAATAATATCATTATTGAAAAAGATATAAATAATTGATTGAAAAAGATATAAATACCAATTATTATGAATAATTGTGAAGACCAATACAATAGAAATTGTAGAAAACATAAAAAAAAGTTGCAAGTCTTATTTACCATTATCAATACACAAATTATATAAGAATACTAATAATACAATATGTTATTATACTTATGAATAAGAATCTAGACTTGTTGTATAGCCTTTAAATTGGAATCTAACATACCTTGTATTAAAATCTGATTATTTGATATATAATTCTTAAACTATATAAATTTGATTCTAATAATATAAAAACTAAATTCCAATAGTTATACTATAAAACCTAACAAAGAAAAAATTATGTTTGAAGTTAGACTAGAATATTTTTTAATTTAATGATATTTTGATGGTTAAATACTTGTGTAGAATGGGCACATGCCCATTCTACATGTCAAGATATTCCTTTTTTGATAATATGGTAACAAGTTTTTATTGGGACACTCACCCATATAAATACATTAAAAATTTAATAAATTTGATAGAGAGTATACTAGAGGAATTTAATGTCAAAGAATATAGAAGAAGGTATGAAATATAAGACTTATAAAAAACATTACATTGGTCGAATGGTTTAATTATTATTTTATTTCTTAGACATAGTTATGTTATATTAGTCTAGTAGTGCTTTCATGTGAGAGTAGAATTCACCTAATGTGTCCTTACCTATGAGAATACTAGCAACCTATTGATAAAATACAACACACATCTTGTACTTCATGATAAGCTAATCTATTTTCATTTCCTTGCTAGAGAGAATGGTTTAGATTAAAGGTAGTTATGGAGGGTGACCAATATGCTCAATTATCCAAAAATATCCATCAATAAGGCCAATAGGTTTCTTTTTCTTACCTCCTTTGTTCTTAGAGCTTCTAACCATTGAAGGGATACCTAATGGGGTTATATCTTTAGTTGATTTTGAGACATTGGGATTCACAATAAATTTACACTTGACATCATAAGCATTAAAATTAGAACACCATCCCAATGATTTGTATAGCTTATCCTCAATGGATTGAAGGTGAGAGAGAATTGATGAAGAAGTGTCATAATCATCTTTTATCCTTTTGAGCCTATTGAATCCTAAATTGGTGTTTTATTCTCTCTCCAAGTCATTTTTAGTCCACCTTCCATATCTCAATGGGACTTTTTTAATTATTTAACTAGTTGGTAGAGCTCCCAAATAGCCTTAAATTTTTTGGTGTCATGTAGTAGAGTATGTTCTTCTCACATCGCCTAGCTCATAATAAATTATAGAGTGTTAAATTCCAAAATAAATAGGGAAAGAGTAATGATTATGTCATGGCTCAAATTAATTTTTATGTAGGGTGGGTTGGCTATTACTTTAAAGACCATCAACACTTCACAAATTAGTATTTTAAGGATGATATAACCATAAAATTAGTTACATATATATGTGAAAGATAAAAACTATCAAGTGGGAGGAGTAAATCTAGGGAGAAATGATATGTTTAGAACCATAAAGGAGGAATGACAAGTTTTAGAGTTGAAGGAGCTTGATAGTTATGTAATTGATGAAGATGAATAATTTAATGGTGAATAGAGGACTGATGTCATAACTACCTGATATGATATCCATCATTTGAATATAGAATATTAAATACTTATTTTTATCATTGTCATCTTTTATGAACATGGAAGAGTCGATAATCTCTTTTGTCACATTTTCATCATAACTCTTTGAGTGTCATAGAGATCAAATGTTATTTTTTAATTGTTACCATACCTCCCTATGTGTTCTCTAGAGTTAATATGGTCTTTTTTAAATGATTATTAATATCAATGAGTCCAACAAAATGTAATATTATCAATTATTATTTTCAATATCATGCATTCACTTTTTTTAAGTGAATGGTCTCCCAAATTAGCTATGCATAGATGATATTTGTGGACTATATAACACCTTAGTATTTTACACATATAAAACTTATATCCTAGTTTTTCCTCTTAGTTATAGAACTTTAGTGCTTCTACAAGTCTCGCATCTATTTTATCTTGTGCCCCTTGGCATATATCTTACTCTAACAAGTCAATTGTTGATGACCCAAGCCTTATATATTGAACAAAATGATTATAATGTATTTATATTCCATCTCTACAATTTTTGGGCCTAAACCTATATTCATTTTCCTTAAACATTAAGGTCTAGGATAGACACTAGTGTCTTAACCTGACACAAGTGTCTAGTATCCTAAAGTCATCTAATGTGTAAATGAAACATATCTTAATGGTCAGCCCAAGTGATTTAATATGATTTATTACTCCAAAATGATTGATATAAATATATGATAAACCTTCATTCATTCCTCACCTAACATAGACAAAGACAACCTATCAAAAGTATTCAATTAGGCAATCAAAAAAATAAAACTTCCCTATTTTTTATTATTCTCATACCAACCATAGGGACAACACAATGGTCTGAAGAATGAAAGGAGCATCTCAAGACCTTTATTTTCCAAGTTAAAAGTTAGATTAGTGTTTTACTTGCTTTTTAAATATTATATGATTCACACACAATCCAACACATAGGGGGGAACTACATAAGTATGAGTCCCTCTTCATAGTATTAGCTATGTAGGCAATGCCCACTTATAATGGAATATTTAGGGTAGATTGACACCATATACCCACTAGCCCATTTTTACCCAAAGTCACAAAGGAGATGAATAACCAATTCTTTGAAATTTGATGAGTACCAACAATCTATGACCTAGATCTGAATAACTTAGAAGCATCTAGGAGGTCACATCCTTTTCTAGTAGGTATTCCATATAGGACACTTTCATCAAAACAAGTAAGTAAAATCAACATAACCATCCCAAGATGGTGTTACTATCTAGAGTTCCAGAAGTGTCATATCCAAAATATGGTGATCATTTTAAAATATTTTTCAATATTTTTCCTTTTTTTTCCTATAGTTATCACTATGTTAACATTATAACCAACAAATTATATTACTTCCTTGTCATTTCCATGCATAGTTTAGTTGTACTTTCCATATTTAGCCTATTCTCAACATAAGAAATTTAGTGTATGTTTATATTTGAGTTTAGCACCCAATTGGCCTACTGTAGATCTAATTATCATCTTTGTGCATATTCATTCCTATATACCCCTTTAATATTAATATAATTCTAACTCCAAGTACTTATCTTTCAATTTATTGTTAAAATTTTGCCGAAGCCTATCTTTGAACATCAAAACATAGGACAATTAAGGTATTCTAACTTTTTTTTATTATTGATCCCTATTTCTATAATTTTTTAATCATGTTTTCCATGGGCATATATTTAAATCATTTCATTGTACAATGCCTTATATTTTATATGGTTTGATATATTAGTTGTATTGTTAAAGTTGTTAAGAAAATCTATGCCAGTAATGAGAGGTTTTAAAGTGGAATCAACACTTCATCTCTCTCCAAAATTTATTTTGTAATCTTATAAAGATAATTGTAGACACCAATGTTCATGCTCTCAACCATTTATTCTAACTAAGTGTTATTCGAATGATAACTACCATCCCACAACCATTATTCACCTATGGATTATATTGGATTTCATGATTTGTATTGTTATTAATTGAAAATTTATGATTGCTCAACCTATTGCCACACCTATTAATATATAATAGGTGCCTCATAAACCTATGATAGTAATGAAATCCGAGGGATGTGACATTATTGACCAATTGAGAAATACACATGCCAAATTTTCAATCCTTGAGATCCTCAAAAAATATAAGATTTATAAGGATATGATATATAAGGCATTACATGATACATAAGCTCCAAATGATAGTTATCCTAATTATTTTTTGGATATCATGAATGATATCAATAATAATAACAAGGTCATCACCTTTGATCCAATACATTTACCATCTAAAGATGTTATTGACCAATATTTTCCTTTGTTTATACAAGTGACCATATAAAATAAAGGTATCAAAGGGGTTATTATTGATAATAGATCAGGTATAAAAATTTGTATCATATAATTCCTAACCACTATGGTATTAACACCAATATTATTTAAAAAAATAGCTATGCACATAAAAGGGTTTGATAATTCACATAGCCTTCTGGTTGGCCAAATGACATTGGATGTGACATTGGGACCAAAAAAGGCTTCAAACTATTTTCAATTAATGTCTAAATAGTTAAATTATAATTTAATTTTGGGTATACCTTTAATAAATTTAATTTAATCCATCCCATCTTCACTTCATCGATGTAAAAAAATTATAGATGTTGAGACCTTGTTAGCTATGCTTGTTGATGATAAAAATTTCAAAATTTGAAAAATGATACATTTTGTAATTAAATTCATGCCTAAAGTATTACCACATAAATAATACATTCATATTGAGCATATAAACACACATGAAATAGGTGATTAAAGTAAATTGGATCCTTTATCTATAGATGCAAATAAGGCACTAAATATTGAGGCACACATAGATGCACATAAAGACCAAGAACTATCAACAAAAGAGACAATAGAACCATAAGAGTACCCATCATTTAAGCTTTCTTTTTTGTAAATATTGAATATAAATATGTCCATGCTTCAAATTACTATGATAGTGATGATGATACCACTTATTATATGATAGAGGAGAAAATGTGAAACTTAAAATTTGATCCACTTGATCACCTATCACATAATATATTTAAACGTATGGGTCCTATCAAATATAGGTTAAAAAAAATTATATAAAATATATAATTGAATTTGGATAAGGGAAAAGCAAAAAAATTTGATGAGTCTGTAAATACTTGTTATTCCATACACCAATCTTGGCTAAAAACACTGAGTCAACCTTACAAGGGTCAAATGTAAATTTACCACGTAAACAATGTGGATTCTTCTCAAAGGGATTCACAATAAATTTTATAGATCACAAAAAATTAAAACACTCTATATTCCATGTTATCTATATTACTTAAGCTTAGAATGATTTATTTACCTTCTACCAAACACATATCATGCAATAGACTTCTACCCATTAATATCATCAAATTAGTAACCATCATTAAAATAAATGTGAGACATTGAATAAAAAAACTCAAAAATATAAGAACAAAGGATGCATAAACATTGTTATTGACATGAGGAAAAGATAAAAGCATGAGTTTTTAACTATTGTTGTTAATATTTATTGGGTATATTTCCATCATATCTAGTTTGATAATAAGTGGGATACAATATATGGTATTACTTTTATATAAAATTTGGGATATTACAAAGATGAACTAGCATACTCTCAATTCATGTAATAATATTGAGGATAAATTTGGTTACCTATAGCCTATAGATCACATGTGGAATATTACACCATATGTATATTAATATGTGAACCCAATTTGAAACTAAAGTTTAGAAGAAATTGTCTAACATACTGGAATGTTAAGCTATATAAAATAAGCATGTGTGTAGATTATATTTATATGGATATATAAATTTTCATATATCATGATGGAAATGACTATTTGATTTCACCTATATATTCACATAAAGCATGAAGAAGAAACATTAAAGTGGTGGTAGTCTAATGATATAAAAAAAAGTTTGAGAAGTTTTATAAGTGGTTCTACACATTTTGATGATGAGTAAATCCTTGATTAGACTCTTAAAACATTCCAAAATACCAAAAAATAAAAAAAAATTCAAAAATATATAATATGTTTGGTACATCATGTTCTATTATCTCCTTGGCATTTATGTGTCAGTTTTATTTCGATGGATGGCATATTCAGTTCTTTCATTGTACACATTTTTATAACACTTATACTTGAGTGTGATATAGGAATACACAAACATAGGATATATTAATATTTCATATGTTGGGCCTTCCTTCTTATCATATCATATAGACATTGTTGGCACCCACTTATTTGATCTTGATTGACACAAGTTATATGATTCAATGATCACATTTCATTATCATGTTTGAGCATGTACTTGATATACTATACACTTGATATTTTTTCCTAACACATTAGATGCATGGGCTATTATGACATGTTTATGTTGGTTTTTTATAATTTATTTTATGCACTTCCTTGAGAGTCTTTCCTTTCTATTGTATTCCTTATTTGAGCATTTGAATATGATCCTCTGATTATAGCCCTCATGATTATGTATGATTTCTTTGACATTTGAATATGTCACTATTTTTTGTGTGGAATATTTAATGTCATTATTACTTTCATGGATATTTGATTATGTCATGTCCCTTATATTTTATAACATTTTAACATGCCCCTTATTTTTAGTGTCCTTAGACCATTTCCTTTTGACTTGATTTTGAGTGCTCTTGTGTGTGTACTTGTTTTTCATTGAGATTTTATTGTTACTATCTATACATTCCCATTATCCTTATCATGCATCTTAGGATTTCATGTGATCTCATTAGTTCTATCTTCTTCAATGTTATATCTACCTAGACATGTTTTTTTTTATATGTTATATGCTTACATATAAATATTATACAGTTGTCTTATTCTTTTAATGTAAGGTAAGTACTAGTTCTTATGTTTAACTCAGCTCAAATAGGGTAATACTAGTGTGGTCATGTCATAGAGGCATGTTCTCCACACTTGACATAATTTTTAGAGTCAATGGGGGCATGATTTGGAAAGAGCAATGATTATGTCATGAATCAACTTAATTTTTATGTAGGTTGGGTTGATTGTTACTTTAGATACCATAAACACTTCAAAAATTAGTATTTTAAGTATTATATCACCATCAAATTAGTAACAAATATCTATGAAAGATAAAAACTATCTAGTGTGAGGAGTAGAACTAGGGAGAAATGATATATTTAGAATCATGGAGGAATGAAAAAATTTAGAGTTGAAGGAGCTTAATAGTTATGTAATTGATGAAGATGAAAAATTTAATGGTGAATAGAGGAGTGATGTCATAACTAGTTGATATGATGGCCATCCTTTGAATATGAAAGATTAAATACTTATTTTTATCATTGTCAGCCTCTATGAACATGGAAGAATTAACACTCTCTTTTGTCACATTGTCATTAGAACTATTTGAGTGTGGGATAGATCAAATGTTATTTTTTAATTGATATCATACCTCCCTATTTGTTCTCTAGAGTTATTATGTAATTTTTAAAAATGATTATTAATACAAATGAGTCCACCATAATGTAATATTATCGATTGGTATTTTTAATATCATGCATTAACTTTATCTATGTCGATGATCTCCCAAATTAGCTTTGTGGAGATGATATTTGTGTAATCTATAACACCTTAGTATTTTACACATAGAAAACTAAGATCTTCATTATTCCTCTTAATTCTAGACCTTTAGTACTTTTGCAAGTCTTTCATCTATTTTATCTTATGACCTTTGGCCTATCTCTTAATTCAACTAATCTTATGTTGATGACCCAAGCCTTATTATTAACCAAAAATATCATAATGTATTTATCTTCCATATCTACAATTTCTAAGCCTATACCTACTTTCATGTTCCTTGAACATTAAGGTCTAGGATAAACACTAGTGTCTAGTGTCCTAAAGTCATCCAATTTTTAAATGAAACATATCTTAATGGTCAGCCTAAGTGATTTAATGTGAGTTATTACTCAAAAATTATTGATATAAATAAAATATAAAACCTCATTCATTCCTCACCTAACATAAACAAATACAACCTATCAAAAGTGTTCAATTAGGTAATCAATAAATCAAAGCTTACCTATTTTTTATTATTCTCATATTAGTAATAGGGATACACAATGGTCTGAACAATTCAAGGAGTATCCCAAGACCTTGATTTTCCAAGTTATAAGTTAGGTCAGTTTTTTACTTGATTTTTACATATTGCTTGATTCATAGACAAGCCAACACATAAGGGAGAACTACATAATTATGAGACCCTATTTATAGTATTCACTATGTATGAAATGCCCTCTAACAATGGATTGTTTGAGGTATCTCGACACCATATACCCACTAACCCATTTTTACCCAAAGTCACTATGGAGTTGAAAAACCAAGGATTTAAAATTTGATGAGTACTAATAGTCCATGACCCAGATATGAATGCACCAAACTAAAGGTGAAGAATAACCCAAAATAATCTAGGTGGTCACATCCTTTTCCATCAA
Source organism: Torreya grandis (assembly GCA_037957365.1). Taxonomy (NCBI): domain Eukaryota; kingdom Viridiplantae; phylum Streptophyta; class Pinopsida; order Cupressales; family Taxaceae; genus Torreya; species Torreya grandis. Next base: position 164,523 of record JARHVA010006070.1, on the reverse strand, counting down.
GTATTCCATATAGGACACTTTCATCAAACTTAGGAAGTAGAATCAACACAACCGTCCCAAGATGATGTTAGTATCTAGAGTTCCAGAAGTGTCATATCCAATATATGATGACTATTTTAGAATATTTTTCACTTTTTTAAATCTTATTTGATATCTAACATTTGGTGAAGACAATATTTGAACATCAAACCATAGGATAATTAGGGTTTTCTAACTTTTTATATTATTGATCCCTAATTTCTATAATTTTTAAATAATGTTTTTCATGGACATATATGTAAATATTGTCATGGTCCAATACCTTATAGTTTATATGGTTTGATACATTAGTTGTATTGTTAAAGTTGTTAAACAAATCTATGTTAGTAATGAGAGGGTTTTAAAGTGGAAACAAAAATTCTTCTCTCTTCAAAATTCATTTTGTAATCTTATAGAGGAAATCTCTAGACACCAATGAAATTATCTCAACCATTTATTCTACCTAAGTCTTATTCAAATGACAACTACCATCCCATACCCATTATTCACCTATGACTTATATTGGATTTCATGATTTTTGTTTTTTTTAATTTAAAATTTAGGATTGATCAACCTATTTCCACACCTATTAATATATAATATGTGCCTCATAAACCTATTCTAGTAATGATAGCCAAGGGATATGACATTATTGACCAATTAAGCAGTACACATGCAAAAATTTCAATCCTTGAGCTCCTTAAGAAATATAACATTTATAATGATATCCCATACAAGGAATTGCATGAGACATAAGTTTCAAGTGATATTTATCTTGATTATTTTTTAGATATCATGAATGATACCAAGAATAATAACAACATCATGACCTTTGATCTAATATATTTACCATCAAAAGATGTTATTGACCAAAATTTTCCTTTATTTATATAAGTGACCATGTAAAATAAAGGTATAAAAAGGGTGCTCATTGATAATGGATTGGGTATAAACATTTGTAGCATAAAATTCCTAACCACTAGGATATTAACTCTAATATTCTTCAAAAAATAGCTATATACATAAAAGGTTTGACAATTCACATAGCCTTCTAGTTGGCCAAATCACATTGGATATGACATTGGGACCAAGAAATGTTTCAACTACTTTTGAATTAATGTCTCAATAATTACATTATAATTTAATTTTGGGTAGACCTTGGATACATTTAATGGAATTCATCCCATCTACACTTCAACAATGTAAAAAATGTATAGATGATGAGACCTTATTAGCCATGCTTGTTGATGATAAAAAAAATAAAATTTGAAAAATGATACATTTTGAAACTAAAGGCATATCTACAGTATTACCACATAAATTATTCATTCATATTGAGAATATACACACACACATTAAATAGGTGAGTAAATTAAAATGTATCCTTTATCTACAGATGTAAATAAGGCACTAAATATTAAGTCACACATAAATGCACGTCAAGCCCAAAAACCATCACTAAAAGAGCCAATAGAACCATAATATTACCCACCATTTAAGCTTCCTATTTTTTAAAATATTGAATATAAATAATTTAATGTTTTAGATTACTATGATAGTGATGATGATACCATTTATTATATGGCAGATGACAAAATATGAAACTTAAAATTTGATCCACTTGATCATCTATCACATAACCTATTTGAACCAATGTATCTTATCATATATAGGTTAAACCCACTTGTATAAAATATATAATTTAATCTAAATACAAGTAAAACAAAAAATGTTGATGAGTGTGTAAATGTTTGTTACTCCATACACCCCTCTTGGTTGAAAACATTGAGTCAACCTTATAAGGGTCAAATGTAAATTCACCATGTAAACAATGTGGAGTATTCTCAAAAGGACTCATAACAAATTTTATAGATCAAAACACAAAAATATACTCTATGTTCCATGTTATATATGTTACTTAAGCATATAATGATTTATTTACCTTCTACCAGACACAAATCGTGTAATAGACATCTACCCATAAAAGACACAATACCATAATGTAAATATCATCAAATAAATAACCATCATAAAAATCAATGTGAGAAGAACAAAATTAAAAAATATAAGAATAAAAGATGCATATGTGATCTATGAATTTGACTCAAGAGAGGATGGTTAGTATGGTGTTAGTTCCAAAATGAAAATAAGATGAAATAAACACACTAATAACATAACATCTCCAGGCCTACACACTAGGCAAAGATTAGTTAATAAAATAAAATGATAAACACAACAAAAAATCAATGAATCAAACACAATAATTCCTTCACTCTCCTTAGATTCTTCAAATGCCTTTGTAGTGGTGGCTTGCTCAGCTTGTGCTCATGAAGTCCTTAGCAATGGAAGCTTGGCTACCTCCATCTCTCCTTGGCACCTTTGTCTTGGAATTAATTTGGCATGGTAAAAATAATTTATTGAATCTTTTGGAACCATTTTTTCATTATAACTTTGCATTATCGAGTCTTTTAAATGATGTTCATGGCCTCTCTATTTATAGATTTTTTAGAATGATCAGAATCAACCTGAACCATCCATCTCAAGATTGAGAGGTGTGGTTGAGGATTAATTCAATTTTTGGAATTAATTTTTTAATTATCATCATCATGGAATTGGAATAATGGGAAATTAAGAGGCATGGAGGGCATCATGGAAGGCATTGATGAGGCATGGGAGGCATGAATCCTAATATTTATGGCATTAATGGCCTAGGGATGTCTTCCCAAGAAATGAGGTCACTTGATAATGAAAATATTGAATATTCATTTATAAAAATAGGTATTCAAAAAATTTCCATGTAATTATTAATTATTCCTTGATTTGGGTTAATTATCTCTTAAGCATGATTAAGCACTTTGTGCACAAATTACTCAAATTGATCATAATGTCTTGTTATTGGTCCAAAATTTGACTGGATTGGAATTAGAAGGTGATGTTAGATGCATTGGAATAATATTCCCATTTAGGATGTTTCCAAAAAAATAAAAAATTCACATGTCTTGTGAAATAAATTATATAGGAAAGGGCAATCCATAACACCCAGGTGCAAATCTAGTATTTTAACTTGAAATGAAGTAATCAAAGTCAGTTGGCCCATAAATTGAATTACCCCATATATGGATACCCTAGCCAAAATCATCACTTTAATATGTTAGTTTCATGTCATTTATCATGTTTTAGTGTTTTTAGGCCAAATTTTGCATTTTGGGTGGAAAGTGGCCAAAAGCCTAGTTGAAAGTTATAAATGGTCAATTTTAGGTGTCTACAGTTTGCCCCTATTTGGGAAGGTGTTGCAAGTTATAATCATAGTAATACATTTTCAAAGAATGAAAAGGTCATGTATGCCTACAATTATAATTATGATAAACTAACTATATGATCAAAGGATGCATACACATTTTTCTTGACATGAGGAAAAGACCAAAGCATGAGTATTTAACTATTACTATTAATATTAATTGGGTATATTTCCACCATATCTAGTTTGATAATAAGTGGGTTACAACCTATGGTATTATATTTATATAAAAATTGGTATAATATAAATATTAACTAACATACTCTCAATTCATGTAAGAATCTTGAGGATACATTTGGTTACCTATATCCTACAGATCACATGTGGATTCTTACACCATATAGATATTAGTATGCAAACCTAATTTGAAACTAAAGTTTAGAAGAAATTGTATAACATAGTGGAATGTTAAGATAAATAATATAAACATGTGTATAAATTATCTTGATATGGATAGATAAATTTTCATATATCATGATGGAAATGACTGTTTGATTGCACCAGTGGATTCACATAAAGCATGAAGAAGAAACATTAAAGTGGTGGTAGTGTAACGATATAAACAAAGAGAAGTTTTATAGGTGGTCCTATACCTTTTTATGATGAGTAAATCCTTGATTAGACACTTAAAACGTTCCAAAATACCAAAAAATAAAAAATATTAAAAAATATAGAATATGTTCGATACATATATGTTTTATTAGGTCCTTGGCATCTATTTGTTAGTTTCATTTCAATGGATGACATACTTAGTTATTTCAATGTACAAATGTATATCACACCTTTAATTTAGTGTGACATAGTAATACACAAATACATGATCTATTCATATTTTAGATGTTAGGCCTTCCCTCTAATCATATCATAGACATTATTGGCACCCACTTATTTGATCTTCACTCATACATGTTATATGATTCAATGATCAAATTTCATTATCATGTTTTAGCATGTAACTGATATACGATACATTTGATATTTTTTCCTAACACATTAAATCCATGGGCTATTATGACATTTTTATGTTGGTTTCTTATACTTTACTTTATGCACGTCCTTGAGTGTCTTTCCTAGCTATTGTATTCCTTATTTGAGCATTTGAATATGATCCTCTGGTTACATCCCTCATGCTTATGTATGATTTCTTTGACATTTTAATATGTCATTATTTTTTGTGTAGAAAATTTAATGTGTCATTATTACTTTCATTGAAATTTGACTGTCATGTCCCTTATATTTTGTAACATTTTAACATGCCCCTTGTTTTCAATCTCCTTGGACCATTGCCTTTTGACTTGATTTTGAGTACTCTTGTGTGTGTTCTTATTTTTTATTGAAATTGTATTGTTACTATATATATATATTTCCATTATCCTTATGACACATATTAGGAATTCATTTGATTACATTGGTTCTATTTGCTTCAATGTTATATCTACCTAGACATTTTTTATGTATTCTATATGCTTACATACATAGATTATACAGTTGTCTTATCCTTTTAAAGTGAAGCATGTACTAGTTACTATGTGTAGCTCACCTCAAAGAGGGTAATATTATTGGGGTCATGTCATAGAGTCATGTTCTCCACACTTGGCATAATTTTTAGAATCAACAAGCGCATGATTTGGAAAGATCAATGCTTATGTCATGGCTTAACTTAATTTTTAAGTAGGGTGGGTTGACTATTATTTTAGAGACCATCAACACTTCAAAAATTAGTACTTTAAGGATTATTTCACCATAAAATTAGTCATAAATATCTATGAAAGATAACAACTATCTAGTGAGAGGAGTAGAACTAGGGAGAAATGATATGTTTATAACCATGAAGGAGGAATGGCAAGTTTTAGAGTTGAAGGAGCTTGATAGTTATGTAATTAATGAAGATGAATAATTTAATGGTGAATAGAGGATTGATGTAATAACTACCTGATATAATTTCTATCCTTATAATGGATTAAATACTTCTTTTTATCATTGTCACCCTCTATGAGCATGGAAGAGTTAATACTCTCATTTGTCGCATTATCATAAAAATTTATTTGAGTGTGTGAGAGATCAAATATTCTTTCTGAATTATTATCTTACCTCTCTATGTGTTTTATAGATTTATTATGGTCTTTTTTAAATGATTATTAATAATAATGAGTCCACCAAAATGTAATATAGTCAATTGATTTTTTCAATATCATGCATTCACTTTTTTTAAGTGACTAGTTTCCCAAATTAGCTATGCATAGATGATATTTGTGTACTATATAACACCTTAGTCTTTTACACATAAGAAACTTAGACCTTGGTTGTTCCTCTCAATTATAGACCTTTAGTGCTTCTGCAAGTCTTGCATCTATTTTATCTTGTGCCCCTTGGCCTATTTATTACTCCAACCAATCTTATGCTAATGACCCTAACCTTATATATTGACCAAAATTCTTATAATGTATTTATCTTCCATCTCCACAAGTTTAGATCCTATACCTACTTTCATGTTCCTTGAACATTAAGGTTTAAGATAGACACTAGTGTCCTTACCTAACATAAGTGTATAGTGTCCTAAAGTCATCCAATTTGTAAATGAAACATATCCTAATGGTCAACCTAAGTGATTTAATGAGTTATTACTCCAAAATGATATAAATACAAGATAAAACCTCATTCATTCCTCACCTAACATAGACAAAGACAACCTATCAAAAGTGTTAAATTAGGTAATCAATAAAACAAAGCTACCTTATTTTTTATTATTCTCATATCAGTCACAGGGAAAACACAATGGTTTGAAAAACTTAAGGAACATCCTAAGACCTCAATTTTCCAATTTATAAGTTAGGTCAATGTTTTAATTTTTACACATTGCATGATTCACAAACAAGCCAACACATAGGGGAGAACCACATAAGTCTGAGGTCCTCTTCATAGTATTGGCTATGTAGGCAATGCCCACTAATAATGGAGTCTTTGGGGTATCTCAGCACCATATACCCACTAACCCATTTTTACCCAAAGTCACTATGGAGATGAAGAACCAGGGATTTGAAATTTGATGAGTACCAATGGTCCATGACCTATATCTAAATGCACTAAATCTAAGGTGAATAATAACCCAGAAGCATCTAGGTGGTCACATCCTTTTCCAACAATTATTCTATATAGGACACTTTCATCAAACTAAGGAAGTAAAATCAACACAATCATCCCAAGCTAATGTTAGTATTTATAGTTATAGAAGTTTCATTTCCAAAATATGATGACTATTTTAGAATATTTTTCAAAATTATTTTCTTTTTTATCCATATCTATCACTATGTTAACATCATAACTAGATAAGTAGATGACTTCCTTGTCATTTACATACATAACTTAGTTGTACTTTCCATATTTATCCTATTCTCATCATATAAAATTTAATTTATGTTTATATTTACATTTAGCACCCAATTGGCCTACTATAGATCTAATTATTATCTTTGTGCATAGTCAGTCCTATACACCCCTTTAATATTAATATAAGGCTAACTCCAAGTACTTATATATAAATTTAAGGTTAAACATTTGGTGAAGCCAATCTTTGACCATCAAACCATATGAAAATTAAGGTTTTATAACTTTTTCTATTATTGATCCCTAATTTATATTATTTTTTAATAATTTTTACCATTTACATATATGTAAATCATTTCATGGTCCAATACCTTATAGTTTATATGGTTTGATACATTAATTATATTTTTTAAGTTGTTAAGAAAATATATGTCAGTAATGAGAGGGTTTTAAAGTGGAAACAACACTTCATCTCTCTTCAAAATTATTTTTGTAATGTTATAGAGTCAATCTCTAGACATCATTGTGCATACTCTCAACCATTTATTCTACCTAAGGCTTATTTGAATGATAACTACCATCCCACACCCATTATTCACCTATGGCTTATATTGGATTTCATGATTCATGTTGTTAATAATTTAAAATTTAGGATTACTAAACATGTTACCACACCTATTAAAATATAATAGGTGCCTCATAAACATATGCTAGTAATGAAATCCAAAGGATATGACATTATTAACCAATTGTTCAATACACATGTAAAAATTTCAATCATTGAGCTCCTCAAGAAATATAACATTTATAAGGATGTCCCATACATGGCATTACATGAGACATAAGTTGTAAGTGATATTTATCCTTATTATTTTTTGGATATCATGAATGATATAAATAATAATAACAAGCTCATCACCTTTGATACAATATATTATCATCAAAAGATATTATTGACCAAAAATTTCCCTTGTTTATACAAGTGGCCATGTAAAATAAAGGTATCAAAAGGGTTCTCATTTATAATGGATCAGGTATAAAAATTTTAAGCATATAATTCCTAACCACTAGGGTATTAACACCAATATTCCTTAAAAAATAGTTATTCGCATAAAAGGGTTTGACAATTCACATAGCCCTCTGGTTGGCCAAATCACATTTGATACGATATTGGGACCTAAAAAGGTGTCACCTACTTTTCAATTAATGTCTAAATAATTACATTATAATTTAATTTTGGGTAGACCTTGGATACATTTAATGGAATCCATCCCATCTACACTTCATCGATGTAAAAAAATTATAGATAATGAGACCTTATTAGCCATGCTTGTTTGTGATAAAAATTTCAAAATTTGAAAAATAATATATTTTAAAATTAAAGGCATACCTACAGTAGTACCACATAAATAGTACATCCATATTGATAATATACACACACATGAAATATGTGAGTAAATTAAAATGGATCATTTATTTGCAGATGTAAATAAGGCTCTAAATATTGAGTCACACATAGACGTACATCAAGACCAAGAAGCATCATTAAAAGAAACAATAGAACCATAAGAGTGCCCATCATTTAAGATTCCTTTTTTGTAAATATTTAATATAAATATGGATATGTTTCATATTACTATGATAGCGATGATAATACTGCCTATTATATGATAGATGAGAAAATGTGAAACTTAAAATTTGATCCACTTAATCACCTATCACATAACCTATTTGAACCTATGGGTCCTAGAATATATAGTTTAAACCCAATTGTATAAAATTTATAATTGAATATAGATAAGGTAAAAATAAAAAATTTTGATGATTGTGTAAATGTTTGTTACTCCATACACCCCTCTTGGTTGAAAACAATGAGTCAACCTTACAAGGGTCAAATGTAAATTCACCATGTAAATAATTTGGAGTCTTATAAAAAGGATTCAAAATAACTTTTATAGATCACAACACAAAAAAACACTCTATATTCCATGTTATCTATGTTATTTGAGCATAAAATGATTTATTTACCTTCTACTAGACAAATCATGTAATAAACTTCTACCCATAAAAGACACGGTACCATATTGTAAATATCATTAGATCAGTAACAATCATATGAATCAATTTGAGACATTGAATAACAAAGGATGCATACACATTATTCTTGACATGAGGAAAAGACCAAAGAATGTGTATTTAACTATTACTATTAATATTAATTGGGTATATTTCCACCATATCTAGTTTGATAATAAGTAGGATACAACCTATGGTTTTACCTTTATATAAAAATTGGGATATTCCAAAGATGAACTAACATACTCTTAATTCATGTAACAATCTTGAGGATGTATTCAGTTACCTATAGCCTATAGATCACATGTGGGATATTACACCATATGGATATTAGTATGCAAACCTAATTCAAAACTAACGTTTAGAAGAATTTATCTAGCATAGTAGAATGTTAAGTTAGATAATATAAACATGTGTGTAAATTATCTTTATATGGATATATAAATTTACATATGGCATGATGGAAATGAGTATTTTATTGAAATAATGGATTCACATAAATCATGAAGAAGAAACATTAAAGTGGTGGTAGTGTAAAGATATAAACAAAGCTTGAGAAGTTTCATAGGTTGTCTTACACCTTTTGATAATGAGAACATCCTTTATTAGACTCTTAAAACATTCCAAAATACCAAAAAATAAAAAAACATTCAAAAATATAAAATATATTTGATACATACATGTTTTATTAGTTCCTTGGCATCTATGCGCTAGTTTTATGTTGATGGATGGCATACTCAATTATTTCAACGTACACATGTCTATCACACTTTTACTTAAGTGTGATATAAGAATACATAAGTAGACGATCTATTCATATTTTAGATGTTGGGCCTTCCCTCTAATCATATCATGTATACATTATTGGCACCCACGTATTTGATCTTGATTCACATAGGTTATATGATTAAATGATCACATTTCATTATCATGTTTGAGCATGTACTTGATATACTATAAACTTGATATTTTTTCCTAACACATTATATCCATGGGCTATTATGATATGTTTATGTTGGTTTCTTATACTTTACTTTATGCACATCCTTGATTGTATTTATTTGTTATTATATTCCTTGTTTGAGCATTTGAATATGATCATCCGATTACAACCCTCATGTTTATGTATGATTTATTTTACATTTGAATATGTCATTATTTTTTATGTGGAAAATTTAATGTGTCATTATTACTTTCATGGATATTTGACTATGTCATTTCTCTTATATTTTTCAACTTTTTAACATTTATTCTCCTTGGACCATTGCCTTTTGACTTGATTTTAAGTGCTCTTGTGTGTGTGGTTGTTTATTTTTGAGATTGTATTGTTACTATCTATACATTTCCATGATCTTTATCATGCATCTTAGGACTTCATGTGATCACATTTGTTCTATGTGCTCAAATGTTATATTTACCTAGACATGTTTTATATATATGATATATGGTTACATTTATAGATTATACAGTTGTATTATTCTTTTAAAGTGAGGTATGTACTAGTTCTTATTTTTACCTCACCTTAAAGAGGGTAATATTAGTGGGGTCATGTCATAGAAGCATGTTCTCTATACTTTTCATACTTTTTAGAGTCAATGAGGGCATGATTTGGTACTTATATCATTTTTTATATTTAGGGGGGGCATTTCATATCATCATGGCTTACACACATTCAAAGTTTTTAAGTTTATTGGAGACACACTTTTGAAACATATTCTCCACACTTATTTAGTATTCATCATATCTAGATTATAGTGGGGACATGTTTTGGAAATATTTCCTCCACATTGGTATTTATATTAGTTTTCATATTTCTCCATATATAGTGGGGACATGATTTGGAATCATGTTATCCACACTTACATAGTTTCTAAATTGGCTAAAGAACATAGTTATATGATTCAAATTCATAGTTGTGGCAAAATTCTATACATTGGTACCATTGTTATACACAATTTATACATGAGACATATCTAAGGTGCATATGATATACAAATATTATACATAATTGGTACCATTGTTATACATAATTTATACATGAGACATATATTTATGACTAATATTTCAAAATTCAAATCATCTTTTAATTTAAAATATTTTTTATGTACTATTACCACATCATAAAATTTTACATACTGATACCCTGGTTGGACTTTTATGGACTTTATTAAGATAGACTATTGTAGTAACTAGTTTGCCTTTCGGTATGGTTGAGGTGATTAAATCACTCAATATTTCCAAGTTTTTATGTTATAATTAGTTATATCATCTAGCCTCACTAGGTTATAAGTATGATTGGGTTTCATGGTTGAGCTAATCTCAATTTCTAGGTGGAAAATCACCTTTTCTTCTAAGGTTGGGGGCATGGTCCTCTCTCTCTCTCTCTCTCTCTCTATATATATATATATATATATGGATATATTTGATTTCAATATTTATCTAGTTTTTTCTTAATCTCAATTCAATATACTTATAATGATACATATTTTTTTAATCAACTTGTCAATAGGAAAGGTGGTTACATCAATACACAGATTTAATCCTAAACCTTTCTATTTTAATTTCAATCTATTTCAAGTAGTTTCAATACCAAATTATATGCATTGATTATTTACTATAACATGCTCTTAGTTGTAGGTCAGTAACCAACAAAGCACTCAAGTTGGATACACATAAATACAAGGTGTGTTATACACACCCAAATATTTATTCCTTATTTTTTAAATTATCAATTTCATTACTAGATTAAATGAGGCATAAAATTAGATGACATTTATAGACTATATAACACCTTATTAACGTACACATGGTCTACTTAGACCTTGATATTTCCTCATAGTTATAGACCTTTCATACTTTCACAAGTCTTGCATCTACTTTATATTGTGCCTATTGGCCTATCTCTTTGTCCAACCAGTCTTATGTTGATGACCCATGCCTTCTATCTTGAACATAATTCTTAAAATGTAATTATCTTCCATCTCTACAAGTTTTGATCATGTACCTACTTTCTTGCTCCCTAGACACTAATGTCTGAGACAAATGATAGTGTTGACACTAGTGTTCTAACCCAACAAAAGTGTCTAGTACTCTAAAGTCATTTAATTTGTAAATGAAACATATCCTAATGGTAGAACTAAGTGTTTTAATGAAATTTATTACTCCAAAGGGATTAATATAAATATAATATCAACCCTCATTCATTCCTCACTTATCATAGACTGGTACAGCCTATTAAAAGTGTTTAATGAAGCACTCAAAAAACTAAAGCTTCCCTATTTTCTCCTATTGTCATAATAATCATAGGGACAACACTTACATATTTATAAAGTACTGAAGGAACATCCAGAGATCATAATCTGCAAATTTACAAGTTAGGTCATTATTGTACTTATTTTCTACATATTACATGATTCACACACAATACAACATGTAGGATAGAATTACATAAGTCTAAGGCCCTCTCTGTAGTATTGGATATGTAGGCAATGCCCATTGATAGTGGGTTCTTTTGGGTTACTCGACAGTATGTGCCCACTAACCCAATTTTACCCAAGGTCACTATGGAGATGAAGAACAAGGATTTTACAATTTCATGAGAGATAGTCCATGACCTAGATATGAATTCACCAAAGTGAAGGTGAAGGAAAACCTAGAAGCATAAAGGTGGCTACATCCTTTTCTAGTAGGTATTCCATATAGGCCACTTGCATCGAACCCATACAATAGGATCAACACCACCATCCTAGGGTGAAATTAGTGTGTAGAGATCCAGAAGCATTAAATTAAAAATATAATGACTATTCCAGAGCTTTCTCCAATTTATTTTATACTTGTTTTATATATTTAGCCTATTCTCAACATAAAAAATTTAGTGTATATTTATATCTAAGTTTAGCACCCAATTAGTCTAGTGTAGGTCATATTATAACCTTTGTGCATTATCATTTATATATGCCCCTTTAATAATAATCTAAGGCTAACTCCAAGTACATATATTCCATTTTAGGGTTAAACACTATGATACCAACAACTTTATTATCCTCCCTAAAATAATTATTATGACTTTAACAACTTGAGAAACTTGATTTTGTAGAGAACATTGTTAGTTTCAAGATTATTTGATCTTAGCTTCCAATTTTAGGGGAACATTTCAACAATTTTGAATCTATTTCATCAAAATCAAGAATTAATTACTTAACCATTTTTAAAACAAAATTGAATTATTTCAACAAATAAAACAATATCTACTACTAGTCTATTAATAAATTTGAATTCCAAAGACATTGAAATTAGAATCTATAAAATATGATATGTAATTCCAAATAATAAAAAATTAGAATATGATAATAGTGAAATTGGAATATAATATTTGAAATAATTAATAGCATAAAAAATCAATAATAATAGTTTTAGTTTTCAATCTATAATGAAATATGTCAAAATTTAATGAAATGATGGGTGAGAAAATAGGGAAACTTTACTCAATGGAATTCACTTTGGTATGAATCTAAGTTTGTGCCAAGTTAAGAATGAATTATGGTTGATATTATATATACTAATTATCTTAGAGAATATAACATATTAAATCACTTAGGCTGACCATTATAATATGTTTAATTTTTAAATTATATGAATTTAGAACATTGGACACTTACGTGAAGAAAGGACACTTGCATCAATGTATATTTATGGGAAACATAAAAGTAGGTATAGGTTTATAAATTTTAAAGGAATAAGAAAAGTAAGTTTTAACATTTTGGGAAAGTTAGGTCATCAACATAATACTAATCAGACTAAGAGATACGCCAAGGGGCATAAGAGATTAGATGTGATAATTATAGAATTAGGAAAGGTTTAGAAATAATAATAGAAACCAAGGTATTAATTTTCCAAGTGTACAATACAAAGGTGTTATATAGTTCATAAATATAATATACACATATGTGAAAGGAAAAGACTATCCTATGATTGCATCCAAAGTATGTTCATAGATATCTCCCCACTATGAATCTAGTGTAATAAACTAGTGATGCTACCAAGGAGTATGTATAGGTGTAATATTTGTCACTATATTATTTTTGATGCTCTATGTATGTTAAATAAAACTTTATTATTATGAATTATAAATTTTAGGATTAGGGGTTGGTATAACCCCTCATTGAGTTCTCTTTGGTTTGTTTAAAAAAACAATAATAGGAACATGTGTAGGTGCTCTAGATAACTAAATATGTTGTGTAGTACATTAGTATTTCATGGAACCCACTGTGGATCTCAAATTCAATGGTATCTCAAATACTAATTACCTAGTAAATAGAATTAACTATTTCTTACCCTTTTATAGAATATTAACCATATGAGGTTTTATAATTAATTACGTAGGTATAAATTTTATTCCTCAAGATGATGTTCATATGGAATTATATAAATTGTAATTACCCGATTGGGATGAATGTATTTAACACACCCATGCAATATAGAATGTAATAATTGAAGTTAATGTATCCATATTCATCCCAATAACATATTAAATACACCCGTGGAAGGTATAATGGAGAAGATAGTAATTACATGGGTGGAACCCACCTATAAAGGTTAATAAATATCACCAAAAACCTTTTATGAGGTCCCATCAAATGCTCTAATTGACCTAGTCAATGGATGTAAATCATGATTTGTATTACCCAAATCATTAAGTAATGTCATGGTACAAACATTTTTGCTTATACCATTATCAATCATAATGTTGTGTGTAGGTTAGTGATAAAGGTATGCTTAAATGAGTAAGGAATGAAGATCTAAGTCATCATCCATGATCTCAATGTCATCAAAATTAATAGAGAGTCTACTAACCATAGGAGGTATATATCATGTATAGGTATTAATAATCCCATCTAATCGGTGTTCATGATGAGAATGAGTGGGGTGTGAATTATATTCCATTTTAGTTTTTGGATCCTTTTTTGAATGATCTTGGAAAGGATTCTTTTATATTTGTGATGGTCACTAGGTTGTGAACTTGATTCCTATAGAGGATCATCAGATTTAATCTTCTAGTCATCAATGAGCTCTTGTATCTTATGATTCAAAGTGAAACATCTATTTGTATAATATTTAAGGCCTTAGTGATAGTCATAATAAGCATTCACAACATAACCTTTAGGTGTATTTTTACTCATATCAACCTATATAGGATGATGGAGAGATATAATATGGCACTCTACAAGCTAAGGGAGTAATTAAGTGGGAGATTCAGGTAATCATGTAAATTTTATCCATGCTAAATTAGATAATACACAATGATTAGGTTTTTGTGACACCACATTAACCACAATGGTTATTTACTTTTTAGGCTCAATAGGTTCAACCTTATAACTTGGCTTGATGGTAAACTTGGTACTATATGTAGATGTAGTTATATTTACTACATATTTATGTTTGTTTAATGAGATAAGTTTAATTTCATAATCATGAACAATATGGCATAATTCATTGAAAGAGTTAAACTTTTTGAATACAATGAATTCATTTAAAGGAGAAAGTAAACTTTGATTTAAAATATATTGAAGCTCTTTATCAGTCATAGGATTGGTCATTTTATCCAACATTATCTTGTATCTCAAGACATACTCATTAATATTTTCATTAGCTCATTGTTTGGTTTTTGAAATTTGGGCATAGGAAACCTTTTTAATAATGTTAATAGAGAAATGTCTCAAAAATTTATTTATAATTGGTTTGAAGGAATTTATTGATTGATTTAGTAAATCATAGGACCACAATAAACCATAGTATTTTAATCTCCTTGGAAATAATATGGTCAAAAGGTTATCATTGGAGGCGTAATTAAGGCATGCCACATAAAAAGATAAAATAATTTGTTTAGGATCACCATTTTCATCATAAAATGTGAAATTATGTGCAACAAAACCAGTTGGAAAAGGGTGTAAATATATATCTAGTGCAAGAGGATTATGCAACACATCTTTTGATTAAATAGCATAAGGTTATTTCATAATTTTTTTTTCAATATTTGTAACCTTACTTTCAAAGTTTAAATTCTTTGACAATATATTTCACTTATTGGTATTTTAGGTTAGATATTTTAGAAGTCACCCAAGAAGGTATACCAATAAGTTGAGTATATATAGACATTGAAACTAATTTTTGAGTTGTAGCATTTTGGTTTTAAAATATGTAATAATAGTATCTTCAGGAAACAAATGTTGAAATACATACCCTATTCCTCCATTATAATTATGAAGAAATAATGTGCTCATGTGGAAGGTTTTTAGTAGATGGGGATGATGCATAGCTCAAATAATATGATTAATATATGGACCTTCTTGTTCATCTACACTTTTTTATTTCTTAGTTTCTAATATGGTTCTTAGGATTGCATCAAGATCTTTAGGATTTTTATGAATATGATCACAAAATAATTTAATTAATTAAACTTGATTGTGATTTATTTATTCATGTTCATCATTTTCAATAGACTCATGGTTTTCATTATCAAAATCTTCTTATATGATAACCCCATGAGTATGTTTTTAATTCTCAACATTGGTATCATCATGATCCATAGGATTAAATTCCTCATTTTTTTTAGACATATTAAGTGGTAGGATGGGAAGGTCAATGTGTTCAATATGCACACCTCCTGATCTATGGTTATACCTAGGTTGCATACAAAACAATATAAGCATGAAATGAGAAAGTAAAACAATGTGAAACCTGAGTTAACTAAAAACCCTAAGAATTAGAAAAAAATCATTCATATGAATTGGGTTCACCAAATGTTTAATCCTAAAATATAGATATACAAAATTTAGTGTTAAATGATTAGATATAGCCTAAGGAAGAAGGATGGTACTTTATCTCTAAATCAGGCTAATTATTTACAAAACTCAGATAAAACATATACTAAATTTATTATGTTGAGATACTAAAGATATAGTAAAAACATGATAGATATTAAAATAATAATGAAAACAAGATACTTAGTTATGATGATAATACAAATATGGAGCTAGAATAGCTATGAAGTGGATTAGATATAAATTTTGAAATAATGATCTGATTGTGGAAATTGTGCTTCTATAGCCACAAACACTTGCATCAACCTAGGATGGTTGTGTCAATGTTAATGTATAACTTAGACATAGGTGTCCAACATAGAATACCTAATGAAACTAGATGCAACCACCTAGATGCTTGTTGGGTTCTATGTCACCTTCACTTTGTCATGTTTAGATTTAGATCATGGACTGTCACTCCTTATCAAATAGAAAAACCATAATTTTTCATCTTTGTATTAGATATGGGAAAAATGGGTTAGTGGGAACATAATTTTAAGCTTCCCAAAATACCCCTGTATAAATGAGCATTGCATACATAACCAATACTCTGAAGAGGGCATCAAATTTATGTAGTTATCCCCTACATTTTGGATTGTGTGTGAATCATGTAATGTGTGATAATAAAGTATAACAATATTGATCATGTAACATAAAAAATGTGTCTCATGAAATGCTCCTTCAATACTTAAAACCTATATATATGTTATTCCTATTATTGATATTGATATAGGATAAAATAAGGAATATTTGCTCACTTGATTGATTGATATAATGATTTAGTAAGTTGCCTTATGAGTTGATAGGTATTTTCTAGGTTTTTTATAGGTAAGGTATGAATGAGGGTTCATATTATATTTATACAAATAACTTTGGATAATATATCACATTAAATCAAGTAACGTTAATCATAATAATAAGTTTCACTTTAATATTGGATGACTTTATGAAACTCAACACTTGTGTGTGAGTAGGACACTTGTGTGTGAGTAGGACACTTGAAATGATTTGGGCATTTGACTAGGATGCAAGTGTTCAAGAAGTTAGAAAATAACTGCAGGTCTAAAAATTGTATGGATGGAAGATTGGAAAGATTATAAAATTTTGGACAAAGTGTAAGGGCTAGGTCATCAGAATGACATTGGTCATACTAAAATATAATAAATTAGGCATAGAGAGATAATTTATGTGATCCTTTTGGTAGAGGGAAAGGTCTAGAAGATTAAGATGAATCCATGATACATATTTAGCAAGTTTACAATATTGAAATTTTATATAAATTCAAAAATAGTGTCTCAATCATGGTTCAAAGAGATGACTCACATTTCCACCAAAAAAATATGGACCTCCAACTTATTTATGAATCATGTAAGGTCATTCATCCCAGAATAGTGAAAAAAAAGGTTAGTACCTTATGAAAACCACTCTCATAAGCTTTACTTCATGGTTTTTGTTTTATTGAGTTTAGGATTAATGTGACAATAATATGCATATAACTATTTAATAAATTAGATATTTTGAGATGTAAATTTAATAAACAAATTTATTTTTAGCTAACTAAATATATTAGCTTTCAATTTATATAAAAAATAAAACAAATAATGTACTTTGATTGTTTCAAGTTTGTGCAAGTCTGTGAAGTGAAAGAATAAGAAAATCAACATCAATATGGAAATGGAATATATATGTTTGGATCTAGAATAAAAGTGTCTATGTATCCTTTAATGAGTACATGATCCCTAGAAACTTGTAAAATATGAACTTGATTGATGTATTATAGAACTATCTACTGTGTTTTTATCTATTTTGACTATGTCTCCCACTACACTAGTGTGTATTGAGTATTCATTTATTTTATTATGTCTCAAAATCCACACAAATATCAATATTAATCTTATATTTTCTAAAACCTTAGCTGTAAACTATAAAATAACTGTAAACTAGGAAAAATGGGGAAAGGTAATGGTCAAGCTAACATTAGCCACCCCACAATGACTAAGTATTACCTACATATCCAATATTCCAAGAATGGAATCTAACTATGTATAGTTCTCCCATTTATTTGAGTATTTGACCATTTTGGTTGAAGGAAAGGTCTAGAAGATGAATATACATCCATTATATGTATTTTCCATGTTTACAAGATTGAGGTGCAATATAAATTCAAAAATAGTGTTTACATCATGGTTAAAAGAGCTTACTCACATTTACAACTATATAATATGAACCTAAAACTTATTTATGAACCATGTCAAGCCATTCATCCTAAAATACTAAAAATGTTTTTGGTCCCTTATGAAAACCATCCTCATAGGCCTTGCTTCATGGTTTTTATTTTATTGATTTTAGGATTAATGTGATAATAATATGCATATAAATGTTGAATAAATTAGATTCTTATAGCTGTAAAATTACTGAACAAATTTTATTGTAGCTAACTAAATATAGTAACTTTGATTTTAAATAAAACATAAAATAAATAATGTACGTAGCTTATTTTAGGTTTGTACAAGTTGTGAAGGAATAAAATAATCAACAACAGTCTGGAAATGGCATGTAAATGCTTGGATCTATAATCAAAGTGTCTATGCATCCCTAAATGTGTCCATGCTCCCTAGAAACCTATATCACATGACCTTGTCTAATGTACTTTGAACCATCCACTATGGTTTTTTATCTATTTGATTATGTCTCCCACTACACTAGTGTGTATTGAGTATTGATTTATATTATTATGCCTCCAAATCCACACAAATATTAATGTTTATCTTATCATTTCTAGAAACCTTACATGTGACTTATAAGACAACTATAAACTAGGAAAAATGGTGAAAGGGAAAGGTTTAGCTAATGTTAGCCACCCCACAATGACTAAGTGTTTTCTACATATCAAATACTCTAAATATGGAATCTAACCACATATAATTATCCCATTTATTTGAGTATGTGATCCTTTTATCAGTAATAAAGGTCTAGAAGATTAAGATAAATCCATGACATGTATTTTCCAAGTTTACAAGACTGAGGTGCTATATAAATTTCAAAATATGTATACATCATGGTTCAAAAAGCTTACTCAAATTTCCACCAATGGGATATGGACCTCCAAATTATTTATGAATCATGTCAAGTCTTTCATTGTAAAATATTTAAAAAAAAATTGTCCCTTAGGAAAACCATCATCATAGGCCTTACTTCATGGATTTGTTTTTTAATTTAGTTTAGGATTAATGTGATAATAATATGCATATAAATGTTGAATAAATTAGATTTTTTAAGATGTAAAATTACTAAACAAAATTAATTGTAGCTAACTAAATATAGTAACTTTCAATTTATATAAAACACAAAATAAATAATGTATTTAGCTTATTTTGGGTTTGTAAAAGTCTATGAAGGAATAAAATAATAAACAATAGTCTATAAATAGAGTGTAAATGCTTGGATCTAGAATAAAAGTGTTTATGTATCCCTGAATAAGTCCATGCTCTTTGGAAACCTGTATAACATGACCTTGTCTAATGTACTATAGAACTATCCAATGTGTTTTTATCTATTTTAATTGTGTCTCCCACTACACTAGTGTGTATTGAGTATTCATGTATATTATTATATCTCCAAATCCACACAAATATCAATGTTTATCTTATCTTTTCTAAAAACCTTTGCTATGAACTATAAGACAACTGTAAACTAGTAAGAATGGTGAAAGGAAATGGTTAAGCTAACTTTATCTACCCCAAAATGATTAAGTGTTTCTACATATCCAATGGAATCTAACATGTATATTTCTCCCACTTATTTGAGTGTGTGCCATCTTGTATAATACTAATATATTTTTCAATCCTATGTATGGATTTTAAAACTTTACAACCAGTGGCTTGACCTTGAAAATGGCATGAAGATGTAGCTTAGGGATTTTTCCCTTTGAGAAGTGATTTATAGAAATAACTTAATATTCATTATGTTATTGACTGATAGATATTAGATTTCTATATAAGATCTAGATAAATGCCAAATAAGTGTCAGATAAATGCCAAATAAAAAAATTATTAGCCTTGATTTGAATATATGGATAATTTTTTTGGATTGTTTCCTCTAAAATGACATTTGAAATGTGTGGGTTGACTCTTATGAGAATTTTTAATTTTTAAAATAGTGTTTAAAGGGTTCTTTTCAAATTCCACCCGAAGTGCATAAGTTCATGGCCATGAACATGTCTCATAGGTGTATACCTTTACAAAAAATAGGTAATGAGATAGTTTGAGAATGATATTAAGTGGATTAGGAAGAGAATAGGAAGATATTGTGTAATAGTAATAGAGGTTTATAAGGGTGAGACCTGTATATGATATATTAGCTATGAAGAATGGAAAATAAGAGTCATATATGTTTTAATAAGCTAAACAAGTTAAGATTTGGTCAAATTACATATTTAAAAGTTTCTAATACCAAATATAAGTGCCTATATTTCTCCTCTTTTATTCTAGTGATGGAATTCTTATAGTTAAATAATAGAAGGTGATACCCAAGGATAACCATGATAGTTTTTATTAATCTTGTACCATGAGGTGTGGCTTTCTACATGCAAACCTAAGTTAAAATTTAAATAATTCACTTCTTTATTTCATGCTAAATAAAAATTAAACAAAAAATGAACATATATTATATGAAATACTAGGAAGGGACTACAATTGTGTATATGTGAACCAAGCTTATATTTTTTAGACATGTATTCTAGAAAAAATTAATAATGGAGTGATTATGCCCCATTAGAGATGTCTGAGTAAGAACATGGGTTGATCTGAATATTCGCTAACCTAAATTAAAATAGTGAATTACCTATAATCTATGTTATTCATAGATTAATCCCCACACAACTCTAATAAATATGAGTAAATACAATATAATAAAGTTATAATAAATTTGAGTAATTCCATAGAGTTAGTGTAAACTTTATGAATCAACCATTGTAAATGTATTATGTAGTTCAATCTAATTAATTCCTGAGTATATCTTTTTTCTAAAATAAATTTGACTAGTATTAAATAGATAATGGCATGATTTTTCATTCTATCTAATAATATTGGTAACCTAAGTCATACAACATATGCCAATATATCATGATATATATGAAGTTGTGAACATATGCCACATATATCCCCCATTATGATAACCTGTGTAACATGAGACTGTAATCTATGTAATAATATAATAAAATACATGTCTAATAATTCTATGAAATATGTTACATATACCACACACATACCCAAATTTTGAGTCAAATGTATCATAATCTAAGTAAAACTTGTACCATTTATAAAAAAAATATTTTCCTAAAATCTTAAGTTTTGTAACTATGAAGGCTTAATTTATAAGACAAGGCACTATGTATGCCCCTTTTCGAAGTTGAGGAATGAAACCTATGAATTAATTAAATCAAAATATAGTATTTAAAGGTATCATGTTATACATATAATATGTAAGCATTTTAAGTATTAAAATAACTTGTGGAGAATATGTGAACATAGTTAAGAATAAAACATATGAGTATGTATGAGACATGTATCCTATACATAGAATTATCATGTCAAGATAGATATATAATTGAGAAACATAGTGAATAATTAACATAAAATTTATATCCATAAATAAATTAATAACTATGTGTAAAAGTGCATGATATTTATCATTGCACCACAAATGAGATGGTGAATGAAATCTATAGTTCTCAACACTAACAATCTCAAAAAGCTCAACATATAATTATATATGTATCCACACACATAAAACAGATTCAAAATGCCACACATGATGCCATGGATATGATGTATACACAATAAGACCCACATAATAAAACTCTATGTCTCACAAGGCTAATGGGTGACACACAATGGAAAATCAAATGTCACACACTCAATAAACAATCTAATATCTCACACATAATGGACAATGAAATGTCTTGTATATAGTGTAAAATATAATGTCACATACACAATGGAAAATATAATGTCACATAATAAGTAGATCCAAACAAATAATAATAAGGAACTTTAATTATACATATAACATGCAAGGTTAATCTATAAAATCTATGTATTTCATCATCACATGTAGAAAAATGCTATATCTAGTGACATAAAACACTAGATAATATGAGTCAAAAAAAATAATTTATAATTAGTGTAAATTATTTCACTATGATCAATTGATATAGTCATAGAATGATAAACATGTTTAAAGTAGATAGATGTCCTAAATAATAACATGTTCCAATGGCAAGATGGTAGCTCATGGGTGTAGGATTATCTTACATCTATGTGACCATATCATAGATGACATGTATGTCTTACACATCACTAATGTATACTATTAAACACATGTAATATATAACTAGATATATAATGTATTACATATGATAAATCATAAAAAAACATGAAAATAATAAATAAGTGTTAGCATTTTATTTTTTGAATATTTTATTTTTTTTGTATTTTTTGAGTTTTTGAATTTGAGTTATATTTGTGCCAACTTATTATCATGTATGTGGGGTAGTCATTTTTGGGTCCTTCATCCATTAACCACCATTTACCTAAAGTGTTTATTTGTTTCCCTATTTTATCATTGTGTAAAATAGGAAGCTCTTGGCTTATGGTAAGAATTCAGTTTTATTTTTAATCACTACAATTCCAATTATTGATATCATCCATGCAGTCATCGTCCTTGGATAAACTAGTTTATTTTATATTTATCTTAATTTCTACATGTCATCATCATCATCTTGTATATTTTCATTACGATAAGCATAAACAAATATGCCATATTTTTGAACTTAATTTTTATAATTATTTTGCACTTAAATATGTTCCCTATTATCAATATATTGCATATTATTTGTAATTATACAATAATTTGATATCTTTTTATACATTAAAAGATTATATATTTAACTAGGAACCAAACATGAATACCAGAGTCCTAATCTAATCCTAGCATAACCTCAGTTTGATCAAAATTAAAGAGAATAAAATAAATTTACCTTAACCTACCAAATGAATATCCTCATTCATTGATGTATATTTTATGGTTATTAATAAATTTGTGTTTGCTCAAAACTCATGAAATATTTCACAATAATTTTGATAGCTTCAAATTTGATATGATTCTATATACATAATATTTTTCACTTTTATCATTTATTGATGTTTTTTCCTGTAGTGACCTATCAAGTTTCAATCTCCTTAAGTGCATGCCTTAAAGGGTACATCGAGAAAGGGATGGGAATGCCTTCAGTGCTTTTTTCAAAATATATTATTACTTATCTATGATTCTTATATCCATCTTAGCTTCCTTAAACTTGATCAACTAAGATATATATTATCATTTTATAGTCTAAAATATATTAGGAGCTATATTTCCTAGTATATCAACCTTATTCAAAATGTTTTTTATTTATCACCTAACCCTTATATACCACATTAAACACACTGATGTAGTTGTGAACATGTCAGTGTAACCTTAACAACTGTATTAGCCAGACCGACATAGTTGGAGGTCAATTATCCCATTCTCAACTACATCAAGTTGGCTGATGGAATTGGCTTAACTTTCATATAGGATTAGGTCTATTAACCATTATAATTAAAAGATACCATTTCATTCCAATCGAGAGAGAAATTCATTTTATCATTGGCATTGCTTTAATTTTATCATAGATCTACAAATGGAGGATGTTATATTCAACACACCCCACCCTATATTTTTTCCTTTGAAAAAGTGGGGACCCCCTTTTTTTTTAGAGAGTATGAATCTTTTATCTAGGTATCTATGTGTTCTTAATGGTTATTATTATTATTATTTATAGAAACTCAGTGTTTTTAAAATTAAATCACATGTTGGGACCCACCTATTTTCATTTTGAGTTGGACTTGTTCAAATAATATATTAATAGAGTCAAGAAGAATTATTTTTCATGGTAGGTATTTAGATTAGCTTATTCGATAACTTTCTCTTCTTAAGTTTTACTTCTATAACTTTCATTTTAAAGATCTGTCTCAATCATTGAATATATTTGTAAGGGTTTAATTTGAAATAAATTGGTATTCAATAGGTTTTAGTTCAAAAGGTTTCTATTTA
This sequence comes from Torreya grandis, assembly GCA_037957365.1. Taxonomy (NCBI): domain Eukaryota; kingdom Viridiplantae; phylum Streptophyta; class Pinopsida; order Cupressales; family Taxaceae; genus Torreya; species Torreya grandis. Next base: position 139,812 of record JARHVA010006070.1, on the reverse strand, counting down.
GATTAGCTTATTTTGGAACTTTCTCTTCAACAACTTTCACTTCAAAGAATTTTCTTCTAAAGTTTCAGTTTAGGGAATTTTCTTTAGAAGATTCACTTCAAGGACTATTCTTTGGAAGTTTTCTTCCAGTTGAAAACTTTAGTCTTTAAAAATTTTCATTTGAAAACTTTGTTGTGGTTGGTGAATTCTCTTCAAATGGGTTTTTCTCGATAAATTTTAGTCTTTGGAAGCCTTTGATTAGAAAGGTTTCTCTTTGGAAGCTTTGTTTTAGGGAATTTCATTAAGAAGATTTACTTCAATAACTTTCACTTTGGAAATTTTTTCTTCGACAATTTTTACTTTGGGGACTTTTTTAATCAAAAAATTTACCTCAGTAACTTTCTATGAGATAACTTACAACTAAACCAAAATATTTTTGAAGAGTACCTAGTAATTGATAATTATTCCTTCAGTGGCTTTTCGACAAATTCTAAGGAATGAATTTATCTAAAGATCATTTTTATTTTTAGGGTCTTTAAGGCCCTAAGGTAAATTTTGACATAATTGAATAGAACACATAATGAAAAATGTAAAAAAAAAGGAAAGGCAAAACCATGACACCCATAATGACAAAGCATCCTATGTGGCATGTATATTAGGACCAGGTGGTCAAGTTCAAATTGAATAAAGGTGATGAACTAATAAACATTGGTGATTAATGTTACATGAACTAGAAAATGAATGAAAACATTTATAACATCTATCCCCTAACCAAGTTTATCTCATTTAGTTTTTAAGAGCTCGATTAAACTTAAGCCTTATGAAATCTCAAAATCCCTAGTTGTGACTAGGATGACTATAAATTCATGTAGTTTAGTTTAGGGCCCATAATTTTTGAAATATTGAAGAATACCAACATCCATTAAATAGAAATGGCATCTTCATCTAGGTCATTCAAGGGACCCTCGAAACCCTCTAGGTTTTCCATCAAATATTTTACTAAGTATTTAGACATAACTTTTCATGCAACTATGTTTGATGGTTGTTATCCCAATTACTCAGCCGTATGGGAGGTTGTAGAGAACGTGGATTCATTTTTAATAGAAGAATACATAAAGTTTGAGGAGAAATAAATAGTAAATGGCCTTATCCCATTAAAATTATAGGCCCTTAATTACGTAGCTACTAAGTCAAAGGTTATACCATGTATAGACTTGTTATGAGGTCTATTCTTCGAGGGTAGAATTATATATGGTTTATACCTATATTAAGCTGACAATAACATAGTCATCACATGAATATATATGGAAAAATTCATGAGTTATTTGAGTCTCCATATCCTAAATTTTACATTTAAATTACATACTATAGTCATCTAGAAGAAGGCCAACAATGTGGAGTGAACACTAGCATGGTGACTTCTTCTAGGGGTGTACGTTCACTATAAAGGAACATGTTAAGCATCCCATCCCTATAACTTGATTTAATATGGGGATTCTATTGGAAATTTATTAGTGATGTCATGTAATTTTCCTGGTGAGTGGATGAAGTGCCTTTATAGTCTATGTGACAATGAAAAAGTATGCAATGTACTTATTCTAGTACGCTTGAAGAAGGCTTGGATGATCTTAAGATTTTACATGGTTTGAGATGTTTAGGGATGAGTATAGAGTATTTATCTTATTAAAATATGTCCATAATATGTTTTATATGCTTTGATATATTGTGTGCATAAGTGGAATTAATCTAGTTATTCATAGTTTACATCTAGAAACTTTGGGTCCAATGGTAGAAATATGAGTAGGCAGTTTGATGACATCACCATTACCATGTATGGATTAGTTAGGAGGAAACGGTCACATGGGTTTGTTAAATCATGTGACTAGTTATTATGTCCAAAATTTTAGGTCATGTCATATATCACGTCAAAAGATATTTAAGGGCAAAATTGGGCTCCCAGGAAGTTTGACAATATTTTCCCATAGCCAAATTTACATGAGGTAAGAAACAACCAAGTAAGCAATTTTTTGACATCATATCTCACACGTTTGGAAATTTTAAGAGAAAGTTATCCTATGGGTTTATTTATTTTTGATCCTAGTTTATTTTTTACTAAATTTTATATCATACATAGAAGCATGGAAAAAGTTATGTAGGAGGAAAGTTTGCCTCCCAGACAAGTTCTAAGAATGGTTGGCTCTATGACAGAATATTTTGAGAAGGCATTTTAATGGCATTATATATTTTATGAATGAATATTTTGTGACATGGTTGCATTCCCCTATGAAAGGTGTTCATATGGTGCAAATATGAGGTCATGATATTGATCAAGGCAAAAGATATATCTATGAAAAGCAGGGTTTCCAAGCATTTTGTAGTTGGTCCCCATAGTCAATTTTCATGATGTTAATGATCTAGAACTAGTGGAGATCCAATGGATCATGGAATTTTATAATTATAGATCCAATGGTAAATGTAGAGTCAAATGGGTCAATATGATATATGTTTAGTTAAGATAAAGATTAAGCATCTTATGGAAGATCAATGGAGTGTGCGTGTTCTAAGATGTCAGGAAATAATGAGATGAGGAAAAGTTTTAATTCTTTAATGATTAAGAAAATATAAAGGATAAGGATATAATAGAAAGTGGGTGTTTTTAAAAATTAATTTAATGGTGAGTGTTGATATTTAAATACCTATTTGTTCCATAGAGATCAATGATGCATATTGAGTCAACATTGCAAGGGTGCATGAGATGAGGTCAAAGTGACTTAGGTTTTACATTTAAGCATTGGTGCATATACATTAAATCTAAAACAATATCTATGGTGTATGTTTAATATAAAGATGAGAGGACATGATATGTGATCAAATTGGTCAAATTTTAACTACGACCATTTACATTTAAATATTTGAATTTAATAAGAGAAAATCTAATTTGTGGTTTTTGGTCCATAACTTTTGATCCAAGACAAATTTTCTCATTCTTTAAAAATAAAAGATTAAGAGGAATGCATGGCACATATAATGAACCTAATTTTCATATCTATAAGTTTTACAATAAAATATATTGTGGTTTAAAGTTGACAATATGTTCGTGCTTATTCTGTAAGTGACCCGAGAAGGATATTCAAGCTTGTGTTGATGTTGTTTTGATATCTCTTGGTGAATTGGTTATTGGGGAATGTTTTAGACTCTATGAGGATGATCTTTGTGCATTATTAAGGATTTTACAATCATATGAAGTATGAACAAATTTTTAGATGGTGACTGTGTGTTCATTTATGGTGAATGTGTGCATAAAATGTTGATTAAGCTTGCACGAAAGAGTGAAATGATGACTATAAGAATTTAAGGATGACTAAGGGGTCATTTAGTGTGGAGCTATACATTTTTAAGTGGTCCTATGTTATTTTTTTGTCTGATGATGTGTTAAATGTGTGAATAAGTCTCCATGAGACCTATAAGATCTACAAGGGCCTTATTAAAAGGTGTAGCTACGTAGGGGTGACCCATAGATGATATGGACAACCTATGAATATTGTATTAAACCATGTATTTGCATGAGATATGCCTTAATTGATAATGCATGCCTAATGACCAACTAATATGGTGTTTATAATGATTGATTTATAAATAGTGAAATTAAAGGTGGTGATTTCTAGATTTGTAAGACTTGAATGAGAGAGTGTGAATATAGATCCAAGTGAAGGAGATAACCTTTGAAAGAGAAGGTATAGGTCAATGAGTAAAAGTAGAGAGTAAATAATATTAGACATGATAGTCTAAGTAAGATGTTGAAGGTGATCACTTAGTTCATTAGACCTCATAAGTCTAGAAGAGATAGAATGGGCAAGTATGCTCAAGAGGCTATTTGAGAGAGACTTGGGAGAGAGTTGGGAGAGGATTGTGTGTGTGAATTAGGAAGTGAATGAGGGGTATAATTCCCTATGGATGATTTGATCATCATATCAATGTAAGGACTATTTGTATATCCTATTGGTCATAATTTTATTGGAAAAATAGTGCTTTTATTGTTTGAGTATGAGTGAAGGTGAAGAATGATATTCAGAGGTCCATCATCAGCTGTTGAAGACATTAGTTTAAAGGTGGAGTTATTCATAGGTGTTTTTATGGGTAATAAACATCTAAGGGGTTTGTTTCCTCCTTATAAGGTGGAACTTATTAAAAGTCTAGTTGTTGTGGGTGCTTATCTAGATAGGTGTAGTTGTTCCTTATGGGATTGTAGTCTTACTAAAATCAATAATGGTAGTTACTTAATCAATAACTTGCTAGTCAAAATTAGTTATTGTTATTAAAGGAGAGTATTCTTATTGCAGGTTCTAGTGGGTTTTACTCCCCAAGAGCATTTTTCATGTATATCTTGTGTTATGTTATTGATATTACATTGTATTTCTTGTTCATTGCTATGAATGATGTGTATGTGTGTGGTAACTGATTAAGTGTTTGTAAATATTAGAATTGAAGTTGGATTATTTAGGCTCACTAATTCACCCCCAGTGATTTCAAATCTAATAATTAGTATGAGATTGGGTCCTTTGGAGGAAGCCTAATATCTTGAAGATGATCCTAAGTAGGTACAAATATAGTTAAGAAGTTGAAGAAAGAAAATCAATAGTGGAAGGCTGTGATCAAGGCACTTGAATAAAAGATATGTACTTTGAAGAAAGATGCTAAATAAGATGATAATGTTATCAATGATCTCAAGGTTCAATTAGTATATGTTAAGACAAGTTTTGGTTCTAAAGAGAAAATTTGTTAAAAAAAGAGAGACCATGTTTGATAAAGAACCTTGTCATAAAATTAGAGAAGATGAAAACAAGGAAGAATAAGTTGATCTATAATCTAAGCTCATGAGTAAACTTGGTAAACTAAAGGATCAAAAGAAGAGGACTCACAAGATGAGGTATGTGATCAAAGTTATTGAAGCACAAGTTAGTTCTCTTAAGGGAAGTTTGTTAAATCAAGCATGTAGAATAAAGGATGGCATGTATAAAGAAGATAAGAGAGATAAGGAGACAATCCAAGTTCTCAAAGATTAGATAATGGATGCAATTTTGAGTATAAGATCTAAATAGGATGAGAGCATTTAATTGGAAACCAAGCTAGGCTCATTAATGGATGAGAATGAGAAATTTGTTGTCAAGATAAGCAATCTTGAATAATATCAAAAGAATTCAGATCAAGTTAAGAGCAATGAAAGAAGGTCTATTAGACAACCAAATGCTTCAAGGTATACTAGTTTATTTCATGGTCATTGTTAAATATGTAATATGTATGGTCATAGAGCTAAGGACTGTAGAATGAAGCTAGTAAAGTATGGACATTCATAGAGATATGATAGAAGGATTTTTTGGCCAAAGATTGATCATAGTTAAAATCTATCAAAAGATAAGAATGATGTTATTTATTTCAATTGTCATAATAGTAGACATATTGCTAGATTCTATCCAAATGGTGTTAAGAGGTCCTCAAGGTATGACAAAGTATATAAAGATCATATAAGGTTTGAGAAAGGATAAACTTAGGTATGGAAAATAAAGGTAATCATTACCAATTATTCAAATCATAAGGTTAATAAGAATGTTTCTCTAGAAGGATATGATACAAATCAAGACAAGCTCAAGGATCAAGTAGGTAATATAGATGTAGAAGACAAGAAGATTCAAACTATAGTATGGAGTTTTGAGGTCATAGTGGATGAGGATAAATTATATCAAGCTAAATTATTAATTTTACAAGCATTGAAAATAAAGGCACCTCTCATTGTTGATTCATCTAGTCAGTGCCCTCTTTTCATTTCCCCCTTAAACCTTTTTCCTTTAATGGCATTACCTATTATTTTTACCATACTTACTCTAATTCTTTCCACTTTAATTCCTATGAAATAACTTTATAATATTATCTTTTTCATGCACCCAATCACTAATCTTCCTATTACCAATTCACCTTCTTAAGCCTCCACTAATATAGTTACCATTCCTTTGATTTCCATCCTAGCCATCAGTCAACCCATCACTCAAATTGTTACTTCCTCTACCTAATTAGGTTCACGTCTACCTTCTTCAACACCAATACTAACCAAAATAGTAATGAAAACCAAGAGCGTTCCAAGATAGCAATCTATCTGTGTTGTTCACCCATGTCCATAATTTGGGAACATAGACTAGTCCAAAATAATTTGGCCTTCAATACCCAAACCTTCCTCTAAACTTGAGACTGAGCTTAGAGAACATGCATAGGTATAATCTTAACCATTATATCCTTTGAAGCTTACTCTTCAAGAATGTTCTAAGGAGTTAGGATCTTTGTGATCTAAGAGGCCAATATAAAGATTACTAAGATTCCAATGATAAGATCATTCATTGATAAGGAGAATAAATCAGTCTAGAGGGTCAGAAAGAGAAAGATTGAGGATAGTTATGGTAGGGGTTTAATTTTGGAGGAAAGAGAAGAAGTTTATTCCCTTTCAAAAAGACATAACAACAAGAAGGGTCAGTGCCCAAATTTTTGAGGATCTCAAGTCCTATATGAAGACCCATATTGATGTAGTCTTGTATATACATGAGGGAATGGAGCTGGCTAGATAAGATCTAGAAGAGGAGTTAGAAACTCTTAAAGAGAAACAATAGGTGATAAGAGTTCCCCCTAGTATAAAACATGATGTACAAAATACAACACTTAGGCTATATGATATTTTAGATTCAATTCATTACTTGTGATGAAAATTGGATCCACATGTAAATTAAATAACCAAATTGTCCAAGCTTCTTATTAGAGAAGATGAGAATAAATTAAATTTCTTGGTATCATACACCCTAAATAAGGCATTCAACCAACTAGATCTAATGACCCCTCTAGAGGCATATAATTCATTAAATCTAGATTTAATTAAAAAAAAGAAGCCTAGGATTAGGTGTCATCTTTTGAATCTCTAGTAAACAATCTATCCAAATAAGAAAATAAAGTAGAGCAAATTTGGAGTGGGATTGAATTAATAGCAGTCCAAAATCATAGATGGAAAATGGTAGCTTGAGATAGTTTTGATTAAATGATTTAGAAAATTTTAGATGGATTAAAATAGAATTTTTAAGGACTAATTTTTGAGGACATTGAAGCCAAGTTGAGCATAGTAAGGAGAAAGACAATAGAGGTAGAAGTCTTCTAGTTTGGCTTTTGAACCACCAAAATAGAACATACATGATTAATGGAATAAATAGGTAGGGTGACTAGGCCTCATCTTCTTGACAAGAACGTAATTCACACATAACATACTAAGGAATACAAGTATTACTAATATTTTTATGTGAAGAAGAAGGCACAATTATCTCCACCTACTAGTTCTACTCTTTAGACCCCACATACAGTGCCAATAACAACACTAGCATCAATTACAGTCCCTTCTAGTTTAATAACTACATCAATACCACCTCATAACTTAGTTACAATATTAATTCTAGTTTAATTAATGATTTTATCACTAAGTACACCTCTAGTCACCATATCCTCAATCACAAATATAATTGTACTTCTAACAATAGTTTTAATAAATATTAAGCAAGAACTGATTTAGCCTAAAGATAAAGGCTATTTTTATAAAATATTTCATGTAATGGTTATAAGCAAATATTTAATCCTAGTTAGATCCAATTTTTAATTAAATAAACTATTTTTGTCAACATTCACACATTTCATGTTTTTAGTATCTATAATTTATAACATATCTATGAGATTTATCATCTAGTCTCTTAAAATGTAATATTTTTTTCTGAACTTGGGGGATGAGGTGACCACTTCCCCATGTTCTTTATATACATGTAGAACCCTCTTTTAAAATGGCCAATGTTTTATATGAATATATAGGAAGAGATCAAGAGATTGATTTTCATTCAAATTTATTTGTTCTTTCTTCTTCCCTCTTTGTGTTAATAAATTTGAAGTTTATTTATCTTTATTAATTTAATAATTCTGAAGTGTGCTAGTGATACAGATGATTCTAAATGTTTCAATTAATGAACATTAATCTTATATTTGAAATATAAATTGAGGATTGATATATTTCATTGATTTAAGAATTTAGTAAAAGTTGAATTTATAATCAAAGGTGTGTAGAGGTATATCTTTTGATATAATCTTCTAGGTGTGAGCCATAACTACCATAGACAGCTTATTAATCTAAACTATAATCTCATAGACTATATTTTGAACTATAATCTCTTATAGATTATCCTTCAATTGAGATCATTAAGCATCCTATATTTGTTATCACATAATACTATCTATGTTTGTTTGTGAGTGTGCAAAAGCTACAAACAATAAACACTGGCCTTAGAGATACTTGTCCACCAAAGGAATAGCCTTAGAAGTTGCCTTTAAAAAACACAAAACCTTATTTTTTGCCTTAAATTTCTTCCCCTTTTGAGTTTATTTAAGATCTTCCAACCATATAATAATTCACCACCCCATCCAACTTGCCTATTGATTACCTTTTTATTAGATTCAACACATCCACCCACAAAACCTGGTTAAACAATCCACAAGATCAACATGTTATTCTATTACCTGGCTGGTTTAACCACAAACCAAAAAATCATGCCCTATAATATAACCCTTTTCCATAGATATACCAAAATTTTATAGGTTACCTCATTTAAATTTTTTTGAGTTATGCATAAAACCCACATTAGTAGAGGAGATATTACTTAGGATATTATCTTGAAGGAAAGATTGTCCTATGGAGTCTTGGATGCATTAGGAGGAGCCATTTTTATCCTAAATATTTTTTTAGCCTTTGATATCCTTATAACAACAATAATATATTTCAAAGAACCATTTTATAAGGGGGAGATTGAGCCTCGATAGGTCTTCCTCAAGGTAAGTATATTGTATCCCTAACTTTTTTCATTTAGTGTATAGAAGTTGCATAATTTATTTATTAATAAGTGCATATCTTGTTATTTAAACTTTCTCTACTCTCATACTTAGTGTGGCTATATTATTATTTGAACTTTCCATATATTCACCTTAGGTAGCCTAGGACCCCATTTTCATATAATGGATCCTTACAAATTTTGATAAGTTTCTAACCCTTCCCCTTACATTACTTGTTTGAAATATTAGACTACCTACAAATAAAGATATAGTTGGAGCTACCTCATTATTTTATTATATTAAATTATTTTGAACCCTTTCCTTTGACATTTTATTCTAGGTTCTCCTCTTTCTAGGTTTATAGATCCATTTGGTCACATCTTGAATCATTAAATATATTGGGTTGTCTTTGTTAAACCTTATCTGAGTATAGATATTTCGATATATGATAGTTTTAAGTTGATCTTAACATGTTAGATAAATTCTAGTGAACCTAATGTGAAGTTTACCATTACTTTCACTTCTTCAACCAATTATATTGAACACATCGATATAGTTTTGTATTAGTTTTATACCTAAAAAACTACATAGAATAGGTTGTTATAACTTTATCATGTTTTTTATCTATAAACATCTACATCAAATAGATCAATACAGTTATGTATTCACATATTTTTGAGTAAATTATATTAAATAACATGATATAGTTCCATATTTAGATTACTCCCAATAAATTATATCAAATAGCTCAATACAATTGTATTTCTAGTCTCATTTACAATTCTTCTCATAATGTTACTTTATAATCAACTATATCAAACATCTCAATATAGTTCTATATTTGCTTCTTTTCTAGTACACCATATTAAACAACATGACATAGTTATATTATTAAATATAATGTATCGAACAAATCAATACAATATTTTTTTAGTCTCATAATTGTATTTTTTTGCTTTATTTTCTAGAAAACTACATCAATCAAATTGATACAATTTTGTATTTTGTGTACAACTACATTAGATAATGCCAATATAGTTTTATGTATTTTATTTTCAATCATAAGTAAATAAAAATTAAATTTTCATTTTAATTTTTAATTAAACATTTCATTTAAATTTATCTATCTATTTATTTTCATCCATTTAATGTTGTAAATTTATTTTTAATATTAATTTTCAAACTTAATTTTATAATTATTTGGATTTCCATAGAAACTATGTTCTAAAAAATATCAAAATACTTATCTACTGACTTGAAGGACTATGGAGTGTTATATTTATAGACATCATGGTGTGAGGGTCTTGAATTAACCGCAAAATAGAATATAGTGAGTTAAAAGTATGGTTGTACCTTTGTATTCATTGCTCTAAAACATTGGGTTGACAGTATCCAATGGATGAGTATGTATTTTTGAAATCCTACATTATCAAACAAATCCTTTTACTACATATACCTAATTTTAAATTAAAAAACATATTTATTAAATATAATTTGATTTAAAATTTGTTGCTTATTATTTTATGTTGTATTATAGACTGCATTGGCCAATGTCGATATAGTTTTGTGTTGTGTCTTGTAACTATGTCAATTATTATCAATATAACTACCTATGTGTGTGAAATGCATTGATCAATTTGATACACTTCCCTATGTTTTCATCCATAAATTCATTGAATATATCAACACCATCTATTCCCTATTTTCTTCACTTTTACTAGAACTGAATGCATTTATTAGACCGATATAATTTCATAACCCTCACTACTTAACAAAGTAATCAAACATATTCAAAATGAACCACTAGTTTCTCAAATTGAAAATATTAACATTAGCAAAATCACTCCCACTATCACCTATAATGGATATATTGATCCCACTTTTCATTTTAAATCCTTTGGTAACCTTTATAAAGATTAGATTAATCTATACACCTTTGAAACTACTTAACTTCTATACAAAACATTTTCAGGTGATGCCTTAGAGTGGTAGAATAAACTTAAGTCTAACTCCATATTTAATTTAGAAGAGTTAGTTGACACATTGGTTCAAGAATTTTAGACTAATGGTCTTCCTAAAAATATCTTAGCTCACATCATTCATTACAAACAAGTAGAATATAAAATAACCTAGGCCTTCATTAGGCATTAGAAATCCTTATCTAACAATTTTAAACACATGTTAGAAGACAAATTATTCCAATTGTTTACTAACAATATCCATCTTAAACTCTAATATAGAGTTAAGAATCTCTCTCCAAAATATTTGGAAGAATCCCTTGATCAAGCTAAATGTCAAGACTTCCACATAAGACAATTTGAGCCTTCCCAACCTACAATAGGAACTTGAATGCTTATGGATTCTTAAAAAAACATGATACCAATAATGATGTTATGTAGACTTATGGTTCTATACACATTATGCATTATATTATTCATATTAGCTTAAATACAGTGACCCTTTCCCAACTTTTCATAATAAGTCCCTTCCAACCTCCTCCCACTTTATCAGCATGCATGAACAATGCAAATATTCATAATCCTCTTTCCCTATTTGAAATGTAAATAAATATTCTTAAATATTTAAATAGATAACTTGATCCTTATAACCATACAAAAAATTAGTATGATCTCCAAAAAAAAAAATTGGTATTTCATAAGCTAAGGACATTCTAAAAAAACATGTAAGTAACCTAGAAAATTTGATCTTAAATATATCCTTGGTCCCAACTTCAATCATAAAACTATGATCCATGAATTTCAACAAGATGATGAAAAGGTAACTAAATCCCATGATTCTAAAGTCAAGCATGATTATGTCAACTAGGCTAATGCTCACCTTGCCATCTATAAGGATCTAGTTATAAATCATCCACCTACTTTTACTCAACCTCATTCCTCCAATGTTTTACAAGCTTTAGTTATCCCTCACTCTTATACCAATGATGAAAATGTGGTTAACATGAACAACATGAGGTGTGCAGTATCCTTCATTGGACCTTATCCACATTATAATTTTACTACTTTCCCTAATTATAAAACTATTCAAGATAACTATCCATTTTATTTATATGATGTTAAGTATACAAAAATGATAGACTACTACATCAATAATATCAATATAGCTAGTTTCTAATTATTCTATGTAACAAACTACATCAACCATCTCAATGTAGTATAATCCTCATAGATAAACTACATCAACTAACCTGATGTAATATTTTTTCATGATCAAACTCCATTAGTTGGGTCAAACCCACACAATTTTTTTAATTTTAAATATACTTCAACTCCTCCTTCAATGGATTCTAATCAACATTATACACTTTCATATCATTCTATCTTAGCTCTTATAGGATTTGATGAGTGGGATCCCATTGTAGAACTTTCTTGACTATACTCTCACTTTTATTTCCTTAAAATCACAAGGAATTCCCAATATCATCACAATATATTAATGAATCTCATATATTAAATGAACATACCCAACCTCCACATATGGGGAAAGAAGCTACCTTTCTCAAGTTTTAGGATAGTATCATTTAATAGTGAAAATAAATGACCATTCAAGTTGTTGAAACTTTTGATACTTCCCTCTCATTTGAATTCCCTATTGCTTCAATGATTCCCAAAAAAATATTACTTTATGCAAATGGCCATCCTATTTTCATTAGTGTCCAAATTGGTGATATTTAAGTCAAGTGTGCCTTGATTGATAAATGATAAAGTTGTGGTGTCACTTTTATTAACTTTATCAAAACACTTGGATCCCCTAAATTAAAACTTAAATCTACCAAAAGTATGTTCTAAGGATATGATAAATTATAAATGTCTCCACTTGGTTATATTTGGATACCTATTAAATTCCATCCCATCATGGTTAGAGTTACATTTTTTATTTTAACTTTTCCACTACCTATAACATTTTACTTGGTTGATTATGGATGCATCACATGAGAGTCATCACCCCTTATGCATGATAGTGTGTCAAGTTTTCCCCATAGATATTCTATATACAAGATTCAAGGTGATACTAACCTTTAGAATTTTTAACCAATCCAATAATGTGGTATCTTTAAAATACCTATCCTTGGACATTTGCCAAGCATCCCCTTTAGTGAATCTAAATATTTTAATTATCTCATTAATTATAGTTGAGGTTACAATGGACACCTTGGACTGGTGGTTAACATACCTCTTATCCTTTTATATTTTGATGATGGATAACCCGATGAGATCAACCTTAAGATAAAAACATTTGATCTCAATTTTATAATTATAAGTCAGTTGCCCCTTATTTATGACCTCTTTCATATAATAAATGAATTGATGAATTTTTTACTTTGATAGTTTTACCTAAATAGTCGATTCCCCACTCTCACTCTAGAAATAGAGTGGTCCAGATTTCCATATTTATCTTCACACCCTTGATTATTATGACAGCTTGTATACACACACAAATTTTAACTTTTATCAAATACTGATGCTTTATATCTTGTAGAAACCCATCGCAACTAAATTTATCTGAGTGCATGCCTTAAGAGATGACCAATAAAGGGGTGGGTAGACCTTTGGTGCTTTATAGGATTGTTTTCCCTTTTTTCCACATTATTACTAGTCTAACTAGTTCCTAAAACCTTTCCCTATGTAATTTATCCTCCCTTGAACATTCCTTTGGTCTTTTCCTCTTTCTATCCTTATTATCCTTCTTTATTACTCTTTTGACCTATCCAGTACACTAGGTCAACCTAGTCAACCTAGTGTGTTTTAGGGTTACTTTAGCTCTTTTGTTTTCTTAGTTTTTTGGCTGACCTAACATAGACTTAGGCATTAGTCCTAAAATATACTAGGTTGATTATGTTGACCTATCATAGCTGACATGTTCAAATGATTTTAGGGTGAGATACTCATATATATAAAAGTTCATTTTGGTCATTATGAGATATAGGCAATAAAGAGTTGTTATTCTCTCATGCTTCTTCACAATCTGCTCTTCCACCATTCCACTTAAGGAGTCTAGGCTTAGGTTTATTATTTGGATAATATAGTCTTGTGGATATGTCTTAGATGCTTTGGCATAATAAAGTGATCCTTACAAACCATAATAACCTCTTGTGAAGCCCCATTGGCCAAGGGAGAGATTGAATTTTGACGCATTCACATTTAGGTAACTATATTCTAGACTTATTCTCCTCTCTTTTAGTAGATAGAAGTAGCATAAGTGTTGGATCGAATAATATTACTCTTTATATTCTATGTATTAGGGTGTTACTCATACTTTATTTGAAGTTCCCTATACATATTTGATTACTTTTCATTTAAACCCCCATATTGTGCCACAAGCTTTGGTATGCACTAGATTAGTTTACTTTTCTTGTTATTATAATAGTTTACTTTCTTGTTTATTATCATAAGTGAAATATTAAATCATATGAATATTTTAGGGTTATTGTGTAATTGTGTTAGACTATAGGCTTGGGAACCCTTCCTAGCATGATATGTTGTGACAAGTGATACAAGTGATCCCTTAATTGGGTTTAGTAGATACCCATATTGGTCATGCTCCTTCTTAGTAAGTGTATACCTAATAAAAAGTGTAGGTGTGATCTATCTTATCTAATCTAGGTTTAATTCATGTGCATCATACAATTTTGATTGCAAAGATGTTGGTGAACCTGATGTGAAACTAACCCTTACAAGATTTCTTTCACTAATCACTTTTTTTTCATCATTTTCATCATATATTTTGACACACTAGTTTAATTCTATTGATCTAGTTATTTATATCTATACACAATAATAGGTAACAAGATTAATCAACTCAACCTAGTATAGGCTTTCAACACTTTCTAAACTTTTAGTTCATCCTACTAAGTTGACCTAAAACCTTTTTAGCCACTTTGTAGTAGGTTCCTGTATAGCCTAACTGATTAGCTCGACCTAGTATAGGTTTTATTTTTTTATATTTCCATATTAGCCTATGAGTTTGACCAACTTGACCTAGTGCATTTTTAGACATCTTATTCATCTTTCTAGGTTTACCAAGTCAACCTAGAGCATTTTTAGCACTTTTTTAGCTTTTGTAGTAGGTTCTTGTATAGCTTGGTCGATGAATTTGACCTCATTTTGTATATTAGATCAGATTTATCCAAGGTTCCAGATTAACATTCTCCTTCATTTTCATCTCTAAATCATCAAGGTTAGTTTCTATTTCTCTATATCTTTCCTTTTCTATACTTTCCTTTCAAGTTTGTAGTCTTCAAAAATACCTCTACACAATCAACTGGATCGACCTAGTTGATGTAGTTCTATGTGTTCTCTAAAAAAACTAGGTCAACTTAGTTAACCTAGTAGGCTTTCTAGACCCTATCTTCAATAGTACTAACCTGACCCTATTGACCTAGTTATGTATGTCATGCATATAGTGTTCTCACTATACCTTGTTTCAAAGTTTGAATTCACCTTGTATGTTAATCACATATTCTCTTTTAATTATTTACATTCTTAAATTAGTTCACATAGTCTAATTAGGAGGTTTTTAATTAACTACTTAGTTTCACTATTTCTATTTTATATACACATAGCCAAATCACATAACATTAACAAACATTTTAACATTTGACTACCCAAGCCAACCTACTTGCATTTCATCACCAAGGGGGAAGCTAATTTGATTCTCTAGTCAAATATAAAGTGTGGTTAATGGTATATTTTAGATAATCACTCGACACCCTTATTTCTATGATGTGTGAAGTCAGGGGGTAAGCCCCAATACCAATCCTGTATCATTGCCACTATAGTCCCTTTCATCTTAAACTCACCTAAAACCATCCATAGATTTATATCTAGTACCTTTCTTACAACCAACTCCCTATAATTTATAATTATTATTATTAATCTAATTAACATTATAGGTTAACCTATTAGCTAGCTTTACTTTCCAGGTTGTCTTCTTGTTCTTTTATCAATTATAGGTGCAAGAACTTGCATTAGCTAGTGTTGATGCAAGGTTTTACTTTGTGTGCATTAATTAGATTGGCCAACATCAATTCAATTGACTATTTGTTTACTTTCAAAATTTAATTTCCTTAATTAGATGCAAAATTATCTTGTTCTATTTCCCATTCTATCATCAATCTTTTATTTTTCTCTATCTATTATACTAGGTTGACCTAGTAGACCCAGATCTATTTCCTACTTTACCTATTTATTAACCTAATTCTTCATCTCTTCTAGTTTGCATTATGTTAATTTCCATTTTTTTAGAATGGGGTCTCCTATAAAAATATTTTTGGATAGTATTAATATATTTAGATCCTATATGGGATGTTCATTTATCCCTTTCTTTTCCTCCCAAGAGCACCATCACTCTTGCGGCATTTCTTCTCCTCCATCTAAAAATTGTAACATGGATCAAATAACATCTCAAGATGAAATTGATGGATCTAATCCTTTTTACACCTCCCAAAAACTTCAAACTAATGTGGGAGTGATTGATACAAATCTCTTTAACAATACCACTAATAATCCTCCCCCCAATACCACTTTAGGGAGTGTTCTTTTAACACCAACCCACCACCTGATATAAACTAATTATTAGCCCAAGTGATTCAATAAATGAACATTATGCAACACTATAATACCAATCAAATGATTCAAATTCAACAACACTTAATCAACGTGGCTAATCAACCTCCAGTCATGCATCCTCAAGTTAATCCTAACAATATTCCTCCACCTCTTAGAGATGCCTTAGGTAATGTTATTACTCAAATAATAATTAATAACAAGATGCTTCAAAACATTCAAAATGAGCCTTTAACTCCATTCATTTTATCTATTAACATTGGTAACATATCACCAACTATCAAATATGATAGGACTAAAGACCCTACCTCATTTATTAAAGCCTTTGGTAATCTCTACAAAGAGTGGATCCAAACTAATACATTTTCCACTACAAAATCTTTTTTAAAAAATTTAATTGGTGATGTATTAGAATGGTATAATCAGTTACCCCAACATTCTATTTGGAAACTTAAAGATTTGGTCAATATTTTAGTTAAAGAGTTTCAACACAATAATTTTCTCAAAAATGATCTTATCCATTTCATAAATGCTAAACAATCTCCTAACTAATCGACTCATGACTTTATTAAAAAATGGAAATCCTTATCTCATAAATCCAATAATAACATGTCTAATGATAATCTATTCAAACTCTTTATTACTACTTTAACTCCCATTCTTCAATACAAGGTTTGAAACTTTGCTCTTTAAACTCTTAATGAAGCTCTTGACCAAGCTAAACAACAAGACTTTCTTATGAATAAATTCAAATCTAATTATAAACATATTAAAGGATCTTTTCAAAATTCCATTTCTATCACTAATAACACTTCTCAAACCAAACCAGGAATTGCCAAAAATTATATTCCTTTGCCATCTCACATACATCTTTTGGTACATCAAATGAAACAATTTTTATCATCCTCTAAACCTTTCATATATCCTAATGTTCCTCCTAAATTGTGTGATCCCAATCTCTTTTATTGGTTTCATGTCAACATTGGGCATTCTCATGAATCTTGTAGAGGGTGTTGTAAATGTGATATTTATTATGTGATTGGTGATTCATTCAACCATAAAACCATGATAAAAAATCATCATCAAAATACACTAATGTTTCTCAAAAATGATAATCCTTTAAAGGCTCTACATATAATAACCAAAAATATTCTTCCCATAATCAATCAACTTCCAAGGATGTTTTTGCAATTGACACCAACTATAACTAATACTTTAACAACTCCCAATACGTCAATATGGCTAATGTCAACTATCATTAGAAAATAGCTCACAAAAATATTGTTACCAAGCCTAAGAAACCTTATTTGGAGGAATAATTTCTTAAAGATACTACCACTATCAATATTGAATCAGAAGCACCTGAGGAGCAACTTCATCCTTATGATCCTCTAACCACATCTATTTCTCTAATGTCTAATTTTTCTTCTAAACCACATGGCTCTTCTTCTAAATCTCATTAGAATTTTATTGAATAACTTAACTCTATGCCATGTAAGATTCCTCTAATGAAGTTGGTTCACACTTCACCTTATCATCATAAATTTCTTATGCAACAATTCCAAGAGATCAAAGATCCATCTTCTTTATAAGAACCACCTTCTATTAATTCTTGACTAATTAACACTAATACCATTAAATCTATGTGTCCCTCTTCCAAGCCTTCCATTGAATTCCTTGAAGAGAACATGATTAATGATGAAATATTATTTCATGTTGATGATCTACTTCTCTTCATCAAAATATCCATTAATACCACCCTTATTTGAAAATTTCTAGTTGATGAGGGTCCTAGTATTAATATTACCTCCTTATGGCTTCTACAACAACTTGGTTATAATAAAGGTTATCTTAAACAAACCCATATTACTTGTCGTGGTTTTGACAAGACTAATCAAAAGCCACTTGGTTGTATATGGCTTCCCTTAACCATTGGTCCTAAGACTATTCAGACCAAACCCATGGTTCTTGATCTTCCTTTATCTTATAATATACTCCTTAGTCATCCATGGACTCATCAAATGAGGGCCATTACTTCTTATGATATACAATGAATTAAATTTCAACATAATATAAAATTCTATAAAAATGAAGTTGATCCCAACCCATGGAGTATCCAATTACCTAATCCTAAAACTAAATATCATGCTCCTATGATCCTCAAAATTAATAATGCTCCTTTACCTGAGTTCATCAATATGAATATTTATTTAC
Source organism: Torreya grandis (assembly GCA_037957365.1). NCBI lineage: Eukaryota > Viridiplantae > Streptophyta > Pinopsida > Cupressales > Taxaceae > Torreya > Torreya grandis. The sequence goes on along the minus strand of JARHVA010006070.1, from coordinate 121,141 downwards.
AAGTCACTCTTGATGATTCTAAAAATGATGAGCCTAATGAATTACAACATACTTGTAACACAACTAAATTACCTCCCTATATTTTAGAATGTCTTCTTCCTCTTTTTCCAAGGGATCGTACCATTCCTCTCATGGATGAAATTACCAATTTCTTCCCTCCATGTAATGCTCAAGAGCCATCTTTGCCTGAAGATGATTTTACCTACAATTAATTTGGAGTGGATAAATTGTTTCAAGACCCTCTCACCATGTATCCTCAAACATTCAGTAATCTTGGGATTTCACCTTCTGAAAATCTTCTTGAATCTTAATCATGCACAATTTTTCCCACATATGCTGACAACTATGTCATGACCCAAGCTCAATATAGAGACTTGGATGTCTTACATTATCAAAATACATTATCCAAAATTCATGCTTTCAATCAGGATGTGCATACCATTTTTTTAGATAGTAACTTAGAACCTGAGGGTTATGTGTTTCTTATTAATCCTCCTCTTATCAATTATCCTTGGGTGGTAGATAAAATCACACCTTTCAAACCTCTGGAAATAATTTCTTCTTTACCTCTTTCAGATCATCTTATTGAATCTAATCCTTCTCCTATCATAAAAACCATCAAAACTCCATCTACCTCTTCTACTCCATCTACTTCTTCTACTCCTCAAATCAGACTTGATGTCAAAGCAACTAATGTCCACCAAATACATTCAAAATATGATCACCATGGAAACCAAATTTTAGATCTAAAAGTCAATGTTGAATATTGTGGTCCTCTTCCTACTTTGCCTATTGACGAAGCTATTCTTGAGTTACCTGATGCCTGAAAACCTCAACTCCCCCAGTAACATCATAAAATTGGAAATTTTAAAACTAAAACTCCTTACTTCAAAAAATTTATCGCTGGCATTGATCCCAAAACTAATCCAATTTCATCTTTACCAAATGCACCTTACCAATTTCAAGATGATAATGCCATTCTTATTAAAGAAATAACTCATATCAAATATGGTACTCCCTTATGCCCTCAACCAGTCATAATTTCCAAAAAAAAATCATCCTCTAAACATGATAATTTCAGCCTATTTTTTTATAAGTATCAACAGGCATTCACTTGGTCTTACCAAGACATGCCTAGAATTGACCTTAGCATAGTGGTCCATAACATCATTATCTATCCTAATTCCAAACCTGTGCATCATAAATAGTGCAAATTTCCTCTTGAAGCTACCAACTTATGCCATAAAGAATTCATCAAACTACTCGATGCTAAATTTATTAAACTTGACAATTATTCTGAATGGGTTTCCAATATTGCTCTTGTTTGGAGAAAAGTCACTATGGTCATTCATATTTTCATTTATTTTCACAATCTTAATCTTTCTTGTCCTAAAGAAAAATTTCCTTTGCCTTCAATAGAAGACATTATTGATTCCACAATTGGATATGAAATGTTATCTCTTATGGATGGCTTTTTGGGATATAATTAGAATCATATAGCTCCTAAAGATCAACATAAGACTAATTTCACCATGGAATGGGGCACTTATTGTTATTTTAAAATGACCTTAGGTATTAAAAATATTGGGTCCACTTACTAACATGCAATGACTCATATATTTCATGATTTCATCCATAAAATTGTTGAAACATATGTGGATGATCTTATCGCTAAATCCAAACACTATAAAAACCATATTTCTAATCTTTCCATCATATTTGACCATCTCATCAAATATAAAGTTAGACTTAATCCTTTCAAATGTGTCTTTGGAGTTACATCTAGAAATTGTTAAAATTCTTAGTCTCTCTCTATGGCATTGATGTTGATCCATCCAAGATTAATGTTATTATCAACATTCCCATTCCTTGATTTATTTTTAATATTTGTACTTATTTAGGCAAACTTGGGGTAAGTATACAATCTATTCCCAAGATGACTTATTTAATTCACTCGATTGATTCCCTTCTCAAGAAAATTATAGTCTTGGAATGGATGGCTCCATGTCAAAAATCCTTTGATAATATGAAAGAGTTATTGCTTCATCCACCTACACTTCATCCTCCTTTCAATGATAGACCTTTTATTCTCCATAATTCTTCCACAACCATATAAATTGGGGTAATGATCTCCAAATAAAATGATATAGGCAAGGAGTATGTGATATATTATATTATTCAAGGCCTCATCGATTATGAAACCCATTATACCAAAGTTGAGCATGATTGCCTCACTATCTATTTCACAACTAAAAAGCTTCATCACTACATGCTTTACCAAACCACTTATGTTAGTATTTATCTTGACCCTCTTCATCATTTCTTTTCTAAGGTATTTCTTCTAGGAAATATAATTAGAAAGTGGATGGTCTTACTCATGGAATTTGATCTTATCATCGTCACATAAAAAGATGTCAAAGGGTAATTCCTAGTTAACCAACTTATCATAACTCCTATTCTATCCACTTCTTCCCTTCAAGATAACCTTCCAATTGATAATATACTTTACGTCTAAGGTGTTAATAGAGCAATTCTTAAAGATTATTTTCATAGCTTTACTACCGATCTTGAAGCTAATCAACTTAATGAATCTTCTGCTTCCTTTAATACTACTAAACCAAAGATAATTATTAAAGAGTCTAAAATTAATGTCAACTTGCATGAGGATACTTGGACCCTTCACTTTGATGGTGTTAAATGCCTTCAAGGAGTTGGGGTAGGTTGTATTCTTACGAGACCTTTTGGTAATATAATTCCCACAGCTCTTTGTTTTACATTTGATGTCACCAATAATATGGCCAAGTATGAAGCTCTTATATTAGGTATGAGAGATGATCTTGATTAGACATATAGTATCTTCATGCTTTGGGTGATTCTCAACTCATTTTTTATCAAGTTAGTGGTACATGTCAATGTAAAAGTGAAAACCTTATCACCTATCATCATGTTGTAATCACTCTTGCTAAGAATTATGTCTGTTTTATAATTGAGCCTATTCTTATAGATCAAAATTCCATTGTTGATTCTCTTGCCTCGTCATCTTCTCTTTTTCATCCACATCAAGTTCTTTCTAATCCTTATTTTATCATACAAATAATTAAATTTCCATAATCTACCAATTCTCCTAATTTTATTCTCTACCACATCAAGGCTATTACTATCTGACAATGCATACGATATCAAGATATAATCTAATTTTTATAAAATCAAACTTATCCTCCTAACTTGGATTCCCATGAAAAGACACATCTTCATAAACTAGCTTTCAAGTACGTATTTAGACATAACATCCTTTATTATCCCAACAACAAAAGGTACCTTGATCCATTATGTTATGCAATATGATGTCCCTCCTCTACTTGAACAAGCACATGAGGTTATTTGTGGTGGTGATTATAGTGGACATGCTACATCACATAAATTCCTACACATGGGTTATTATTAGCCTACTCTAGAAAAAGATGCTATTGAATATTCTAAAAAGTGTAATCCTTATTAGCTTCATGATGATCTCATTTATTCACCACCTATCAAGATTCAAACTATAAAATCTCTATGGCATTTTTCCTCATGGGGATTCAATCTCATTGGTAAACTTCATCACTCCCAAGATGGGCATGTCTTTATTATCACTACTAACGAATACTTTACCAAGTGAGTTGAAACCATGCCCATTATCAATGCCACCAATCCTACAATATCTAATTTCATTATGAATTAAATAATTTACCATTTTGGAATTCTTCACACCATCATTTCTAATAATGGTGTTAATTTTAAAAATAAATATGTTAAACAACTTTGCACCAAATTCAAAATCAATCACAATTTTTCCACTCTTTATCATCCATAGTGTAATGATCAAGTTGAGGCCACTAACAAGATTCTCAATAAAATTATTAAAAATATAATTAATAAAACTCACACATATTGGCATCTTCATCTTTATCCCAAACTTTGGGCCTATAGGATTAGTATTCATACTTCCACTAGGGTAACTCCATTTTCTATAATCTATGGTTCTAAGTCAATTATTCCTCCTAAAGTCAAGATTATTTCTATTTGTATATCTCTTCATTTCATTATTCCCAATGAATAATTGCATGAGACTTACCTTTATACCCTTTAGCTACTTTAAGAACATCATCTCTCTACCTTACAACATAACTACTAATGTAAGGCTTGCATTGCCTGATAATATAACAAATGTGTTAAAATTCACACATATAATGTTGGTGATCTTATCCTTAAATTAGACTACACCCATGACAAATAAGGTAAATATACCCAAAATTTTTGGGGCCCATACTTAGTAAAAGACATCCTTGGTCTAAGCACTTACCACCATCAAACCAATGAAGGCCATATTTTCAAGGATCCCACCAATACTCAATTCCAAAAAAATTACTTTGCCTAATCATTTCCTTCTTGTCATATTTTCTATCTATATCTATCTAATTATTTTTATAGGTTAATTAATCATGGGTATCTCCCTCTACAATAGTTCCCTCTTGTTTACAAACCTTTAGTCATTCTTTTTTGGTCTTTTGGTTTCTTGATGTACCATAGTCTTCATTATCTTATTTTTCTCACTCCTACTTGCCAATTTTTATTTGATGCCCCTTAGGTTTTTATTTTGTGAGTTGATTTGTAATAATATGGATAGGACCTAAAATCCCTCACAAAACCATAATTTTTTACTTATTTTCCTTTTCTTTTTTATGCTTGCCAATATTGTTTTGGCATCCCTTAGGTTTTTTCTTTTGTGAGGTGCTTTGTAAAAAGGTTCCCTCACTTTGCTTTTATCTTTGTTATTATCACCCCCATGGGTCTCTTTTTTATGAGTTGGTTTGTAAGACCATAGATAGGACCCAACCATCATAAAATTACCATTCTTTTCTTTTCATGATCCTTATTCTTAAACTTTAGCTTTTTCTTCTTTTTCTAGATGGAGTTCACAAACAATCTATGTTAGCATGTTTTTCATACATTACCCTCTCTCTTTTTATAAATAATCACACTTTACTATAGTTTTATCCATATTTTCCCTTTGTTACATTTTTTTCAAATTAAAATAGTTAAAATTATTTCATGTGTCATTTCCTCTTGATTTCCCATTTCTTTCATCTCCACATTGGCTAAAACAAAGTCAAAGTAAAGATATCACTTTTATTTCACCTAGATTTACAAGACTCTTAGACCCCATGCTATTTGAAGTTTCTCTATCTTATTTACCTTGTCCCAAGTTTTCAAATGAAATTCATATTTAACACCCATGTTTGGTTTTCCAAATCCATTTAGAGGAGCAATAAGAAAAAGCCATCAAGAAATTTAAAAGACAAATCATTTGAAACAAAAGGAAATGATATCTATAAGGCAACATACAAATCTCAAAAGTCAAATTCACACTAAAATACATGATTAAAATCACATATCCTATCTCCAATCAAAGCTCAAACTCCATAGTCAACTTCACATACAGCCAAAGTCCTTTGAGGTGCGGTAGGCTAGTATATTGGAATAGGGGAATTCAAAAAAAAAATCTTTGGTGTTACCTACTTTCTCATGCAAGTACCCAATCTTCATAGTAGATTTATGGCTCTATAAGGGGTCTTGAATAATTGGGAACACATTGTGGTGAGGTAGGTCCATTTTAATTTTCATGCATATAGCCTTCATGGGATGATCTATATACTCCATTTGTTGACCTAAGACTTGTGTAGCTAAGAGAAGTTATTTAGAGTCCCTAAGGTCAATAGTCCTCTTATTTTGACAAACCAAATTTGAGTGCCTTTAATTTAATAAAGAGTTTTTCTACCTTGGTTTTTCCTTCATTCTCCCTTCCACCCATTTCATTTCTCCCCTTGATAGACAAATTATGATTCTAAATCTATTTTCCCTCTTCTTTAAATTCCTTCTTCTTCATTTCTTAAAAATATGCTAGCAATACTTTGTTTCAGTTTTATCTATATTTAGATGTTAAAAAAATATTCAAGTAACTTTGGATCAAATTCCTTACTTAATTTTACATTTACTATACTTACTTTACTTTCCTTTTTCTAATTATCATGATTTTTTTGTCTTGTTGTTATAGATACCTGAGTTTATACCCATTTTATATTGTTGAGTGAGATGTGGATTATTACTACTCACTCATAAATGTTATTTTCCCTTTTATTCATTACCTTTTTTAATTTTTGAGTGAGATGTGAATTGTTACTACTCACTCATCAATGTTGTTTTACCATTTTGTTTTTCTTTTTACCATTGATTTATCTTGCTTATCATTCCTTTTTAAATATGTATCTTTGGTTTAAATTAGTGAGTATGCCTTTTCTTACTTTGGTTTTACTTGTTTTATTTTTTTTATATTTAGTAGCCTTAGATTTTTGGTTACCCAATTTACTCTTGTTTGACTTGTTCATTTGGTCTAACAAAACACCTATCACCTAGCTTGCCAAATTTCCCAAGTATGTCTTATCCACATAGCACCAGTTATTTTGGATTTTCTTGTGTTTATTTGTATTTTATCCCTAGTTTTATATTTATAGGTTTGTTAAAAGTAGTCTCTATGCCCTACACAATCAAAACTAAAAACATAGCTAACAATCATCCCATGGTAAATGGTAATTCAATGTGTGCATTGCATTTAATTTTTAGTTAGTTTAATTTTTATATGATTTACATTTAGTTATTTTATTATTTTTAAAATACTAAAAAAAAATTTAGCATCATTATTGTGTGTCCTTATGTTCTTTCTTGAAGCACCATCCCCTATTACACCTTAGTGACACGTGATGAGCTTTGAGTGGGGTATATGTACACATAATATTTTAAACTTTTATCAAATAATGATGCTTTACATCTTCCAAGAACCCATCATGATTCAATCTCTCTGAGTTCATGTCTTAAGGGGTGCATTAGGAAAGGGGTGGGTAGACCTTTGGTGATTTTTAGGATTTTTTTTCCTTTTTGCCATATTATTACCAATCTAACTTGTTTATAAAACCTTTCCCTAAGCTATTTATCCTCCCTTGCACATTACTTTGGTATTTTCATCTTTATATCATTTTTTTCATTCTTTGTTACCCTTTTGACCTATCTAGTACACTAGGTCAACCTGGTTAGCTTAATGTGTTTTGGGGTTACTTTAGCTCTTTTGGTTTCTTAGCCTTTCGGTTGACCTAGCACATACTTTAGGCATTATCCCTAAAATTTAATAGGTTGACCAAGTTGACCTATCATAACTAACATGTTTAAATTATTTTAGGGTGAGATACTCATATATATACAAGGTCATTTTGGTCATTATGAGATATAGGCAATACAGAGCTATTATCCACTCACGCTTCTTCACAATCTGCTCTTCCACCATTTTACTTGAGTCTTAACTTAGGTTCTTTATTTGGATAATATAATAGTGTGGATATGTCTTGGATGCTTTGGCTTAACAAAGTGATCCTCAAGAACCATAGAAACCTCTTGTGAATCCCCATTGGCCAAGGGATAGATTGAATCATGATAGGTTCATAATCAGGCAAGTATATTCTAACTTTTTTTCCCTCTCTTTTAGTAGATATAAGTAGCATAAGTGTTTTCTTGAATAATGTTACTCTTCATATTATATGTATTAGGGTGTTATTCATACTTAATTTATTTGAAGTTACCTATACATATTTGATTGCTTTGCATGTAAACCCCCAAATTGTGCCACAAGATTTGGTACACACTATATTAGTTTACTTTTCTTGTTATTAGAATAGTTTAATTTTATTTATTAGCACAAGTGAAATATTAAATCATAGGACTTTTTAAAGGTTGTGTGATTATGTTATATTTTAGTCTTTAGAACCCTTCCTATCATTATATGTTGTGACAAGTGATGCAAGTAATCCCTTAATCAGGTCTAGTGAATCCCCATATTGGTCATGCTCCTACTTAACAAGTGTATACCCAATAAGAAGTGTAGGTGTGATCCATCTTATTTGATCCAGGATTAATTCATATGTATCATGAAATTATGATTTCATACATGGTTATTCATTATATGACCCTTTATTAGATAGTTATGCCCAAGCCAAGGACATGGAAATTTTTCACTATCAATATTTACTACAACATTTTTATTAGTATACTTTACATTCACCTAGAATTCATTTAGTTGAAGTTATTCTTTCTCATTCCATTGTACCTACCATTATTTATTCTTTTATTGATGTTCAAAAGTTTTATATGGAGAAGGTACCAATTGTAACACCTAAAAACATCCATGACTGGCTTTCTAAAAAAGTTTAGATCAATTCCTACAAACCATTGTAAATTAAGCCTATGAATCACTTAACATCCCAAATTTGTTTATGCATCATTCATCAAAGATCATAATCACATTGAGGCATCTCTAATATAGATATCCTACCATATGAAATAATAACCTCTCATGGATTCATCTCTAATCATCTTGCAACATCACAATAGTTAATTTGTCCTATGAAACTATTAAGTGGGGCATATGAACAAATATTAAATTTTGAAAGAGTTAAATGGCTAATTAGAATTAATTAATAAGATAAACCAAATTAAATGCCTATTTATATTATCCATTTGAAATTAATGAAAATATAAAAAATTAAATTCTAAAATTCAAAATATCTTAGCCTTTCATCATTGCCTTTATGAGTTGTCAAGCTCTTTTAATATATCTTATAAGATCTATTTTGGAGAGCCATGCCTAGTAATTTTAAGTCAAAATTACTTGACAACTATTAACTCTATTAGGGTTATATTTGACTCACATAGGTTAGGTTTTAACCCATTTCAATCCTTAACACCACCCTAAATCACCTTTGGTGGGAATTAGATCCTTAGGCTATAAATACAAGTCCATATCTCTTCATTTTTAAGCTTGGATATTGTAGTGTTATCATGAAGGAATTGGTCCATAAGACTCATATCAATAGTGTTATAATGCCAAAAATTTAATCCAATAAATCACAAGACACATCAAATCCAATGGTGCCAAGGAGAAAAGGATCTAACAAGGTTCATTTGCCAAAAACTTCTTGATGCACAAGCTGAACAAGCCACTCAACAAATCACTTGGAGATCCCAAGGAAGGTAAAGGATTTGTGTCTTTTATGTTTTAGTTGTGCTCTCATTTAGTATTTTTTTATTAATCTCTCCCTAAGTTCTAGGCTAGGAGTGTAAGTGTTAGTGTGTTTTTTTATTTGAGTTTTTGTTACTTAAATTGACACTATAATAACCTCCCTTCTTAGATTCCTATGATCATAAATGGCATGCCCAGTGGGATATGAACCCCATGAAGTTATTCATAAATCCTTTAAGACCATTATAATAATAATTTTCATGTCAAATTTTGAGCTTGATGACCAAAATAGGTGAAAATTGGAAGCTAAGGGATGTTTTTCTAGAAGTTGCAAAGTTACCTTATGTAGTCATAGTTTTGCTCTCTGGAGTCATGATATTACGGTAATATCACAACTCACATAGTTGTATTTTTGTCTCTATTTCTAAATTTTTACATCTAATTCTCACTATTGTGCTAACTATTTTCTTCCTATAGGAAAATTTTATGAAATTTAAATATTGTGACTTTGATAGTCATGGAATCATAATATTGTGACTTCACAAGTTGTAATATCACCAAACAATCAATGATATTACATTTAACCACTAGTAGTTAGGCTAAATATTTTAGGTTAAGTTAAAATATTGTGACTCTTTAATTAGTGATATTTATCTATTTTTAATGATTTTTCCACTAGAATAGTGATATTACATTTTATGCTCTATTTTCCCATAAGTTATGATATTGCACTGACAATTGTGTTTTTCTAGAGTTACAGTTTTTCTCTGTGTTCTATGGTTTTACACTGTGTAAATTTGAGAGAAAGATTTGTGAATTGATTTGTTCATTCATGAATTTATTATAAGAACAAATAATTTATAAAATATTTTTTAGGACCCAAAGGTGACAAGGTGACATTTAAAACAGTTATAGCTTGAAAATTTCACATTTTAAATTTGTTTTTTTAATAATCTTTCTATTTAAATAATTTTCATTTTGTCAATTTTTTTAAGAAATAAATGTCAAGGGTCTTAAACTTCACAACACACATCATTTCATGATTAAAATAAACTCTCACACTAGATAAATTCTCTTAAGAGTTTCATTTTCATTACTTATTTGTTGAAGTTATTTATTTTTTTATAAAATGATTAATGCATGTATGCTCTCCCCTATCCCCTTTAGGGAACTATTGTCACTTGTATTTTAACCCTTTGAGGAGATTAAAATATATCCTTATACAATTGGCATAATTTAATCACCTATAGGCTTGTGGGTAGCCTAAGGATTGAGGTGAGTCTCTAGATAGGGCTAGCTCTCTTGATGTACTACTTAGGATTGAAATTACAACTAAACATGGGGGTGAAAAGGAAGAGAGATAACTAAAATAAAATATAAAATAAGGAGGTGATACACCAAATCAATTTTATTACTTCCAACAAATTTCATTCTACACTTGAGACTAGGAAATAAACTAAACCATACACTCTTTTAATCTTCATCTTCTCACATCAATGTTACATTGTGAGGTCATGGATGAATGTGAAAAGATAGGAGGACTAGATAAGAGGCCTTGAATGGAAATAATTAAAATAATAACTCATTAAAAATTTTACACATCCTAAAACCCTTCACATGCCCTTCAATAAAAAATTTCCAACTGCAAAGAAGGTGGAAGAATGAGACCACATGCTAGGAATCCATAGTTTCACTAAACAAGATTCATAATTCAAGTGGAACACACTTATTAATAGTCATAAATAGGTAATACTTAGTTATTTAATTTATAAAAAGGTATAAAAATTAGTATGGCTTTACCATACTCAGGTGGAGCATAAAATACATTGGATAAAATAGCTAGCTCTTATAGAGATTGAGAGAGAGATAAGAAGAGAAGTCCAAGGGTCACAATGATAGTTATCAAGATAATAAAATTATTTATCCATGGATGAAAAGATTATATGGGTTAAACCATGAAAATTAATGAAGTAAAAATGTTAATCGAAGTCATCAAAGTCTTATAAAGTGGCACAAAATGCATCCTTTTGCATAAATTAATTACCTTCATGATTAAGCCTATTTGAACATCATATAACTAATGGGGAGAAGGTCCAATGATTTTAATGGAAATTTATACTCTAATAAATTCCTATTCATAAGTTTTTTCCATGCTTGATCCTCTAGAAATCACTAAAAGTGATATATCATCATTTGATGTCCATAAAACTGCTCTTCCATGCACCCTACATACTTGGCCTCAAATTTAGCATCAAATACCCATGAAAATATTTGGGAGAGGTTTAATGGAAATTTTAAATACTCTAAATGTCCATGGAAGCATCATTAAATATTTAAAATTAGTTCAAGTGAAGCTTTTCACCCATCTCACTAGTTTGTGCATTAGGCCAATTTTAACTAGCTAAGTTGAAGGACCTATTGGAGACAATTAGTAATATTTTAAAGGAATTAAACCTAAATGGTTATTTATATTAATTCAAAATATTTACATCCATGTGATTTACATCTCTTGAAACTTCCTACAACTTTCAAAGCATACAAAATAATGAGAAAAAACTTGTTTCTACCCTCATCCATACAAGTTTGTACAACTAGTTGGCATGGTAGGGATCCTGAGAGAGTAATCTTCAACATCCAATATCTATAATAATAAAAATATTCCATTTTATTATATTTCTAAGCTCATCTTCTCCATCAGGTCTTAGTTGAGGGTTTAGTAGGGTTTTAGACCTATTTTTGGTCTTAATGTTGGTTCACAAATATCCAACATCCAAAATACAAAAAAATTATAAAAATATAATATTCATAGACCCTATTAACCTCCACAAACACATTTAACTCCCATGAAAAACCTTCAAGGAGATATGAGCATCACAACTTGACCTATCATTCTCTTTTCCTCTTTTCCTACATGTTTTAATGGGTTTAATATCTAAAAGGTAACTTATTTATGTTTTATCTACCATCAAAGAGTTTAGTAACATCTTATTGACCTTAAAAACATACTCTAATAGTTTTAAATTCTCATTTCATGCTGAAAGTGTAATGGACACCCATTTGGATCATGCCTAATAGGCCTGTTTGAACCTTAGAGCTTAAAATGTCCTTTTATGGTTTCCCCTATCTCCTAATAGTTCAAAACCTTTTATAATTCCCACATGGACATGTTAAAATATGGTTTAATAAATATATTTTTCTATAAAATGAAGTGATCCTCCTTCTTGCTTCCATGCTTTAATCTTGCCTCTAGGCCTGACTACTCATCTATAGGTTTAAGCTATATTGATGAATTTATATGTATTTTAATAGATAAAACATATATTTTAGGGTCCCATAATCATTATTCAATTTGATATAATTTTCAACCAAGACTATAGGTGAATTTTCCCTCTCATATGGATTTAGGTTTCATTGTGCCTAGCAGGACTGAGTTGTTCATTTAGTCAAAAATGACACTTATTGTGTTTTTTATGAATATAAATGGATTTAAAAAACCTGATATGATCCAAATATAATTATAAAATTTACTAGATAACATATCCAAAGTTATAAATATAAATTATTCCTCATTTGGTCACTAGGACAAAACACTACCCTTTAGACTTGACTATAACCCTTATGGATTAGAAACAATTGTTAAGTCTCACTCTTCCTTTATTGGTTTATAATGATACATTTTATTTATATAAACTCTCCATAAATTTAATCAAGGTAAAAACAATCCTTGGCTCATCCTTCTATACATTTTCTTCTAAATCTACCAATTTCCTGCATTTAGGAAAGTGCCCCCTATCTGAGATAAAATAGGGGGAACTTTCAATGTTTTATAATAAAAATTAGGTATTGGATAGGTTTATATAAGTTTAAATTATTAATTTTACAAAAATTTAGATCCTAAATAGGTCATATGACCTTCTGACCCTTCTAAATTCCAAACAAATTTCTAGAAAAGTAAGAAAGTGCAAGTTTTCAAGAGTATATTATGTATACACTATTTAAAACCCTCCCTTTGTTCCATATCCATTTTAAAATTCACATGTACATTTTAATTTCCATTATATAGTGACTCCAAACCTAATTCTAAAAATCTCCCCCACAAGCATATTTCCATACTCTTGAATTTATAAGGTTGAGTCATCTTGTCTGGTTATGTTTGGCTTAAACAAGAACATGTAGGTGTATTCTATAATGGTTTGGATTTTAAGACAAATTTTACAACCTCATACTTATTATTATGTTAATTTTTATATTTTTTTGGATTATTTATGGTCATTTAAATTCCTTGACAACTTTCACATTCTTACTCCTCAGTCCACTACTTGTATCCATTCTTGACCTAGTTGTAGGTTGCATCTAAGGTTCTATGAAATATGAGTGTGCTTGATTTAAATTTTTGATAGAATAATGAAGGTCATAATGATACTCATGAAAATTATCATGATTTTTATAAACATATTAGTCTCCCTCCAACCTTGTTTACAAGCCCCTTGAAACCCAAAATTGAGTTTTTTCCCTCAAAAGTAACCCCTTCCTGTAGGTGACTTCTCCCCTTAAATGGGCACCTGGTCATGTTTTTGAATATTTATCTTGAAAAATTTAGGTCAAAAAAATGTGTTCTCACATTTTCTTACCTTCATTTTCCTTTAATTTTTCAAACACTCTTAAAAACCCCACACTTAAGTCATTGTTTGTCTCAGGCACTTAATGTTGGTTGTAGATGCATTTAGACCTGTGTACGAACTAAGAATGATCTAAGAAGAAAAAAACATAATGTATGTCCTATTATTTATATTATATACCAAACATGTTATTTTAAAACATTTTAAACCATTCCTCATGAAGGCATAGTTTGATTTTTTAGTTTAGCTAAAGGAAGGTCCTTTTTAGATTTAGGACTGTAGATAACATTAAGAGAATTTAGTGTTTTTATGTCCATTTTAGACCTTGAAAATATCTTCCTATACTACTTATTATAGCTTCAAACTTGAAATTTCTCTTGTATTATGATATTCCTCCAAACAAAAGTCATTATAATGCATCAAAGGTCCATATAGCTATGTGAAATGTCATTCCCAAAACCTTCTAGGGTCTTTATTGTGAATTTTTAGGGAACTTGGTCCTTATACTCAATCATGAATTTTGGTCCTAATTTTAAATTTTACTTGTCAACATAAATCTATAATTAGGTCTACCATGGTCTTTGCATCACATTAATACTTCTAAGGAGGGTTGATTCACATGTTTCAACTTCTCTTGTATGACTCTTGTTCTCCGTATTGTCACCTATAGTTAAACATCCTCCCATATGTAGGTAATGGTTTAGAAAGGTAGGTAGTAAGAAATAATTTGACGTAAAATAAGTTTTGAACTTCATTTAAGGATGCAACCAGACTCTCAAGGTGACTTTAATACTAAACAACACCTCACACTCCATTTTCCACATGAGACTCTAAATGAAGGCATCTGTAGGTGTGAATGAGTTGTATGAAAGCATATTGTGGGTAGGATTGAGGTGATAGACATATAATTTGACATTAAAATTTGTCTCAAACTCATATTCATACTTATAAAATAATATGCACACTATCATGGATATAAAACAAGAAATAACACATCCCATTCAATGTGAAATTGTCTTCCAAGCAACTATATGTAGCCATATTCATGGTGGCCTAAAAGGCAAGTGACACATGACTACAAATTTTAGAACATTTAATTTTAAATTGGGATTTACTGGTCAAATGAAGTTAATATCACTTTGGAAACAAGAAAATGGACTTAACACAACCCTTTCAAACCATTTTCAAAGAATGGAGACCTTGAAATGGTGCAAAACTATTCACAATATAAATTGATACTCTTCTTTAAAAATGAGAAAAAATTGTTTATAAAAACACAATGTGACTTTAAAAATATAATGATGATCATTGGGGAAGTAATTATAAAGTCTTTGGAATCAAACTCAGTAATGATTTCATAAAAAATTGCTCAAACCAAGGCAAAACTTGGAGGGTGCAAAATGAGCAGGTAGTTTTGAATAGTCAAATTCAAATAAATGTTTCATAAAACATAGGACACCATTAATCAAAATTATTCTATATAAATTAAGGTATTTGAGTTTACAATGACCCCCCAAAATCATTTTTCCTTAAACTACCTATGTTGGTCATACCAAGTACAAACCTACAAGTCACCTCAATCTATCAAGAAGACTGAAAATGAAGTAGAATAATTTTGAGTAAGAAATGTTAGTTTAATATTAAACAAAACATGAATATTAGTGTGGGGAATTTGAAGAGTCACACTTCCACTTTTTCTAAGTGTCACACTTCTCAAGGAGGTCGTACAAGTGCCACTTTCTCTTTTTTATCAAGAAAACTACCTTTTCTCTAAACAACCTAAAATATTTTTAGTAGTTTCAGTTATCTAAGGATTCTAATGACACATGGGGAATGACATAATGTTTTGAAACTTTCACATTTCCTAGGAAACTCGTACAAAGCATTAAATACACATTTTTAACCCCTCAAATGACCCAAAAATGATATACAGACACAAAAATTGAATGACCACAACTAATATAACATTAGTTTACATCAATTAACCTAAAAAAAACCTCATTAAAATATATTATACCCCCTTATATACCTAAAAATCTATTTTTTACCTACAAGTGCCCCAATTTTACTAAAAAGACAAATTTGGTCAATAAATTGGTGACTCATAGGGGTAGTATGCCTGATATACTAACTATACCAGTAGCCTTATTAGTATATTGGGATTATGGAGTCATATAAGGGCTAAGACAAATAATTATAACCTTTGACAATTATCTACAAACCTATGATCAATATAAAATACTAATGACTACCTCAACCACTTAAAATAAATGACACACACCAACAAAGCAAACACACATGTGCTCAAAGCACTTAGGGGAAGAAAATAAAAAAACTATTATATACAACTAAAAATGAGCATACCTCCCCATAGATCAAAGGGAAATATTGATAATCTTCTTACTTCATGACATGGAGGATTGAATGAGGCATGTAGCCTTTTAAACTCTAGCATTGATGTTTCCAACTCTTTGACAATGTTTACTAACTTCATTGGCATGATATTAAATGAGAAAAAAATATATCCAAATAAATTGACCAAGGAAATTAACTCCTCTTTCATCCAAATAGCCTCAAATTTGACATGTGATCATTCAACTATGACCTCTAATGGTGATTCAACAAGGCATACCTTCTTGTCTTCTATAGTGCTCTTAATAAGATTGGGCTTCCTCTCGACTAAAAGTTCTTATATCTCATCAAGGAGTTTTGAAAATTCTTCCCAATCTTATTCATTTATCTCCAAGGAATATTATTTCTTTTCCTTGTCATATACTTGGCCTTCAACTTAGTAAAGCTCTTCAAACTCCTGAAAGAGCTCTATTTGCAGTTGCCAATCATCCTTGTCCTTTTCTTTAATTAGAACCATTTCCTTTTCAATTTTGTAATAGTCATCCACAACCTCATGATAAATCATGAAGTCTTCCTCATGTACTTATTTCTTCAAGTCTTGGCCACCTTCCTCACAGATGTACTCCTCTTCAAGAATGGATGCATTAGAGTTAACTTCATGAATACACATACCCTCAAATATGGAGATAAGAACTTATGGTTTGTCTTTTTTTTCATAAAAAAGAGTACCTATGGTAATATATTCCTCATAATCACTCATGAAATTTTCTTTATCAGCCATGAATTGGACTTACTCTTCTTCATTTGCTTCTCTCAAGATAAGCTCTTCAACATAAGGAAATTATTCTTCATCATCAACCAAACAAGGATATTCAACACAAAAAATCACCTCTTCTTCATCACTTAGGGCCTATTTAAGGATATCAATTTTCATCTAAACTAGCATATCATGACTTTGATTCCCAAGGTCTGAAATAATTTCCATCCCCTTTCTAGTGATGCCAAGACTAGGCATCTTGAAATCTGATGACTTATCCCAATGAGGCTGCTAAGAAGATGCATTCTCTTCAAGTAGGAATTTTGAATCTCCATTAACTAGCTTCTCTTATTTAATTTCCCATACCATATGTATATTAAGGCAAAGGGTGATGGAATGAGGACAAAAAGAACTATTTGGTGGAGGTGGAACATAGAGTTAAAAATCAAGTTGAGAATGAAAAGTAAGAGATTCTTTTAGGATCTCTTAAGGAAGGGAAGGCAGATCTTGGACTGAGACAACTTGAATTTCTTACTTCCACTTGACATCTAATTTATTCACATTTGAATTAAATTTGGAACTCTCTTGAAGGAGGTGAAATTGGGTGTGTTTAGGCATAGAATCTTCTTTTGGGTCTAAACCTTCCATCACACCTTGACTTAGCAACTTCATCTTTGACTCTAATTCTTTAATTTTCTTGACTAGATCCTCTTGAGAAAGTATTTCTTGTATATCATAGGAATCATCATGAGGTTAAGGTATACATGATGATTGACATGGAATACAAGAAGATTTTGGAGGAAGGATTGGAGGGACTTGAAAATGATCAACTCTACTCTCCACATCACACTCTTTGGAAATGCTTCTATCTTCTTTATTTCTTTCCCCATGATTCTACTATTTTTCTCCAACTTAGGATCTTAGGATTTGAGTTCTCTTCTTTAGAAAGGGTGGGAGGTGTTTGTATAAGATCAAGATTCTCTTCAATTTTATGTTCTTTGTCAAGACTTTTCTCCTCTTTATTTCCTCATGACTCAACTATCTTATCCCAACTTGGGATATTAGGATTATAGGTCTCTTTTTAAGGTGGTGAGGATACAATGTGAGGAGGAAATGAGGGTTTAAAATCCACTTATTTTTATACCAATATGGACTATTGCATATGCATATTTTCCAACTCAATTTACCTATCAAGGTTTGTTGTAAACATAAGGTTATCCTTCTCAAATATTTCCTCCACTTGATTTGGAAAAGGATGGCCTTGATATGGTTGATTAGGTTCATGAGTGAGAACCATTTA
This sequence comes from Torreya grandis, assembly GCA_037957365.1. Taxonomy (NCBI): domain Eukaryota; kingdom Viridiplantae; phylum Streptophyta; class Pinopsida; order Cupressales; family Taxaceae; genus Torreya; species Torreya grandis. Next base: position 103,010 of record JARHVA010006070.1, on the reverse strand, counting down.
GGACTGATAGAAAATTTATAGAAGTGGAAAATAAGGATAATAATTTCTTGAGGCTACCTTTAATGAAATTCTAGCTTATCCTCTAAGGAAGAGACTAAACCACTCACATCTAGCATCTCACTTGTAAGCCTTTGCCAATTATCTTTCTCAATAGGTGCCCACTCCCTCTTGACTAACTCTAATGAATTTATCACTTGATGGATGGAATGATTAGGAATATTTTAACCACACCCCCTAAGAGTATCAATATCCAACATATATCTCTCATAGTCTAAGAGTGTCTTCTTAAACATGGAAATGGATCAGCTTGAGGAGTGGTTAGGTTGACTAGGAGCAAGACATGGAGAAGGATAGCTATATGACTAGTAATAATCATGTATGGGATATATATGATCATATTGAGGCTAAAAATAACCATATTTGGGATGATATACTTCATGATAGGGTTGGTTAATAACTTTCTCATATTGATAGGGAATGTCATAAGCTTGGAAGGTCTCACCAACTTGTGTCAAATTGTACTCAACACCAAGGTCAGTCATGTAACTTCATTAGGACAAAAGAACACAAAAATAAAAGTTACCAATAATATTTAAAGGATCGCCTAGGTTTATTGACCAGATAATATAGCTTTTGAGTCATCATTTATGCTTAAATAAGTGCTTCCACAAGTTGATGTGTTGAAGAACAACACCAAAAATTGTCCAACTCTTGGAACAAGAGTCCCACTGAGCATTCTAAAAACTATATCTCCTATATTTTCACCCTTTTAGGAGATTAAAATCTCTCCTCATCCAAGTATCACAATGGAATCACCTCTAGGCTTGAGGACAGCCTAAGGAATGAGGTGAGTTTCTAGATAGGGTTAGTTCCCTTGATGGACCACTTAGGATTGAACCTACAACTAAAATTGGGGGTGAAAAGGGAGAGAGATAACTAAAAGCAAATATAAAATAAGGAGGTGATACACCAAATAAATTTTATGAATTCAAACCAATTGAATTCTACACTTGAGACCAAGAAACAAACTAAAACATACACTCTTTCAATCTTCATCTTCTCACATCAATGTTACATTGTGAGGTCATGGATGAATGTGCAAAGCTAGGAAGACTATACAAGAGGTCTTAAATGGAACTAATTAAAATAATAAATCACTCAAAATTTTATATTTCTTAAAACACTTCACATGCTATGCAATCAAAGTTTTCTAACTAAAAATAAGGTGGAAGAATGCACTAAACAATATTCATCATTCAATTAAAACACACTTATGAACAATCATGAAGAGGTAACACTTAGTTATTTCATTGATTAAAAGGTATAAAAATCAAAATATATTTTCCATACTTAGGTGGATCATATAATAAAATGGAAAAAATTTCTATATATTATATAGCTTGAGAGATAGAGAGAAGAAGAGAAACCCAAGCGTCACAAAGACACTTGTCAAGTAAAGTGGCACAAAACTCATCCTTTTTCACAAAAAAATTGCCTTCATGATTAGGTGATGGGTATTAGGTAAAATTATTGGAATTAAAGGGGATACTCTCATACATTGGTTGCATGCTTGATCCTCTAGAAACCTCTAATAGTGAGCTATCATCATCTAATGTCTAAAAAACTACTTCCATGCACCCTGCACATTTGGCCTCAAATTTAGCATTATTTTCCCATGAAAAAACATTTCATAGGTATAATTAAATTATTAAATACCCTCCATGGCCTTTTAAGCATTATGAAATCTTTAAAATTAGTTTAATAAAAGCTTTTTACCCCTCTCACTAGTTTGTGCATTAGGCTAGTTTTGACTGGCCGAGTTGAAGGACCTATTTCAGAGACTTAGGAATATTTTAAAGGCATTAAAATTACATGGGTAGTTATATTAAGTCTAAATATTTTCATTTATGTGATTTAAATATCTTGAAACTTCTTATAACCTAAAAAACACACAAAATAGTGAGAAAAAGCTTGTTTCTACCCTCATCCATACAAGTTTGTAAAACTAGTTATCATGGGAGGTATTTTGAGAGATTAATATTCAACATAAAATAGATATTATGGTAAAAATATGACATTTATTTATCTTTCCAAGCTCATCTTCTCCATCAGGTCCTAGCTAAGGGTTTAGTAGGGTTTTAGGCCTATTTTTCTTCTTAAGCTTGGTTCATAAGATCCAACATCCAACATACCAAAAAATTTATCAAAATATAATATTTAGAGACCATATTAACCTCCATAAACACTTTAGAATACAATTTAAAACCTCCAAGGAGATATGAGAATCACAACATGAGATATCATTTTCTTTTCCTCTTTTCCTACATGTTTGAATGGGTTTAAGATCCAAAAGGTAACTTATTTATGTTTTATCTACCTTGAAATATTTTATTCACCTTTGTATTAACCTTAAATACATACTCCAATAGTTATACATGCTCATTTCATGCTAAAAGTGTAATGGATGCCCATTTAGATGCTAGGCCTAGTCATGCCTAATAGGTCTATTTGCACCTTAGAGCTTAAAAGGTCCTTTTATGGTTTAAAATATATAATAATAGTTAAAATACTTATATAATTCCCCCATTTACATTTTAAAATATGGTGGAATACATATTTTTATATAAAATGAAGTGATCCTCATTCTTACTTCTAGGCTTCAATCTTACCTCTAGGCCTGACTGCTCCTCTGAAGGTTTAAGTTATCTCGATGAATTTATTTGTATTTAAATAGATAAAACATATATATTAGGGTCCAAAAATCATGATTCAATAGGGTATAATTTTCAACCAAGACTTTTCCTCTGAAGGTTTAAGCTATCTTGATGAATTTTCATTTGGGCTTTAGGTCTCATCGTGCTTACCAGGCCTGAGTTGTTCCTTTAGTTAAAAATGAACTTACTTGTGTTTTGTATTCATATAAAGGTATTTAAAACATCTTATAAATCCCAAAATCATTATAAAATGGATTTGAGAACATATTGAAAGTTATAAATGTAAATGATTCCTCATTTGGTCACTAAGATAAAACACTGCCCTTTAGACTTGACTTTAACCCTTAAGGATTAGAAACACCTGTTAAGTCTCACTCTTACTTTATTGGCTTATCATGATGAACTAGATGTATAAAAACTCTCCATAACTTTATTCAAGTTCAAAAAAATCCTTGGCTCATCCTTATATACATTTTCTTCCAAATCTACCAACTTTTTGCATTTAGGGAAGTGCCCCCCCATCTGAGACAAAAGAGGGGGAAATTCCCCTATTTTCTCATCAAAAATAAGTATTAGAGATGGTATCCAAGTGTAAATTATTAGTTTTACAAAAATTGAGATCCTAACTAGGTCATATGACCTTCAAACCCTTCCAAATTCCAAATAGATTTCTAGAGAAGCAGGAAAGTGAAGGGTTCTAAGAGTAGACTATGCATGGACTTTTTAGAACCCTCCATTTGTTACATATCCATTGTAAAATGACTATGTATATCTTCATTTCCATTATATAGTTACTCTAAACCTCATTCTAACAATATCCCCCCCTCCCAAACACATTTCCATACTCTTGAATTTATAAGGCTAAGTCATCTTGCCTAATTGTGTTTAGCTTATACAAGAACTTGTAGGTGTATTCTATAATGGTTTGGATTTGAATATGAATTTTAAAACCTGATCTTTAGTCTCATGTTAATTTTTATATTTTTTTGGATCATTTATGGTCATTTTAATGCCTTGATAACTTTCACATTCTTACTCCTCAGTCCACTACCTGTATCCATTCTTGACCTAGCTGTAGGTTATATCTAAGGTTCTATGAGATCTGAGTGTGATTGATTTACATTTTTGATAGAATCATATAGTTCATCATGATCATCATGAAAATTATCATTATTTTTATTAACATATTATTCTCCCTCCAACCTCTTTTTCAAGCCCCTTAAAACCCAAAACTGAGTTTTCTCCCTCAAGAGTAACCCCTACCTATAGGTGACATCTCCCCTTAAATGAGCACTTGGTCAAGTTGTTAAAGATTCATATTGGAAAATTTAGGTCACAAAAATGTTTGATAACACATATTATTACCTTAATTTTCCTTGAATGGTTGAAACACTCTCAAAAACCCCACACTTAAGTCATTGTTTATCTCAGTCACTTAATGTTGTATGTAGATGCATTTAGGCCTATGTACAGACTAAGAATGATCTAAGAGGAAAAAATAATAATTCATGTCCTCTTGATGATCTTATAAACCAAAAATGTCATTTTTAAACATTTGAAACAACTCTTCATGAAGACATAGTTTGATTTTACAATTTGGCTAAAGGAATGTCTTTTTTAGACTCAATACTATAGATAACATTGAGAGAATTCAGTGTTTTTAAGGTCATTTTAGATCTTGAAAATATCTTCCTCCACTACTCATTATCCATTCCAAATTGAAAATTTTATTGTCTTATGATATGGATCTAAAACAAAGTCACTAGAATACATCAAATGTCCATACATCTATGTCACATGTCATTCCCAAAACCTTCTGAGGTCTCTATTCTATGTTTTTAGGGAACTTGGTCCCTATACTCAATCATGAGTTTTGGTATTAATTATCACTTCTCCTTGTCAACCTAAATATGTAATTATGACTACCATGGTATTTTAGTCACATCAATACTTCCAAGTAGGGTTGATTCACATGTTTAAACTTCTCTCTTATGACTCTTGTTCTCTGTATTGTAACCTGTAGGTGACCATCCTCCCATATGCAGGTAGTGAGTTAGAAAGGTAGGAAACAAACAATAATTTGACCTCAAATAAGTTTTTAAATTATCTTAAGGATAAAAATAAACTCTCAAGGTGACTTAAATACTAAACAAGACCTCACACTTCATTTTCAATGTGAGACTCTACATGAAGGCATTTACAAGTGTGAATGAGTTGTATGTAGGCAAATTATGAGTAGGATTGAGTTGATAGACATATAATTTGGAATTAAAATAGGTCATAAACTCATACTCATAATTAAAAAATCATATTCAAACTATCATGGATATAAAACAAGAAATAACACATCCCATTCGATGTGAAATTATCTTCCAAGCAAATGTATGTAGACATATTCATGGTAGACTGAAAGGTAGGTGACACATGACTACAAATTATAGAAAATTTTATTTTAAAGTGGGATTTGTGGGTGAAATTAAGTTAAGTTCACTTTGTAAAAAATTAAATGGACTTAACACAACCCTTTGAATCCATTTTCAAAGTATGAAGACTTAGAAATGGTGTAAAACTGCTCATAACACAAACTACTGCTCCTCTTATAACATGAGACAAATTTTCTAATACAAACACCATGGGACTTAAAAATAGCATTAGGATCATTGGTAAGGTATTACACACTCTATAGAATCAAACTCAGTAACTGGTTCATACACAATTATTCAAACCAAGGCAAAACCTGGAGGGTGCACAAAAGAGCAAGAATTTTTGAACATTCAACTTCAAATAGATGATTCATAAAACACAAGACACCATTCCTAAAAATTATTATATGTAAATTAATTTTTATAAGTTTAAAACAACATCCCAAAATAATTTTTCCTAAAATTTCTTGTGTTGGCCAAACCAAGTACAAACCTACAAGTCACCTCAGTCTGCCAAAAAGAGTGAAAATGAAGTTAAATAGTTTTGAGTAAGAAATGTCAATTTAATAGCAAAAAAATTGTAAATATGGGTTTGTGGAAGCTTAATAATCACATTTACAAATTTTCCAAGTGGCACACTTCCCAAGGAGGTCATACAAGTGCCACTTTCTCCTTTTTATCAAATAAAACTACTTTTTCTCTGAACAACCTATAATATTTTTAGTAGTGTCAGTTATCTAAAGATTATAATGACACATGAGGCATGAAATCATGTTTTTACACTTGTATATTTCCCAATAAACTTTTACAAAGTATTAAATGCACCGTTTTAACCCCTCAAATGACCCAAAAATGATATAAAGACACAAAAATTAATTTACCCATGCTAATATAACATTATTTGACATCAATTAACCTATGAAACACCTAAATATTAAATATTATACCCACTTATATACCTAAAAATCCATGTTTTTATCTATGGGTGACCCAATTTGACTAAAAGGTCAAATCTAGTCACCAAGAACTTGGTTGACCAAAAGTGATCATTCATTAGCTCAATTGCTTTAGTCCAAAAGCATGAAAATAATGTCATTAAGGCTCTCCTAAAATACATATGGTTTGGGTGATCCAAATGTTACCATAAAGTCTTTTCACTTGTAATTTATTTTTTATGCATTTTACCTTATGAGCAAGAGTTCATCTCCTCCTCACAGGTTCTCTAAGGAAGTGTTGACCTGGAAATTCATCTCCTAGCATCATTTCAACCCAAAATTATGGTTGGGTGTAAATATTGAGTTTTACTTACTAGGACACTTGTTTGATTAGTTAAACAAGCTCTATTAGTAAGATACTCCTCAAATCGTAAGGGAAACTTAAACATCACACTACACTGAGTAAGTGATGGATGTAGTGGTTATGAAAAGTATAAGACCTTTTCATAATAAGTCACTTGACATGGTTCCAAATTAAGTGAGCATCTCTTTTGTTATCCACACTTGGGACCATCTACAAATACATGAAAATTGATAGATTATAATAACCCCACTTGTCTTAGACATACTATTAATGCAAGAAAAGTAGCCCAAAGTTTCATGTAATAGTACAAACTCTTAGGAGAATAGGGGGCCTAAAAACCCCACTTTTCATACTCTTTTATTTTTGGATTAACACTTAAAATCATCCCAAGAGAGATCATATTGATATAATTTGATAGTATTATACAAATTTATTAGTTTTAGGATTTATGACATTACATTTAGGTGTTTGTGTCATTTTATCATTTTAGTGCATGGTTTTTGAGTCTAATATATTTATTTGTATTACTACTTCAAAAATAGTCATATTCATACATCACTCCTTTGTTTGAGGAGGTGTTATACCACCCATTTGACACTGTGCCTTTGCCTTAATCTTTTGACAATTTTTTTTGTGTGTGTGACTTGATTAGAAAGGGTAATGTTACGTTGCCCAAATCATTTCAAGTTTTTTGTGCCTTTAAGTCTTGAAATAAACCATTGATTATATCTTTAGATCATGATAACATCATTACACTACTTTAATCATTTCATATACTTATTTTCCTTGTGTCCAAATTCTAATTTTGAAACCAAACCACATGTGCCTTTTGGATCTTTACCTAGTGCCATTATTGCATTCAGTTTTGTCTAACTTGTTGTTTGTTGAAAGAAGCCTAGTTTCCTAAGTTAAGTATTTAATGAGCTTTGACAAGTTAAAATCCAAACATTGATTAATTTCTACCTATGCCTTGTGTAATTTTATCCTGGACATCTATATTTCTCTTTTGGGTTGTGTAACTTGGGTTAATTCTTTACCTAAATGAAAAACTATTGTTTGTGCCTTTATTTGGGAGAAAGAACCTCTCTTCCTTATGCCTTTTATTTCATGACTTATACCAATTAACCAAGTTCATGTTTAAATTAAAATGCCTATTTTATTTCAAAGTGTTTCATATTTTTTAGATTAAATCTCTCATCTTGTTTTTAAGTCTATCTTTTGTGACTTTTCCAAAAGACCTAGAATATGCTTGTTTTGAGCCTAACTTTTGTGTCGTGTTTGGCCAACAGACATAACAAACTTTTATTTTCTTACATTATACTTATTTGGAGAAATTTGAACCTAGAGCTTGGCATTCTATTTTTATTTCATCCTCTTGACCTTTTGTGTGAGACATTTAGCATTAGACATTTGATGTTAGATTGTTTTGTAACAAGTTTTAGCATGAACCTTTTTGGAGATACAATTCCATCCTTTTATCAAGTTAGACCAAGTTTGAACCATTTGTCTTTTGGACATTATTTTTAATAGTTTGAATAAATATAAACCTTTTTCATGAAATATTCATCATTGCTTTTAATATGTCTCATTATACTCGTAGTGGGGCCATGTAAAATCTAATATATGGTAATGTGGTCTCACAAGAAGACTTTGTTCAATACCCCTATGGTGACAATGTAGTTTTTGAGAAAGATCCTTATCTACCTTATAACACTAAATTAGGGGAATAAATCCAAGATATTTTATCTCATTATTTGGTCAACATGCCTCCATATTTAGAGTAGGACCAAGAATAAACAACATAGTACCTAGATAGTGTACCATCAATTGTGGACCAATTTCAATAACAACCATACTATGTTATAATTCCATACATGTATGATCCCTATTTTTTTATCATCACTTGATTGTAAATAAGGAAAAGGTTTTAATCAAATCTAAAAAGTTAGGGGCTAAGTTTCTAGTAGAATTCCTCCAAACAAAATTCCATGTCTAGTAAGAGTGACTTACAATCAAAACATTGAACAAGCCTCTTCTAGAAATCCTCAAGCTCTAGTGTCAGGGATATATTAGGACCCACATATGCTTATCATAGGAAAAGGCCTCATAGAGGGCCACTTTATACATATGTAAATAGTATACTAGACCTATTTTAACTTAGCACAAAAAATCAAAGTAGGTTTTGATGACTCAAACTAAAGATCTTCCAAATTTTTCTTTATCCACATAGTTTCACAACCTGCACTGACCATAGATTTATACTCTACTTCTATTGAAGATAATTCCACTATAGTTTTTAGTTTTCTTTACCATGAGAAAATTCCTAAACCAAAAGTGAAAGCATAGCCTATTGTAGATTTTCTTGAATCTACTGATCCTACCCAATCAGAGTCAAAATATCCTAAAAGATCAAAATCTACATACTTTTTATACATTATTATGTTATTGAAATTTACAATAGGATATTAAGGGAGAAAGACCTACATCAATTCCCTCCCTATAATTTGATTCCATTTATGAACTAAAATCTTTCTTAACTTTCACACCACAACTTATAATAGAATCATTAGAAGAAAAAAATGACTCAATATATGAAACTATACTAGTTGTTGTGAAGTATGACATTTGTTCATTTACTATGACATCTCTATTTACCATAATTTTGTTACTAGAAATATAAAGTAATCTATAGGCCTTTTATTGATCACTATATCCAACAAACATGTGTGCTTTGCTTTTTGCATCCAAGTTACTTATCTTTTGATTAGGAATAACTACAAAAGCTACACAACCAAAAATTCAAAAATCATTTACATCTAGATTTTGACCTGACCAAGCCTCCTCTAGAGTTATATTCTCTAATTTATTTGTAGGAATTCTATTGAGAATGTACATTGTTTTATTCATTTCTTCTTCCCATTATCTATATAAGACATTTCTGCTTTGGACCATACAATGAGCCATGCCCATCACCATCCAATTTTGGCTTTCCACAACTCCATTTTGCTACAAATTGTAAGGGGTAGTATATTTTCTATGTATGCCTTCAGTGGCACAAAAATCCTTGAACTATTTTGAGATGAACTCACCCCCATTATCCATTATAAGAGATTTCACTGGCCTTCCCACCTATTTTTCAACCATAGTTTTCCAAGTAAGGAAGTTATAAAAATAATAAGATCTCTTAACTAGAAAGTATACCCACTTTTTCTTAGAGAAATCATCAAACAACAAAAGAAAATAATGGGCTCCATAAGGGGTAGGTATCTACATTGGACCATGTAAATTTGCTTGTACTAGATATAATACTTCCTTAGCTCTTAAAGCTTTACCAACATCAAATGAATGTCTAACTTGCTTCCCCAACTAACATCTAGTACCTACATGATGACTATCTTGAATAGAAGGAATCCCCTAAACCATCTTAGTCTTTCTCAATGTAGTGAAATACTAGAAATTCAAATGCCATTACCTTTCATGCTACAGTTAACTTGTTCTATCAATCACTACAAGGGCACTTTCCTTTACTCTCTATGGATCTGTAAGCTTATACAATCCTTTCTCACCATTCCAAATAATAATAATCATGTTATCTCTGGTAGTGACTAAACATTATTGTATTTGAAACTTTACAACAAAATCATATTTTGAAGTGATCTCACTAATGGAAATCAATTTTTTGTTCATATTGAGTACATACCTAACATTATTAAATGTATACCAAATTGTACCATTAAAATTGATCTAAACATTACCATATCCTTTCACAAAATGGGTCCTACCATCTCCTAAAGATGCAAATTCATTATTACTATCATTTTCAATAAAATTCACATACCAATCCTTATGGCATGTATAATGGCAAGATGCCCTTGAATTAAAGTACCAAGCTTGATCTACCATAGAATTACCACTAGAAACCATAAAATCAAAATTAGTAGATGATTCCTCACCTTCACCTTTAGTTACATTCACATGATGAGCTTTCTTTCTAGGGTTAGCCATATCATATTGTCTTTTCATACAATATTTCTTAAGGTGACCAAGTTTCTTACATTAAAAACATTTCCATCTTAGATATCTTATTAGAACCACTTACGAAGTTTCTATCAGAGAACTAGTAGTTTTACCAAATTGCTTACCCTTTCCCTTGATGAAGAATTCACTCTCTATAGAAGTATATGTAGACAACACTATCTACTCTTGTTGTCTTTCTTTCTACAATAGAAATATGGATAAATTTTCAAATTCCAAAGTCTATGTCTCAATAATCATGTGGAAGGACTCCACCAATAACTCAAATGAAGGTGGAAGATATTGCATAACCAAAACAATCAAATCTTGCTCATCAACAAGCTTCTGCACAACATTCAACTGATCACTGATATCCTTGATCTATAACAAAAACTCAAAAAATAAGCCACCTTCCTACATCTTAGTAAAAAACAACAAATTATTCAAATAAATTACCCTGCCAACTTTAGAAACTTGGTATTTAAAAGTAAGACTAGTCCATAAAACTGATACAATGGTCACCTTTTTCACCTTTGAGATTAGATTATTTGTTACTAATAGTTTTAACAACATAATATTTTCTCAATGATATTTATCATAGTCATATAACTAGTGGTAGGAATTTGCTCTTTACCAAGCACTATTTGATTAAGGTTTTGATATTCACATATTGTAAAAACCTTGTGACTTTAAAAACTAAAAATTTTGCCTATCAATTTTTATGAATCTGGTAACAAGAGGTGTTGTAATCTATCTAATTTGACCTAGTTTTTCCAAAAAAAATGCAAGTACACAAAAAAATATAATGACTTTACACAAATTTCCTCCTACCCATTGATTCAAATCATAAACTAGTCAATACCTCTATTTTTTAGCAAAAAACACCACACTGTTTGGAAAATTTTAAATTTTCCATCTTTAAAAATGCCAAAAAATAGAGAAAAACAATTAAATTAGGAGATCTACAACTCCAATTTCAAAAATTCCTTCTCCATCAACATCTAAATCAAAAATCTAGAAAATGGTGAAATTTTCACCTTCCAGTACTTTTTCAAGATAATTAGTTACTAGTAGGTCCCCAATAACCCTTATAAGCTAAAGTTCTGAATTATTTCAATTAAAAAATTAAAACTAATTGAAATAATAAAAATTTAGATCAAAATTTTCATAAAAAAAACCAGCCAATCAAAAAATTATCCTACCTATAAAACTTTAGATGTAGATTTTAGGAGAAATACTCAACCAAATTGAATTTCATCAATTCCTATCATCTCCTCTCAAAAAATATAAATTTTTAGACCCCTCGTTAAAAATAGTGCCCAAATGAAAATATGTTCTCTTCCCCAAACCATATATAAATGACCAATCAAAAAACTTCAAACGTAGTTTTCAAACAAAATAATCAGTTGAATTTAATTCTATCTGATCCAGCAAATGAATTCTAAGCCAAAGAATTTTATAAAAACAAGAATAATAAAAAACAATGCGCAAATGATTTGTTTTTATAATTTTCCTCCAAGTTCAATGGATGGTCATAGGTAAAAATTAATAAATTTCTTCCTCTTATGGTCTCCACTGGGTGCTTCACACTCCTCCCTGACAAGACCATCCTCTCTTACTTCACAGGCTTCCTCCCAAGCTTCCCAAACTGTAAGATCTAATTACCATATTAGATTCAAAAAAGATATTTGAGAAATGGAATTAACCAATGTATAGAACAATACATGAGAGGCCTATTAAATAGTCAAAAAGAACTACCCAAGAAAATAGGGGGTGGGAGTAGCCATAAGCATTGAGTAGTGTAAAATAGCTAAGCCCATGAAACCTACCTACCTAAGTGGTTAAAACCACTATAATCATAATTAAATTAAATATACCTTAGAAAATAGCCTAAGTTAACACATTAATATGCTAATAGTGCCAACTAGGCAATAATTTCCTTTGATTTCAAACATGCCACAAATCTAATGATAGGGCCTTGATTCAAAATTCCTCCCTTTTCATCTTAGTTTGACTAGTCAATAACAAGTCTCTATTCAAAATTAATATGCAAAATACTTCACCTAGAGCCATATCCTTCCCAACCAACCATAATTTCCCTAAAACTAGGCCCACATACCAATCCTAACTAGAATATCACACTACAATGCATGCAATTTCAACAATCACATCCTAATTTGTTAATGCATATTCCTGGTCAATTCCATATCTATAAAAACATTACAAAACAAACCATGCCTCCACTATACCTTGATCAAATTAATCCACTTTTGACTGCCCAGCCTCCACCTCAGGCCACTGTTCCATCTAGTTTCTTAGTATAAGAACTACATCAAATGAAGGATGTATTTGTCATTATCCAAGATGGGAAATAGACCAAGAAGTTTAAGTTGGATGGCATGTTTTCCAACCCATTCAACATTAATTATTTACAAATATGTTTTATTTTAGGGTATGAACCACCAAAATTTGACAAGTACAAGGGTAAAGGAGGCCCAAAATCCCATTTAATAGAATTCTTTATCACTTTACAACTAGTGGATTATAGTAACATATACCTCCTACTTTTATTTCCTTGGGGTCTAGAAAGACAAGCCTTGGATCAGTTCCTAAAATTGTTTAAGAACTTAGTTTTTGATTTTGATGAACTTTTAGACAAGTTTATGCATCATTTCTCCTACAATATCAAACATGAAATTTCTTTAGTATATTTGACCCAAGATAAATAGAAATTTTGTGAAATATTTTACAATTATCTAAATTTATGTACAAAAATTTATATCTATTTCACTCATAGTCTACTAGATAAATAATTAGCCACTGTGTTTACCAAGAATATGCATAGTAAGATATCTTACCATCTAGAGCTATAGTGTGTACACACTTTTAAGTAAATCATTGATAAAGGTTTTCTAATAAAAAAATACTTTATTAATAAAGGGATTATAAATCTTACATCATCTAATTATAGATCAAATCAAAACTAAGGAAATGGACAAAATTAAAACCACAACCAAGTCTAAGTGCAGGCTTCACAACCAGCTCAAGCCAATAATTACGAAAAATCCAAGTAGTTTAACTACAAAAAGAATGTTTTTAGGAATGGATTAATCAAGTTACAATGTGTCCAAATGGTGAAAACAATATCTACTTATCCTATACTGTAAATGCACATTACTCCTCACCAAAAACCTATTCAACAAGTGCAACCTTCATAGTAATCTAGACCAACATAATAAACACAACAACATTTGACTTTACAAACCCCTCTTCCAAGGTAAAATGGGCATATTCATTGAGTTTTTTAGACCTTGGAGATACCATTTAATCAATGTTTCAAAAACTATCCATCATTAATATTATTAGTTGGCCCATTCTAAACCACTATTATGAGGGCATTCCTTATCTAGATTATTTTAGATAAAATGAATTCTATGTATACCATTAAGTTAATGAACACAATTATTTTATTATGTGCAAATAAAACATTGTATTCAAAATATGTTATAAAATGGGGAGATAATATTTGATAATGGAGCTTCTACATCCAATCAAAACCTAGGCATTTATCAAAACCACTTTCCATAATATAAAAACTAGCAATAGTAACAATAAAGTGATTTAAAATTTTTGGGAATATTGGCGTGTTATTCTTAATTTAGTTAAAGGTTTTGAGTAGTAAAATTAGTAAATAAATATTAAATAATTAAGCTACTAATTTTTTCAAATTATATTACAATTTGAACTTTTCTAAAAATAGTAAATAAGAGATTAAAAAGAAGACTTAGCTGAAAACTGACTGATCTGATTGAGACAAAAGTTGGAATTTACTATGAAAGACTAGGAAACTATCAAAAAATAAGATATATCCTATGTTTTTTGATTGTATAGGAGAACCAAAACTATATAGGAGTGGCATTGGCACTGTAGTCCACCTCTATCATTATTATCTTGAAGATCTAAGTTTTTTGGGTTTTATTTTCTATGTCTATGTGACCTTGTTTATGAAGTTTTGATAGTAAAAAGTATATAGAGCTCCATGTAGAGAATATTTTCTATTAAACCCCTCTACTCCATTGTGTTTTTACTAGTTTTTAGAATGATGGGGGGTTAGTGTGTGAAATATTCACTAAACTTGGATCAACACCCCTTGTGTGGGCATGTTACCTGCATACCAATATTCTGAAGAGGGATCAAGCCATATTTAGTTCTCCCACTTGATGTGATTTATGAAATAATGTGTATGAAGATAAAAAATGCTAAATTGGATTTGATTTATGTGGCTAGGGACTGGTGTAAGTATTTAAATAAGATTTTAATTTATTGGTTGGTTGTATGTAAAGAATAGGGAAGCTTACTTGAGTAATCTTTCTTATATTCTTACTTGCTTAGTGATAATTGCCAACCCTTTCCAATTGATCTTTTAATGGGATTTTATAGGGATATATTAGTCATAGATTTAATGTGATCACATTAGGTTAAAAAATATAAGGATGGGGAACTTAAATAAATTGACCATTGGAGCTAAAATTACACTTGGATAAGAGTGGATAAAGTGGAAAGGAGTGGCATCGGTGTTATAGTCCAAGTGTGGCACTTCTATCCTAAGCAGATGAGACTTAGGGGGATTGATTTATCTTAGAAAGAGTAGTTTTTTTGAGTTAGAACCAATTATGAAAGGATATGAATGACTGGGAATCAGTGAAAATAAGCTTAAAATGGTTAGGAGAGCAAGCAAAAGGGACTTAAGGGTTGGGTGTCATTAGCCATGTTTAAGTTACCAATTTTTTTATTTTTATATGACTACATTTATTCCCCCCTTTATTCTAGTAATTTAACAAAGTGAAATACTAAGATAAATGAAAAATATAAATCATACCTAAACTTACCTACAAGAGTGAAGCTCTGAAGCTGTTTTAATGTTGGGTGTGCATAGAGAGAGGACACTATGAACTGTGAATAAAAAAGAAAAAGCAAAGAGTAGATCAGTTATTATTAGATATGCCATATCTAAAATAAGAAAGTATAAAGTTTAGAAAGATAGAGGAAGAGAAAATAATGAATAATCCTTACTAGGTACATGAACTAATACAAAACATATTGTGCTACTGAGTAATACTAGATTATGTTAGATTTATGATGAACCAAGAGTAATATCACAAGTAGAGTTGAATGCTCAATTCCCTAAGAGTGGCTCAATAATGCAAAGGCTATAATTTTTGCTCCATCATCACCTAATAAGTGAAACTAGATGATATTGCATGTGTTGATTGATGTTTGGACTATGTGTTCAATCCTTTTGAATAGGTGGCTCAAGAATACAAAGGCTAGCTAGATCTTTGACTCCATTATTTCCTCATGAAGTGAATCTATGAACTGATACTAGTATGGATGTGTGTCATATGGGATGGATAATTAATCTTATGAATGTATTGTGATATAACAATGTTAGCATGGATATCTGAATGTATGCTAGAAAATAGGCCACTCTTGGCCATTCTAAAAGATGGAGCTAGGGCTTTTATGAAAGCCACTCTGAAATTAGTGTACTAGGCTTATATGAAATCCACTCTAAAATAAGGAAGTTAGGATTGTATGAAATCCAAATCCAAAATTATTCTAACCACCTATATATGGAATAAGGCACATAATTATTGAGAATACTGAGGTAATATTGAACTCAAAACAAAAAGAAAATAAATGTGCCTTGCATATTGCCCCCAATCACTAGTGTCTAGAACATGGATTTTGATCTAAAAGTTATACCAACTATTATATCTAAAATTAGGAGTGAGATCCATCATATCATGCATGATGGCCCCTATATCTAGATTCTCTAAGCAAAATTATATTGAATACTATTGATTATGAACTAGTTTGACTGTGCAAAACTATAGCTAAACCTACTTTTCTATCTACTTCTAGAAAGTCTAGTTTTTTTATTTTTTGGATAAAAGCATTGAAATTGAACACTAGTGGCATTGATTTTTTAGTCCAAGTTGGGTGTTGTTATCTTGGGCCAAATCTAGTAACTATTTTGGCATTTCCACTATCTACCAGTCTGTTTTGTCTATTTTGATGTTTGGTTATTATTATTGGTGTTCTAAAAATTAATTTTTTGACCATTAGGAGCTCTGATCTTTGTGATAAAACCCCTATTTGTCTCTACCTTTTTTAATGGTAGGAATAGAGACCCTACAATTATTTTCCTCAGAATAAACATCCATGCAAGTATGTTATGCTACAAAGATACATGATATAGCAATGATAATCGAATAAAATATCTCAAGAGATAACATAGTTTGTAATGAGAGATTGTTAGATCAATAGAGGCATGCCTAGATATATATAATAATGTAATAACATGTGAAATATATTGAACTATAACTAAAATTATGGTTAGTTTTTAGTTAGCAAGGAAGGATGGAGCATTATGTCCATCATGGCATCTAAGAAAGCAAGAATAATTCATGATATGGATCATGGCATTGTAAATAATGAGAAATAAACAAGCAATAATCACATAAGGTAAGAATCAAGAAGCATACAAGAGTGGCCAAAGGGACAAGCAAACAAGGAACATGGGCACATGTCACTCAAACTAAAAAGCAAACATACAAGGCGTGTTCAAATACCACATACACTTATAATTAAAACAAGAAAGGATGGTGTGAAATCCATAATCACATAGAAGAGTAAAAGTGAAGGATATTGGAAAATTTTCTAAGACACACTCAAGAATAGAAGAAAATGAAATTAGAAAATTTACTAAAGCACACATAGGAGACAAATAGGAACTGAGCAAATGTAATCACATTAAGCTACACTAAACAAGAAAAGAAATCATGTAATAAAAGAGAATTAAAATCACATCTAAATAATCAAATAAATAATTGAAATTATGCAAAACATGTTAGTACAAGACTAGGACTATGCTAAAAAATACACAAGTGTTATATACTAGTGAATGTCGATAGAGTAATCTATGTAAGCTAGTAAATAATGTACATCAATATGATAACTAGAGTGTGTGGTGTAAGAATGACATAACTTCGATGGTGTATTCATAAAGAAGATGCCTCCAATGGGTATTTTTATCGATGTATATCATGATGTAAGAGTAGGATGCCCCCTCAATGGGTAGAGTGAAGAAATAAAGGATCTAGATGTCAGTGCACACACTCAAAGAAGATCAAGTGAAGCATGGTAATGTAAATAAATTGATAAAAATAAATAACATAGAATAACAAATGTAAGTCTAGAATTGTAGTAGAAATGTAAAGCATGGATGATGCATATAATCAAAATATTTTTGGTGATTTTAGATTAATTTCATGTTCTTGTATTTTGAAATAAGATATGTATAATCAAGCATAAGAAAATATGTATAGGTAAGCTAAGAAATAATGATACTAACCAATGTGTCTCATGAGAGACTCTTTATCATGGTGTCGTATATCAAGGAGAGGAATCATGCATGATCGTGAAGCATGATAAAAATGTTGAGACTATGGATTTGAAATCTATATATGTTTTAAATGCTTTGAAATATCTAAAGTAGAAACCAAGTGTGGGGTCCTCCTATAACTATAAGAAGTGGATGCAACTGAAGGGCTCTTAGGGACCCATCTGGTACTAGGAGAAGCACTTTGAACATGTGTTATATGAGTAAATGCATGAGATCTCAATGATATTACACTATGTGTGAATACTATAGCTAGAAGTTGTCTAGAATCTTAAAGTTATGGAGGTGCATGAACTCTCTATGCTATTGATGGATGTCTTAACTATGTCTAAATTAGAACTAGAGAAGGAACTATAATTAGTATCAAAATTAGAACTAATGGTGGAATTAAAACTAGTGACTATTATGTAGAGGATGGATCTAAAGTGGGAAGTGGTAACTCGTATGAAACTCTACCAACTATAACAATATGATTAGCATGAATGAATTTCATACATATATGAACTATAAAAAGTACTACTCAAATTTTACAAATCCATGGTTAACTAAGTAGCATATCAAAAACCCCTACATTAGGAACAATAGTGAATGGTGTGGCCACGTGTGTTGGACCAACCTATAATAGAAGTATAATCTCACCTAATTAACTTTGTATAAGCCCATTAAATCTAATAATAACTATATCTATCAGGGTAATATCTTGTTGTGAATATCCCAAATGCTATAATAATGTCATAGTGCACATGTTCACATTGGATCCATTATCTATGAGAACACTATGAATAGGATGATTATGAATGTAAGCTATAATAAAGAGTGCATGATAATCTAAATCATCATTAATGATCTCCTGCTCTAAGAAGGAGATGGAATGTCTAGCTAGAACTTTGGTATTGTATACACCAATCATATTTCTCAAAGGATGTGTCTCAACCAAAGGTGCCCTACATGTATCTGGTGGGGGATGTGTATGATATGCATGATGAATCCATGATTTATCTCCTATATCTTGTTTGGAGTGATATGTAAAAGCATCAAATAAGAATTTCAATGTTTTACCTTATGTTTTCTTTGCCTAAGGAAGCTCAATTGAAGTTCCAAGATAAATATGATTGTCATTTATCAAATCATGTATATTATGTCTCAAACTAATGCATATGTTTATTGTATGGCTTAGTGCTCTATGAAATTCAAAAAATGCATGATGATCATATCCCTATGGAAGAGGCTTTTTTGGGTTAACTTATCGAATAGGAGGGAGAGATATGATGTTACATTCCAATAGTTGATATAGAACTCTAGCTGGAGAAATTGGTAGATTGGTAATGGTTCAATGAGGAGGTGTTAATAAACCCACACACTAAGGGGGATCATAAGTTATATTAATGGTTGATTGATTCTGACTTTTGTTATCATTGACCTTGAATTTGTATGGGAATTTAATGTTACTCTTATTTGTTGTTTTGGCAATACTTTTGTACTTGAGGTTACCCATTGAAATTATTTTGACTTCTCTTTCCTTTAGTGTGTGACATAATTCATTGAAAGAAGAGAATATTTTGAATATAATTGATTCATGTAAAGTTGGTAGAAGACTCTATTTGAAGAGGTCCTATAACTCTTGATTAGCCATGGGGCTATTCATCTTAGCCAAAATACTCTTATATCAAAGAACATAGTTTTTGAGATGTTCATTTCACCTTTGTTTCTATTGTGCAACTTGGGCATATGAAACCATATCATCAATGTTCATGTTGAAATGAGCTAGGAACATGTTGGCTAAAAGATTAAATGCATTGACTGATTGATTTGATAGACTGTAGAACCATTGTAAAGCATAATCCTTTAGGCTTCATGGAAATATTTTGGTAAGTAGCTAGGCTTATGGTCTATAGTACAAGCATGATGTGTGAAAATATCTCAAATGTGTCTTTGGATCACCCTTTCCATCATATAGAGTAAGTTTGGGTTAAACAAAACCTTATGGTAAGGGTGTAGAAGTAATGTGACATGACAATGGTGTATGTAATAGAGAAAAAGAATCCAAAGCTTGTGTAGGTCCAGAGGAATCTTACTCAAGATGTAACACCTTGGATTGAAGATATTTTATCTCTTATACAAGGGTTACCACATTAGGAGACAAAGATGTTCTAGTTATAAATGGTGGCATAAAGGCAAGTTGGGTTACTATAGGGGGTTGTTGAGACATAGTTGCCTCTATGGTGTCATTTACAACTAGTTGATCTAAAGGAATGGAAGACTCAAATTTTTTATCCTTTTTTATTTTCAGATAGATTGTAAAATAAGAGTAAGATATTGAGGCTGATCTTGGAGTCTTTCTCAAAAAATTTACAAGATCAAATATTTATTGAGGACAACTTCATTATTAATAATTGATGGAAGTTGATCAAGTGTCTGACGTGGTAGATCATGAATACCAATGTTTGTATCACCACTAATATTCTCATACTACTCATCATTAAAATTATCGTAATTAAAATTATCCTAATTAAAATTAGTGTAATTTGGGTGTGTAGAATCTATAATAGGAACTTGAGTTGGTTATTTGTCCATGGTATATGGTTAAGTTGAAGGAATATGGGTGAATTTAGAAGGGTTTCCACTAAGTCTTGCACTTCATCTCGAAGGAAGAGATATACGAAACTTAGGTGGCATAAGGAAAATAATTTGGATAATAGTAGAAAAGATTGAATGGATATAATATAAACAAGGAACTAGAATATGCATAAAAAGGATACAAATCTCTCACATACGTAAGGTGATATCTCAAGAATCAATGGGACCTAGTATATGAAACTAGGGTTTTGAATGATTTATTTGAAAACTACTATTGAATTATTAAATTTGAAGTGTGTGTTTGAGTGAAATATGAAACTAAAAATTTTAAAAATTATTGGAAAATGCTTGATTGAATAGGACCTAATATGTGCAACAAGGGTTTTGAGAAAAGAATTTTTTTGAAAATTACTATTGAATTTTGAATTTTTAAGTTAATTTTTTATTTTAATATTCTAGTAAAAAATCAAGAAATTATTGAAAAATTACTGCAAAACTTTTAGGACCTAGTATGGAAAACTAGGGTTTGAAATAAATTTATTTTACAATTACTATGAAATTTTAAAATTTAATGCTAATTTATAATTTTATTATGTAGTTAAAAAATTATAAAAACATAGAAAAAAATTAGTAGGAATTTTACCCTAGGGTTTTTACCCTAGGGTTTTTAGGGTTTCTATGCATAAATGAAGTAACTCCTGTTTACCAAATGATTTAACAATTTTGGGAATATTGATGTGTTATTCCTAGTTTATTTAAAGGGTCTGAGTAGTAAAATCAATAAATATATATGAAATAATTAAGCTAATAATTTGTGTAAATTATATTACAATTCAAACTTTTTGAAAAATAGTAAATAAGAGATGGAAAAGAAGACTTAGTTAGAAACTAACTAATCTAATTTAAATAGAGGTTGGAATTTACTATGCAAGACTAGGACACTATCACAAATTAAAATTTGAACTTTATTTTTTGATTGGATAGGAGTAATGAAACTGGGTAGGAATGGCACTAGTGTTATAGTCCACTTCTACCTCTGTTATCCTAAGTATTCAATATTTCTAAGTTTTTTTCACTATGTCTAAATGACCTTGTATATGAAGTTTCAGAAACTGGAAGTATTTAGAGATCCTTATATAGTATATTTTATCTTCAAACCCTATACTTCATTAGGATTTGAATAATTTTGAGAAAGAAGATGGGTTAGTCTGTGTAAGATTCACTAGATGTATATCTAGACCCCTTGTGTAGGCACACTACCTACATACCAATACTCGAAAGAGGTATCAAGTTGTATGTCGTTCTCTCACTTAATGTGCTTTATGTATTAGTGTGTATGAAGATACAAAATTCCAAACTAGATGTGCTTAAGGTGTCTAGGGACTAGTGTAAGGATTTAAATGAGCTTGTAAGTATATTAGTTGGCTATATGCAAAGAATAGAGAAGATTGCTTGAGTAGTATTGCTTGTATTCTTGCTTGTTTAGTGATAATTTCCAACCCTTTCCAAATGATCTTTAAATGAGATTTGATAAGGATCTATTGGTCATGGATTGAATGTGTTCACATTAGGTTGACAAAGAATAGGATGGATAACTAGAAGGAATTGACCATTAGGGCCTAAATTTCACTTAGGTATGAGTGTTGAAAGAGGATAAGAGTGACATCAACACTATAGTCCAAGGGTGGTGCTACTATCTAAATTAAATAGGACTTAAGGGAATTGATTTATCTTGGAAAGAGTAGTATAGGTGAGATGGGACCAAGTGTGGAAGGATAAAAATGATTGAGAATCATTAAAAATAATCCTAAGAGGGTTAGGAGAGCAAGCAAGAGGGACCTAAGGGTTGGATGTCATTAGCCATGCTCAAGTTACCAATTCTTTGCATTTTATATGACTATACAAAGTCCAAAAAATCAACAACAATAGTATCAATAAATAATATAATAATAATATCAGTAGTAACAAAACCAATATCAATTGAATGGATAAAACCATGATGAGAATGATGCTAGCAACAAATATACTTACCATGCAGTTACACATTACTACAATAAATTTGTAGGTCATCTTATGGGAGGTCATGTTTCTACCATTTCCATCAATACAAGACTAAGTATCAACCAAATAGGACCATTTCTAATCAACTTCAATAAACTAACCTATGTTAGTGATCCTTCCTTGATCTAACACTACATATAGGTGCACTTGCAAGCAAGGATTACTACTTTTAGACCTTATACAGATAACTCATCATTGACCCATGACCATATATAAGTGCATCGATAACTAAGACTTATCTTATATAATCACCCTCCACCATAATTTATTAGTAATAATGGTCTTGTATCTAATCCATATTGTGTAATCATAACTTGGTGGTCAATGATTACCATTCTAGGTTGGCAGCCATCTACCATTACACCCATCTAATCCATCATTTTGGCTAGGAAAAAACTATTCACCACTATGCAAGTTAAGATGTTTGATATTATATAACAACTTCAAAAGATGCTTGCATGAATTTCTATTTTGGATTTGTTATTTACGTCCACCATCCATAAGAAAATATTGATAGAGTTATTTGGCCAATCCTAAGTTCCAAATGACATAATCCTAGACAAATTCTAAGCTTTGGCTGGACATATAGCCCCATGCCATCAATTATCCTTTGACAAAAGTGATAAGTCATCCTTTGGACCTCTACATAAAAATCCATTATACATCAAAGTTATCATCATATAACACAAATTTAAGTGTGTCCTCATTGACAATGGATCAAGCCTCCTTATTATGTCTCTAAAGTTCATCAAGCATATTAAACACATAATAGTCTATCTCCAACTAGAAAAGATCACTATCAAAGCCTATGATAATGAATAGCAAGAATCATAAGGCACTATCAACTTACCAATTATCATTGGGCCTTTGACCCATGATACACTATGACATGTGTTAGACCTAGAACAATAATATAATTTTCTATTAGGTAGACCTGGGATATATGAAATTCATGCAATCCCTTCAACATTTCACTAGTGTATCAAGTTCTCCCATTTAAGTATGGAGGTTACCACTCATAAATATTTTCAACCCTAAAAACATTGTAAGCATTTTGTGGCTAAGTATGAAAGATATAACTACCATTTTGGCTTGAATTTAATTCCTAAAAAGGATTAGGGAAAAAAATACTTGTTGATTTGCTAGAGAATTAACCTATATACCCTTGATTCATCTTACCACATGCCACCTCTTGAGATGTATAATTATTTTACCATCATAGCTAATGTCCTAAGAGAATATTTGGCCCATGATACAGTCCACATTGCAAAGCTCCCATGGAACCCCAATTCCTATGGAAGACCTAAAGCCACACCACCTTGCATGGAATTTTAGAGAAATAGAAATGGAAAATTGCATACTCTAGTGCCTATAATTTTCACATCATCCACTGGGCAAGAACATGACCCCCTTTTAAATGATGAATCTTGGTTGTATAATGACAAACTAGATGACTATTATAAGAATGCCAAGTATCCTATTCATAACATAATTATGAAGAAGCATGCCTATGAAGGAGGCCTAAGTCCAAATCAATAGGGCACACTTGAACTATTTTTTTCTAATTGGTAAAAAGGAACGTATGGTCTCAGATTTAAACTACCTGGAGGTGACCCCAAAATATTATTCATGTTCATATGCCAACAACTAGTGATGATCATGTTGATAGTGAAGTAGAATTTGATTATAGCCCTTATGAAGACCTGACCAATACTAATTTATTTGACACTCATGCCATTTATACCCTTATAATAGTTACTCACCATAATCTTCTTCCTCTATATCACCCTAAAATTATATCCTTGGACCAATAAGAATCCATAGTGCCTATAGATGAGTTTGAAAATGATGAGGCCTTTTGTGATTTTCAAGGACCTAAAGACAACGTTTCATTAGGAGACCACAAACAAGGGTTCTCAATCAAATTGGATCCTACAACCTATTTTGGAGAATGGGTGAACACCCTTAGCCAAAATAAAATAAATAAATCATTGAGGTCCTAAAGTGAAAACCTCTTTGAATCACTTTCAGACCAAAGTAAAAGTAAAGAGAAAGGCTAGTCTTATGGTGAAAACATGTTTCAGGTGCCATTAGATGGTGGTTTTAAACCTTCCTCAAACATAGCTTAGGAGACCACCAATGATGACCTTGCTTATGGGTTTTGGTTTAGTTTTGAAGAATAGAATGGCTTAAACTAAATAATTTAAGAGTTCCCTATAGTTTTAGTGACATGGCCTTACCATTGAGAGATTTAGACTCATATTGCCTATGAGATATTGAAGATCTACTCTAAATAGAGGACACTACCATTATAGGATACTTCCAATCTTTTCCAACTATTCTAGAATATGGCTTCACTCTTCTTATGATGGAAACTACAAATGTCAACATCGATACCCAAGACAACATAAAATGGATCAAATTAGGCATGTCTCTCATTTAGGAGGAATGTGACATCTTTATAACCCTTGTAAAAGAATTTGTTGACATATTTTCTCAGGCCTATTTAAACATCCTAGGTTTAGACCCCACCTTGGATATACACCACCTTGTTGTACATCCTGATGCCAAACCCATGAAACAAAAATTATGCAAGATGTATAATCACATTATTGTATTACTAAATAAAGAGTTGTAAAAACTCTTGGAAGTGAGATGTATTTGACTAATCAAATACTCAAAGTGGATATTAAATTTTGTGCTAATCAGTAAGAAGCCAAAAGCAATTAGAATTTGTACTAATTTTAGAGACATAAACAAGGCCTTCCCAAGGATGACATTCCTTTACCAAACATTAACATGATTTTTGACTCTACTATGGGTTAAGAAATGCTTTCACTAATGGATGAATTCTCAAGGTATAACCAGATCTAGATTATGCCAGAAGACCTACATAAATGGCATTCACCACTTTGTAGATAATGTTTTGTTATCAAGTTATGTTATTTGGTCTCAAAAAATTTAGGGCCACATACCAAATATCCATGACCATCATATTTCATGATATAATGCATGACATTGTTGAATACTACATTGATAAAATACTAAGTGATCCCAAGACCAAGGCTAATCATCCAGTAGCACTACAAAGAATGTTTAAGAGACTACATGAATACAAGGCTAAAATCAATCCTAAAAAGTGTATTCTTAGAGTTACTTTAATCAAATTTATTGTATTCATTATGTCTTATCAAGTTATTGAAGTTGATCCTACCAAAGTATAAGCCATTATAGAGATGTGCCATTATATAATTTAAAGTAGCTCTATAATTTATAGGGAAAGATCTAGTCTATTAGATTCTTAATTTATCATTTGTATGATAAATTTCCCCCATTTACACACCAAACAAATAAGGTTGTAACATTTAAGTAGGATGGTAACTGCTATAAATATTTTTGGAATTTGAAGGACTATCTTTTTAATTCTCTTATTTTCTTGCCTCCTATGTCAGTAAAACCATTGTTATTGTATCTATCTACCATGGACATATCCCTAGGAGCACTTCTAGCTAAGCATGATGATGATGTAAAATAACATGTTGTGTACTATCTAAGCCATAATTTTTGTCAAGTGTGAACATAATGAAAAATAATGTTTAGCTATGGTCTTTGAAGCTCAAAAAACTATGAAATTACATGCTAAACAACAAGATCATGGTTATTTCCAAAGTAGATTTTCTCAAGTATCTACTATCCATAATAACTCTAAAAGGTGGCATGGGTAAGTGGATTATACTTTTGAGCGAGTTTGAGATAGAACATGTCAATCAGAAGGCCATCAAAGGACAAGTACTTATAAATTAGCTTGTTAAATCTCTCCTTGAAGATATAGAACCTATAACATTCTAATTCCTATAGGAATACATTATGACCATCATAGAAATACCTCTTGAGGAGTAGTACTATAAGTTGTATTTTGATGGATCATTCATAACACATGGATTGGGGGTAGGGGTTTTATTTATTACACCATAGTGGGATCTAGTCCCTAAATAATTCTATATCATCTTTCTTTGTACTAACAACATGGTTGAATATGAAGTTCTCATTTTACGGATTTGGTAGGTAGTGCAATGGAATATTCAATATCTAAAGGTTTATGGTGATTCTTAGTTAATAATCAATTAGGTTACAAATAACTTTTAGACCAAATATGACAAGTTGGTACCATACAAGTCTATGGTTGACATTCTAAAATAATAGATTGTTGACATAAAGTATATTAAGGGTGAGTAATAGAACATGGATGTTATGGCCATGATTAGCTCTTTAATCCATTATCTAGACATGACAAAAAAATATCAATTCCTCATTGAAAATATTATAGCACCAGATCTTGAAACTTTAACCATAATAATGATCTATGATATTATTGGTCCCAACTCTATATGGTATTCTAACCTTTATGTCTACCTTCATGACCACATTAAGCCACTATATCTATCCACAAACAAACCAAGGCCTTTATCCACCACGATTCATGATATACGTTACTTGGACCAACCCTTTATTATTGTACCTTCAATGGAATTCTTTTTCATTATTTAAATTTGGTAGAATCAACATTGACATTATAGGAAGTTCATGAAGGGGTATGTGGAGGCCACACAAGTGGGGCCATCCATCCATAAAGCTACTATATATGGCCAAGAATAAGCACAAGGTTAATTTAAAACCCAATTAGATAGGCCCATTCATAATTATTCTAAACTATTGATCTAGAGCATACAGACTCACTACACCAGATAGGGATGAAATTGACAAGTCATTGAATATTATACACCTCAAGCATTACTTTGTTTGAGAGACTTAGAGAATTATCTATGAGGCCCATTTCTATTATAACATAATATTGACATCATTATTTGTACCATACCATTCTATAATGCATTTCCTATCAACAAACATTATTTTCACCCTCCTTACCCAACCCCTTTGACCTTGGTTCCATTTCATTGGTTCCACAACCACTTTCAACATGAAGATTCAAATCAAGTTTCAGCACTTAATTCAATATTCTAGACAAAGGCCATATTTTAGAGTAGTATGATAATGGTTTTAGAAGTTGTATCCTTCATTCTTTATTTTTTAATATACCCAATGTTTTTTATTATAACCACTTTTGGTAAAATCAGAGTGCCACCATCATTTTATTAATTATAACTACCTATGGGAAAATTAGTATCATTGACCTATGTCATTATTTCCTAATTATAACTTCTTATGGGTAAATTAGGGATAATACCTGATTATCATGCCTTAAAGTACCACCTTGCCATTCCTATGTCATATTATTCCATTTGCCTTCTTTGCCTATTGTTTGAGATTTTATTGCTACCTAGTTAGATTCTTCTACTGTAAGGTGGAACTATAGTGATTTGAGGTCCCATATTAGGATTATGTAGGTATTACCTAATTTAAATTGAGTTATACTTAGTTACCCTTTGCCATACCTTCACCATTTTACAAGAATTTTTAAGTTTGAATGCTCTCACTATTTTATGAGTTTGACCATTTAATATCTTGTCATTCTCAATTGAATTGAGATACTTCAAAAATTATCAAATTATTTGAAAATGATCTAGAAAATCCTATACATTGACCACTTCTTTGCCTTAAGTATTCTAGGATCCTTCTCTATTTCATAACAAACCACTTTTCATTTAGTTTCCCCATCCTTATTAGCCTAACATCCCATTCTCTCACCATTTTGTGAGTACCATTCCCATATTCATCTAAAACATATCATTCATGTTTTCTTTCTCATCATTTTCTTCTATCCCATTTATTTGGAGAACTACATTTGTCCTGATGTTTATGTTGGATCTTGTATCCATGAAACTATGTAGGTAGCATCCACTTACCTACTGTATCCGGAGTCATCTTAACCACCCCATTCCTTATCTTTTATTCCCCCATTCTAGTTTTGTGTGTGGTTATTTCCATATAATCTAGTGTCAATATTTATTATCTTATTTTTTATTTATTTTTGCTAACATTTTGATTAACAATTTTTGTTTTTTATTTCATCTTCCTCTCTTTGAGTTATTTTGTTCTTTGTTTTCTTGGTGTTTTGTTTGTTTGCTTGATTTTTTGATTATTTATTTGCTTTCATGTTGTACCTTGATTTTGTCTATGTACATTCATTGGGTGATTCCTTGCACATTCTTATTACATCCATCCATATTCATACATCAACAATATCATCATGGTTTCTATTATTAATACATTGTTTTCAATTGTTTATTAGATTATGTGTTAGTCCTTATGAATATTTTGGCTAAGTTCTCATGATTTTTTATATCATGATGCCCACCATCACATGTTATAGAAAAAATCAACTTATGAAGTCTTCCAAATAATGCAATCATGATATATCTTCTTGGTACCTAAAAAATTCTTGATCTACCCAAATCATGTCTCACATATAGATTAATTAATTAATGAAATAATTTTAATCCTTTCTAGTTAAGATGTGCATCTCCATACTAGTAGGTTACCTAAATTCATCTTTCTCCTCTATACCAGGTTAATATTCCTTCATGAGTATGTATTCAGTATGTAAGCCCTATTTTCCAATTTGCCATCATATTTTCCATCCTCATTCAATAAATGATTATAACTAATTCTAGGTAAATCATTGTGTTAGTCCCATTTATGATGACAATGATTCTAACCACCTTTGGGAAAATAATTATGTATCATCCCACTTGTTGGGTGAATATTTTGTTGACTAGCTAACTGGCATTCAAAATAGTTCCTATCACCACAACATAGGGAGATTGGTCATCCAGATGTGTAGGTTTACTACATCACAAGGGGACAAATCTCTCCTCTCATCAATGGGAGGTTCCCTATTAAATATGCGGAGCTATATAGGAGGCTATATACTATATATATTCATAAAATAAGACACAGGGGGTAGGACAAACCATCCATCTCTCTTCTTTCAGAGATGATGCTGAAAAATAGAGGAGAAATATTGGGTGATGGGGAAGGTGCTTCTCTTCTTTCAGAAGCAACTTTCAGCCAAAAGCCAAATTCTTTCCTAAATAGTAGAAATCCTAGTGAGGCAATAGAAGGCACTTCTCTTCTTTTAGAAGTGCTTGTTCTTGAAAACAATAGGACTCTTTCTGGTAGCAAGTAATTGGTAACAGGGGTGCTTAGTGACCATCAACCCGAGAGAGAAAGACATGAAGAACAATGGGGACACAAAGTCATCCTAAGGCTCTTTACGCAGGAAAAGAAAATGAAAACACACTGAAGGTATTTATGGGGCTTCTATGGAAAACAAGTGCCCAAGTCTTTCTTAGAGTGCTATATATTGTAATCTCTCATTTGTTACACAGGAGACTTCTCATTTTTTACAAGAACAAAACTCTACCCATTTTGAAAGAAGACTGAGACTTTGAGCTCAGGTTGTAATTTCATTTACATTTTTATCTAAATGAGAAAGTAGGATTTTCATAGACTTTGTGCTATTCTGACTTGTGTCATCTGAAGGTGTCCTTATTCATTTAATTTGGTGCACAAAATTAGTGAAGGTAACAAAGAAGTGTCCTAAAACCAACTATGAGAAGACTTTGTGCTTTCACAATTGATTTTAGTCTATGTTTTCCTTTCTTTTTGTGTTGAGGATTTTGGGGAAACTTTATGCCCTCATTATCCTTTGTGATATACTCTTTGGGAAGTTGAGGTGGAGACTTTGAGCTATGTTTCAGTTTATTGTTCATACGCCCCTTTTTATCACTAGTTATTTCACTATTTGAAAGAAAATCTTGCTTTTTCCTGTAGCAACACTTTTGAAAGAAGAGAAGTGCCTTCAGCATTTATAGCTAAGATTTTCTCCTTTGTCTATGTGCATCATCTCTAAAATAAGAGAGATAGATGGTTTGTCTCATCCCCGTGTCTTAATTTTTGCCTATTTATATAGTATATAGCTTCCATATATTTAATAGGGAACCTCCCCTTGATGAGAGGAGACATTTGTCCCCTTTGGATGTGGTAAACTTGTAACATTGGATGACAAATCTCCCTATGCTATGGTGATAGGAACTATTTTGGTCACCAGTTAGCTGGCTGACAAAATATTCACCTAATAGTTTTTAGCGACTCCGCTAGGGACATAGTAATTTTGTGCAATTTGGAACCTCAAGTTTTAGATTGAAAAATCACCTATCTTACCCATAATAATTATAACCATTATCCATTATAAATTTTGGTGACTCCATTCCATGTCTTACCCACTATCATTAGCCTTACCATCCTCCATCTCTATTTCCATTATTTTATCTAGTCTATAAAACCAGAGCTGCTAGGAAAGAAAGTGCAGTTTGAAGCCTCAAGCTTTAAGCTAAAGCAGGGCCAATTTCTTTTCCATTTTTGTCTTATAATCTGGTAACTCCACTCAGATGTGTTATCCCTATTTTTCATAATCAAGTCATG
Organism: Torreya grandis; assembly: GCA_037957365.1. Lineage (NCBI taxonomy): Eukaryota > Viridiplantae > Streptophyta > Pinopsida > Cupressales > Taxaceae > Torreya > Torreya grandis. The sequence continues at coordinate 72,012 of JARHVA010006070.1, read as the reverse complement.
GCAGTTTGAGGCCCCTGGGGTAACTCATTTGGCCCACTTAATCTAACTCCACCCCTGCATGAGCTACCACTTAGTTCAAGGAAGAATTTCCCCAAATTATTTGGTTATGGAAGAGTCCACCCTAATGAACACATTGAAGCCTTCACCATATCCTGTGGTGTGATAGGGGTGGAATTTGAAGATGTGGCAGTTAGGCTTTTTGTGGAGACACTACAAGGTGATACTGCAGACTGGTTTTACCATCTGCAGACTGGATCAGTGACTGGCTGGGACACTATCAAAGCCAAGTTTGAAGCAAGGTTCAAGCCTACAAAATATGTTCATGCTTTGCTAGCCTAACCTACATAGATGAAGAAGGAACCTCATGAGCCCATGAGGGATTTTATTGCAAAATTTGACAAGCTGAGAAACAAGATTCCCACAGTTGCTCAGCCCACACCCGAGAACCTCAAATGCTTCTTGATAAACTCATAGCTGCCTGAAGTGAGTTTTTTGCTAAGACATGCTAGTTGCATGGATCTTGAAGCTGCTCAAGACTTAGCCACTGAGCTAGAAGATGACCTTATCTTGGCTAGAAAGATAAGAAGGGATTCAAACAGAGGAGCATCTTCCTCATCTTCTAAGTGTTCACCTACAGTCACCACTGACCCAATGGTACAAAAGCTAGAAAATGAGATGATATCTCTAAAAAAAATGGTGTAAGGGATGTCATTTGCTCTTGCATATAGAGATATGCCTAGGAGGACATTTTAGAATCAAGCATACCAAGGCAATGCTACCAAGAATCAGGGACAACAAAATTGCCTTTCTCCTCCACATAGAAACCTCACCATTGAAGCACCTCCAGCCAACTCAATAGTTAAATATTTGGAAATAGAGCATGATTTCTCTTTCCAACCTAAGTTTAATCAAGAAAATAACACTGACCTCTTCATGGAGGATCAAGAAGAGTCAGTTGGTGACTCCATCATTGGTTTCCTAGATTACCAAGATGAACCCAAAAGTGAAGGTGATGTAGATGAAGGATCATATGTTGTGGTCACCTAGTCCTAGAATTAGTCAGCTCAACAAGATGATAAAGGAGAAATAGAGGAGTGACCTCAACCTATAATTTTGATTGTTAAGCATGGGGCCACTCTGCCTATCTAGCCAAAGGACCTAGTGATTGCTAACAAAGTAAGTATCCCAAATAATTTTTCAACTTCTACTTTAATTTCATAGCCCAGTCCTCCTGCCCCTCCCAAAAACTAAAAGGATAAACTCCCATCCTCTGTGCCTAGTCTAATTCAGTCATTTGACATAACTGATCATGTCAAAAAGATGAAAAGTCAAATGATTGAATTTGAAGTCCTGCAGTCCAACCTTGATTAGTTGGACAAGTTGGTACAAGATGTCAAGACCCAAATGTCGGCCCCTAAAGCTCAAATTTTGTTTATTTTTTAGGCAAGGGTGATTACTTATTGACCACAGAGGATGTCCATGTTCCTGGAGATGAAATTATGGTAGGTGGTGATCCAAGAATTGATTCAAACCAGACATCAGAAGGATTGGTAGGGTGCAATACAAATGAAAAAGGACCTTCCATCTCTAATGAAGAGAAATGTGATAGAAGATCCATTTTTGGTGATGTCTGGATCTAGGAAATGGATGGCAACAATTCCTCTATAGGTGTTGGGGCCAAGTTGGTGTTGATATCTCCTAAGGGGGATATTCTTCCTTCTTTACATGAGTTGTAGTTTAACAACACTACTGAGTATGAATCTCATTTAATCGAATGGGGAGCCACTCAAGACAAAGGAGATGTCGAGCTAGTGGTATGCTAGGTGTTTGAAGGGGACAATAAAGATATGTGTTAGACTAAACTATCAGAATAGCAAATTATGGTAATAGAACAGGTTACTACCCATTAGAATCAAAAAAGGGACTCCATAAGAGAACCAAGATTCATGGTTCTCAGACTAGAAAGCAAGTCTTTTCAAGGGGCAACAAGAGAAGAGAACCAAGAGGAAGACATAAGAGATTCAATTCCTAGTGGAGAGTTCCATTCACCCATCACCGTTTCTAGGGACAAAATGGTTTCTTGTTGGTTTATCAGGATGGCACACCATTTTCACTATCTTACAGTGGGTAGCATCTGAAGCGCTTCAAATCTTGAGGCATCAAATAAGATCATCTATACATATGTATATTTGTATAGTCTTTAGTTCTATTTTGTGCTTTATGTTTTCATTTTTGGAGCCTTTCTTTTTGAGTAGCATGACTCCATAGCCCAATGGGATGCTTCTAAGGCATTGGAGATTCTAGATTATACTCCCTTCAATCACTTTTTGTAATAGAAGGAAGTTCCCCAATTGGAGCCAGCTCATTTTTTGAACAACATGAGCTATTTTAGTCTTGCAGGGCCAAAATTATCTCTTCCCTTCTCAAAAATTCTTTTGAACTTTCCAGTTCTTCATTTTTCAAAGCTTTTCCAAAAATCTACAGACTCTGCAAGCTTAAATCTATGGACTATATAGATATGTTTCTATGGACTCAACATGCTTGAGATTAGCAGGTTCAAAGGCTTCTAAACTTTGGTTTAATCAAAGGATTTCAATCAGAAAATGACAAAGGACTTAGGCTTGAACCATTAAACTTTTAACCACTTTGGTTCAAAGGTTCAATGGGTTTAATGACCAAGTTGGTTCAATGCACTTGGTGTAAAAGAACAAAGGACTTAGCCAAATAATGAAGAATGAACCATTGAACCAAAGTTGGTTCAATCGGTTGGTTCAATCGAAAGGTTTAAGGGGCTGCCCCAAAGCGAAAAAGGCAAGTGCCCTTGCGGAGGGTGGGCAGCAGTGGTTCAAAAGTTCAAAGGTGGCCTTAGTCAAAGGAAAAGTAGCACACAAGTGGTTCAATGGATGGTTCAACCAAGGAGCGAAGAAGCGATTAAACTAATGAGTGATAAAACAAAGAGATAGAATGAACCAATGAACCGATAAACTTTCAGTGGTTTAATGGGTTCAAGGTTCAACATGGTTCAAGCAGTTGGCAACCATTGACAGCCCCCCATACGTCAAATTTAAGGTAAGGGAATATCTTTTGAAATTCAAATAAAATGTAGAACTTGAAGGAAGAACCAAGTGACTGGCTAAAAAGATAGCTCGATAGCTCAAATCACAGCTAGAAAAGACAAAAGTAGAAAGAGGAAAAAGACCAAAATGTCTATGCAGGAGTTATTTCTAATAGGTGAAATAGTGGATTGAGTAGACTTCTGAGCACACCAAACCAAGGATGCAACTTGTTTTCTTCCATGAAGTAAAGATGAATAGACAACTACATAGATGTCAGAGGGGATAGACTAGAGGATTTAGACTCGAGAGAAGACATATGGGATGAAATGGAATGCCATAGTTAAGATAACTACCCTATTTTCAACACAGTCTTTTGACAAACCTGAAAATGCATTCAAGGCATTGAAGGCATAACATGGGCCGTTCTATGGAAAAAAGCACCCAAGTCTTTCTTAGAGCGCTATATATTGTAATCTCTCATTTGTTACACAAGATACTTCTCATTTTTTATAAGAATGAAACTCTACCCATTTTAAAAGAAGAAGACTGAGACTTTGAGCTCAGGTAGTAATTTCATTTCCATTATTATCTAAATGAGAAAGCAAGTTTTTCATAGACTTTGTGTTGTTTTGACTTGTGTCATCTGAAGGTGTCCTTATTCATTTAATTTGGTGCATAGAATTAGTGACGGTAATAAAGAAGTGCCCTGAAACCAACTATGAGAAGACTTTGTGCTTTCACAATTGATTTCAGTCGGTGTTTTCCTTTCTTTTTATGTTGAGGATTTTGGGGTGACTTTGTGCCCCCATTATCCTTTGTGATATACTCTTTGGGCAGTTGAGGTGGAGACTTTGAGCTCTGTTTTATCCTACTATTCCTACACCCCTTTTTATCACTGGTTATTTCACTATTTGAAAGAAACTCCTACTTTTTCTTGCAGCAACACTTCTAAAAGAAGAGAAGTGCCTTCAGTATTTATAGCTAGGATTTTCTTCTTTGTCTGTGTGCATCATCTCTGAAAGAAGAGAGCTTGATGGTTTGTCTCACCCCTATGTCTTACTTTTTGCTTATTTATATAGTATATAGCCTCTGTATATTTAATAGGGAACCTCCCCTTGATGAGAGGAGAGATTTGTCCCATTTAGATGTGGTAAACCTGCAACATTGGGTGACCAATCTCCCTATGCTATGGTGATAGGAACTATTTTGGTCACCAGTTAGCTGGCCAACAAAATATTCACCCAACACCACCCACTAATCCAATGGCTATAATCTCCTTTGGGAAAATCATTGGATTTCAATTTGTTTATAGGTTAATTATTATAACCACTTTTAGGAAAATTGTTCTCTTTCTTCTCCCTAATTAGGGCATGTTTTCATTGTGATAATTCTTATAACCACCTTTGGGAAAACCATTATCTCTATCCACCCAATAGGGGCATATTTTTATCCTGCC
>JARHVA010006070.1:5000-62500 GCA_037957365.1 Torreya grandis | reverse complement strand
GTTACACTACCCATATAGGCATTTATACAGTTAATTTTTTGTATACTCTTATTTATAGTCTGGGTTCATGATCATAGACCCTAAACCTACCTTTGTAGATTGGCAATATCAGATTCTCAACAATTTATTTGCTAGAACCATGTCATTGGTATATGCTCCAAAAATTCTATCTTAGACTTCCTTGAGTATTAATTTGGTTTCTTAAAAATTTAAATGTCTCAAAAAGGTACCATAATATACACTATGAAAGACGGTGTCACCAAGGAGGTAAAACAACAGACACATTGGATGAAGGATTTCCAATTATTATGAAAAAGGTTTTGAGGGATGGTATTGTATGAAGGTAAGTGTATATATCATGATACCAAGGGGAATAGGGATCAAAAATATCACATATCATTTATGATTTAGGTACATCATATTCCAAGATCAGGAGTTATTCAACTAACCAAGAAATGACATTTCCTAATATTATTTTACATTTCAAGGAGAGTACTAATAGTAGCCATGACATCTAAAAATTTATTACTTACTCAAGAAACTACTTCAAATTGGATGAAAAAAAAATATTGTTTCAAATTTTCAACCATTAATTTATAAGGGAGGATTTTATTTTTTTATGATTCTCATTGTTTCCCTCTTTAATGATGAGTATTTAGTCACCATAGATTGATGAATGCTAAATGTTTGATTGGATTACTAATTTGAGCCCTGAGATGAGGAATTAATATTCAAAAATGTTTTTATGGAATAAGATAACTACCCCAGTATTTTTAGTGGTAAAATACCCATCAAACTAAACTTTCCATTTGGATGACTCATCAAGAGATAAAATACACTCATCTAGAAACCTAGTGTTTAAAAGTTATTTGTCTTATAGTTGTTCTTATTCCAACTAGTCTTTAAGGATATATCCATTTATGTATTTTTTATTTACATATTGGATGTATAATTAACTTATAAACATGATGCATGTTTTCATACAACATGTAAGAGTTTTTTTATATGGAATATATATTATAAGGTCAACTTTGGCAACATGTTTGGTTTTATTGTTGAGCATGTAGCATCATAGTTTTTGGGAAGTAAAATCAACATATATGAATTATTTATTTATTTTAGTGTACTTAAAATCATATGCTACCAAATTTATACATAGGTAATTAAAAAATATTTCTATACCTTCGTCATCATGTTTAGTTAAGAGAGATCCCAAGGCATATTGAATCACTAGGATATAAAGTAACAAAGGCTTCCATAGAGTAGGTGTAAATAGTATATGTGGATTTTAAATATATTTTTTGAGTTTTTAAAAGGCCTATTTACATCCTTAATTATATTGAAATACAATTTTATTTCAAGAGATGTGTGAATGGTTAACACTTATCTTAAAGTTGTGATATGACACTCTTGATTTATTAAATATTCTATTGTAAATTATATATTTATATGAGAGTGTTAGGAGGAGGAATTTATTTTATATATTTTAAATGTTTTGGATCAAATTTAATACCTCATATAGATAAAATTAATAAAAATAGCTTCCTTTATGTAATCCTAAAGATACACATTTTAGGGTTTAAATGAACATTGTATTCCTTTAGCCTTTGAAATATTCTTGATAGGACAATAATATGCTTTGATTTGATTTTTTAATTACCTAATATATAATCCATAAATTTTTCTTTAATATCATGAATCATGTCGATGCAGATGATAGTCACAACTCATTGATAGGTTGTTCTTGAATTTTTAAGATTAACGACATCACTTGGTGACAAACTGTTTCTCATTATGTGGTGAATGTTATTTTATGTTTATTTTCAGGTCTAATTTTTATCTTATTTTATCCCAAAAAAACCATCTATAAAAATAGAATTTTATGTCCTACTATTGAATCAATGATCATGTCAATATTGGGTAAAAGAAAGTCATCTTTCAAGCATGCCTTGTTGATATCAAGAAAATTTGTACATACTAAGATTCCTATTGGTTTATTCCTAACTATAAAAATATTAGATATCCATTCTAAATATTCAATTAGTGTTATGAACCCAACATCAAAGAGTTTCTAGTCATTTTTTGAAAAGAAGGGTTATCTTGGGATGCATTTTTACAAGATTTTATTTTATAGGTTTTGAATATTTATGAATAGTAAGATGATGCACCATAAGAGATGGGTAAAATCTTGGAAAGTCATCATATTACCAAGAAAAAAAATCAAAAAATTATTTTAGCATAATGATAAATAATTCCTACTCTTCAGCACTGAGAAAAGCCCCTAATTTCATGGTCAATAAATTATACTCTATTTTGATGTTAACATCTATGGTTTTTTAAACAATCAATGTAGATCCATCTTTCAATTTTTTCATTACAATAGGAAGATTGAGTTCCTTGTTATAATTTTTTTCTCCAATGGGTTCTTTTGAAAACTCTTTCAATAGGATGATAAGGTTTTCAACTTTTTTGAGACTAAGATAAGCCCTACATTTTATTATTTTAAGATTATCCTTTATTATAATATTAACATTAATGGTGTACTCAAATATTGATTTGGAATGATTTTATATTTGTACTAATGTGGGGGGAAAGTTGAATTCTTCACTTATTGGTTCCTTTAAAATTTTTTATGAGTAGAATCATCTTTATTTTTCTTGTTTTTCATTTTTTCCATCTGATAGTGCCTCAAAGATGTTTTCACTAGGGTACCTCAAAATTTTATATATATTTTTTGACTAAGGAACCATTCCCACTCCAAAAAATATGTCTATGCATCCATTTATATTTCAAATCCATTATAATGATTCTCTCGAAGAATGTCATATTTTAGTCCCATAAATTTTGCAATGGCCTCATCATTTTGGAAGAGATCAATGGACATGTGGTTTTTTTAATCTTAGTCAATGGGTTGAGGGTATTGGATGTTGAGGTTTATGGTAAGGATAGGGGTGTCATGTAAAAGTTTTATTATGGTAAGATACTTTTATAGGATACAATTCATACCTATTTTAATTCCAAAATAAGTTTCCTTAGAAATTGTATAAGTTTTATTAGCATCCTCATATTGATGACCTAAGGGTTTATAATCTCTATCATGATATTATTTGTTTACACAAATTTGGATTGGTTATTTGATTCCTTATTCATGATATATTAGTCCCTTTCCAATATAATTTATGATTTGGAACATTTTTTTTTGAAATGGGATATTATTTTCTCTGGAAATATGAGGCTAACTCATCATCATATAACCAAGAATCATTGAATATCTAAATATTTGTATTAGTAAGGAAGCCTTATTTTACTAAGTGTTTTTGCCAAATTGATAGGATGGTTGTTCATAATTCTTATTCATGTTAGGCATAAAATAAATTTTAGGATACATGGGAAGTCTACCCATAATGAAGGAATATTGGATTTAATATTATTATAAGACTTTGTCAATGATTGTGAAAGGAATTCAGATGGTCTAGTTTTGGATGTGGATGGGAGTTCATCTAGGTGTAAGTAGGAGGAATGTTGTTAATTTTTTGGTGGTGTGGATATTTCCACTTCATATGAATTTTTTAATGATAGGATACTATTTTCTTTTTCAATATTGCCTTTATAACATATTGTAATATTGAAAGGGTTGGGCATCACTAGGGATAATTACTTCCATTTCTAGATGTGTAAATTTATTACATTAGTAGAAGATGGATGGGAAATATTACATACATAGGCATCAATAGGGTCAACTAAGGAGGATGATACAGGGTATATCAATATTAATGATATGTAGTAGGTTTTATTATGTGATAGACCCAACCATGATATGAATATGTATGGTTCATGTTAAGTCCATTTTTGCATTGTCATACACCTTGATTGTAATTGTATTTACATCTAATGTTGATGTAGAGTAGCCTAAATGTCTGATAAAGTTTAAAGTATAATTTTTTAATCCCTATCCATTATCTACAAGTACCATTTTCATTTTGTGTTTGGTAATGTAGGATTTAATGTATAAGGGTATGTTATGTGATAGAACAATGGTAGATATTTCATATTGGATGAAGGTAAGTTTATGGATCAAGGATAGATGTACAAAGAGTTATTTTAATTGGGATGGGTTAATGTCATTCTTGACTCTTGACTCTTTAAGTATTTTATATAATATGTCCTTATAAAAGGTAGATGTTTTGAGGAGGTGCATAATATAAATCTAGGCAAGGGTTTGTTCAAGATTCATAATGAGGTTTTATTTTGATTTAGAGATAAGTGGAGGAAGCCTTTGGATAGTTATTTTGGATCACCTAGTTGTACTAACATAATATATCTATTTGAATTTGATGGTGGAGATACAGTTGTCCATGTGTTCGATGTGACCAACAACATCATAGGATTGGGGGGATTTTTTTATTGATGTTATTGGATCATGTGTTTTGACCTAATTTTGGAGTGGAAATTTTGATTATGTTTTGTAAAGGGGTATTGTAAAATCCCTAATTGATGATTCTTGGATGTAGATGCATTTCCTTCAACTTCAATGTATCCTAAAATATTAAAGATAGTTTTTTTAAATTTCCATGCATTTGTTAGATGAGTTTCCTTTGATATTATGAAACTCATGGTATTCAATTTACTTATACCAAATGGGTTTTTTAATTTATCTCATCAAAGGGTCTTATTTTTGAAAACATAATAATATTTACAATAACTAATTTTTGAAAGACTACTTGTAGTGAATCCCCAAAAGGAGTGCAAGTTCTTATTCTTTTCTTCTTGTTTATGTTGGCCCATATGAATGGTAACACTAGGAGGAATTTGAACATTCTGAATATTTTTTTATCATCCACTTCATTTCTAAAATCATTCTTTTTATTGATATAGAACTTAGGTTTTTATGATGGTGTTTGGTTTTGGTGATCCTTGTGAAAAAACTTCCCTAGTCCTTTGCCTATAAGGTATTTGTAAATATGTACTCCTTGATTAATGATTTCATCAAATGTGGTAGAAATAAGGACTTGTAGTTAAAATGCCATATCTTAATTTAGGTAAGTGATGAATATAATAACCAATTATTTTTTAGTAATAAACTAAGGGAACCTATTTACTAGGATTCTCCATCATTTTAGGAATGAAGATAAAAAATATCCATTATATTTTTTACATTACATAATTCCATCATGGCAACTTCATGTTAAACATATAGGAAAAGTGTTCTATAAATATTTTAGAAAGATTTTTAAATGTTGTTATAGCTACCTTAGGTAGATTCAATAGCCATTCAAATTCAAAGCTAGCTAAGATCTAAGGGAATAATATGAGAAAATAGATTTTAACGTAGGGTAATTCTTGGCATGACATTAATAATTACCTGATATCTCTCTAGGAATACCCTTTCCCTTGTAGTTTCCAAATTTTAGAGGTTTGAAGTAAGGAGGAAAGGGTATTCCTAACACTTTTGAATCAAATTGGTAAGGTCACAACTCTCTTTTGTATTTATTGTTTTGATTTTGATTCTCATATGTTAATACTTGGAGGGAATCCTTCAAGGCTTGTCAGTCTTAAGAAAATGATGTTCCCTTAAGTGAAAAGCCTATGCTAATCAAGAGGGAGTGAAATTGAATACCTTAAAAGCACATCATGTGTGATATAGGGGAATGATTTTTTGTTGTCACCACTATGTGAATATAATCAAATGACTTGTAATATAGGTTAAACATGTTCACTATGGAAGTACTCTTTATACCTTTTGGTACGTGAGGCCAAAATACATGAGACAAGGGTGTTTTTTAAAGCCTAGGTATTAAAGCTTAAGCACCTCACTTCATGAAAACTAGGTAAAATTAGATTTCTTCTTAGCCAATGACTATAGAAACTTTTTGTATTTTTTTATAGTCTTTTAGAACATGGAGTTTAGATATTAGTTGGTGATGAGAAAAAAAAATTTAAACCTCTGAGAATGATAAAATAAAAATCATAATCATTTTTTATTTCCAATATCACTTTTCCGTGAAGGGAAAGAGATTAAATTAACTAGGCTTGGGGTGGTGGACATAAGCAACTGAGTCATTTCTGATTCTCAATATAATATTTTATCATAATATAAGGGCATACCTTAACTAAGTTACATACATAAATTAATAAAAAAATAAAAATAAAAATAAATTATATTTAATGTTTAAAAATTATGTGTTTAGTATTTTGATTTCAAGTCTTTGAGGAATGTGCCTACAAAACATGCATTAGTAATTGTAAAATTTTGGTCTTTGTCAAGTAGTTCCCTATAAGTTAGAAAGATAACAAATAAATTTTTTGAAACATAGAATGAAAATGTTGATTTTTGAAATGTAAACATTAGTCAACAATACATAAATGCTAATAAATAAAACTAAAAAAAATGTTGAAAGTCATTAAAAAATTATACAAGTAGTACATAAATGTCATTATGAGATATATAAATGTCACTAAGAAGTACAAAAATTTCATTAGGAGGTACAAAAACATCAAAAGGTCACCATGAAGTAAAAAAATGTTACTAAGAAGTGTAAAAATATTACTAAGAATAAAATAGTGCTATGAAAAATATAAACATAGTAACCTGAGATATAAACAATGAACCTAAGAGTGGAAATGTTGAAGCTCAAAGTAGAAATATCAAAACCTAGATATATAGAAGACACCTTCAAAACAAATAGAAAGTATCAAAGGGTGATACAAAAATGGTGTTCCTATGGATAGTAATGTTAAAACATAGTACAAATTTTTTAAAGTTTAAATAATGATAATGGAAGTAAAAAAATAGAAAATTAGTTCAGACTCCAAGCCAAATAATTAGAAACCTAAACCTAGAAAACGTTAAAACATTTCAAACAAAAAAAAATATTGGAAAACTCATTCAAAATGAGTGAAAAAGTGTTAAAAATTTAATTGGGAATGAGCCCCATTGATAATTCCATAGAAGTATATGAAAATATTAAATATTAAACTAGGAACCAAACATGAATGTCAAATTCCTACTCTATTATTAACATAACCTTAGTTTGAGAAAAATAAAAGAGAGTAAAGTGAATTTAACTTCACTTACCAAATTAATATCTTCCTTCATTGATGTATATTTTACCATTATTGATGAATTTATAGTTTTTCAAAAATCATGCAATATTTTGGTATCATTTTGACAGCTTCATATTTGATATGATTTATTTTATGGATTTCACAAATGATCCAATGTGAGGGATGCAATGGTGGATTTATATATATTCATATGGGTGGATGGATGGTTTAAATCATATTCTTAGATTAGAAAATTTGAAAACTTGGGTGAGAATTAATTAGTTAGTTAAACAATGTGTTTCTATTTACATACTGAGTTGATTAGGTTTGTTTTATTTTGTGCAAGAGTGATTAGGAGTTAATTATTTTTATCCTCTTTAAGAATTATTTTACTGAGTCATTTCTTTTTTGAAGATATCATGATTAGATACTTAACTAATTTGTTTCCAAATGGAGATAGAGTTAACTAACTATCTTGGATTGCCTATAATAATTTTCCATTTTTGATCTAGGTAGTTGACTAAATATTGATATGTGATGCCATAGAGTACAGAGAACATAATAATTAATAATTTTATTAATTAATTGGGAATATATATAATTTATAATTAATTAATTATCCATAGGATGCATTTATTATGTTTGAATGGGGTCATGGTGATGATTAATTATTTAGTGTGGTGATGTTATAGTTTTTTAACATTAGGATGACTTATTTAGAGATGTGTTGACAATAGGATTAAGTTTTATTAGTTAGTGATGGGTTAAATAAGGGTTAATGGTAATGACATTAAAGTGTGTAAATTAGGGTCTTTAAACATTCCCCCACTCTTAGTGGAAGAGATAGTCTCCATTTTTTTTCTTGCTCTGAAAAATGTTTCTTCTCTAAAAATAGTATCAATCACATATTCATGATCAAATGTAATATATTAATGATCATTAAAAAAATTTCAACAAATTTTTATTATCCATGATATTCCTAATTCAACACTATATTGAGACAAATTAGGGAAAATCCTAATTAAAACTGAATATGTTTTGGGACCAAGTGTGGTAAGAAACTCAATGGATTTGATAAATGATTGAGATGAAGTATTCTTAGTCAAATTTTCCTTATCATATCTAATATATTTTAGGAGTGTGATACTAAAAACATTAATTTAAATTGTGTTATCAATCACAATATTGGTGAAAAACATTCCATCTATGAGAGGATTAAGAATCAAAGGCTTGAGATATGAATAATAATATTTAGTTAACCCCTTGAAAATCATGATTATAACATTAGAATTTTTTGGGTACATTTTAAGTTTTAGACTTAATTCTTAGGAACTTATTTCTTATTCAAATTTGATTTCTTATTTTTATCTTCAATGAGTACCATTTATTTTTTATTATGTTCTTATTTCTATAAATTGTCTTTTAATAATTTATATTTTTTTAACTTTTTTAGTTGTAAAATTTTATTTAATAACTATTCCTTTTGAAAATTTTCCTTATGCAACCTTTCCTTTAATAATTTTTATTTTTGTAATATTTTCTCTTTCAATATCTCTTTTTACATTTTTTCACTAGGAGATGTGACATTAATTATATAAGGTGTGTTTGAATCTAGTGTTGTCTTGATGGATATGTCTAATGTAGGAACACCAAAATCAATGACATTTTGAATTTTTATCATCAATGCCCAAAAATTATATATATGACCCATGTGTTCTATAAAATTCAAAATAATAACTTGATTTACTTAGAGGATACAATAGAAGTAATGTGGTCAAATTATTTGAAATCATATCCCTTAAAGTTTCATTTGGTGTCTTATTAAATAAATTAAAGCTCTTTGCACCATTAGTTTTAAATTTATATTGTTTTTGAACCCATACTTGAGATGTAATATATTTAGGCATAACATCTTGGAATTAATAAGTAGAAATACAATTAACACTAACATGCTCAGAATTATGGAAATGTTTAATCTTATCCTCAAGTGATGTATTCCTTAGAAATATTTGATTTTAGAATATGTCCATGGAATCCCTTATAATAAAATATAGTATCTCTAATGGTTTCACAAGAATAAACATTTGAAACTTTTGATAGAATATACATAAATAATCCATCAAGATGATGTATGGGAGGTAGAGAGGGATGATGATAAATATTATGATGACGCCCTATTTATACCATATGATGGGATAAATTACCTATTTGGATAGTTATCCCATGGATTTCCATAATGCATGGATGTTATCTATCACAACCTTGATGAGGGACATAACAAGTCATGAAAGAGATTACTTGGGACTTAATAATTATAGAAGGTGTATCATTACTAATTTCAATCCTTAATTTTATTTTACATTAATGTTACCCATTTCATTAGAAAATTATGAAATATATTATTTGAAGGAAATAATAGGTAATTTTAACAATTGTTACTTGAATTAAAAAATATACAATGTGAATATTTGTTGTAGCCATCGAAGCATGTGCAAAAAACCCAACTATTTAAGGAAATCTATGAGGTAATTTTAGAAATCAAAAAAGGTTTTGGATAATAATTATTTAATAAATGAAATGTAAAAATTTATTATGAAATTAATTAAACATATAACCTTTATATGGAATTTACTAAAAATATTAAATTACAAATTAAAAAAAATTGTACAGTATTTTGGAAAATAAAAAGAGGGTTTATATTAACTTAATATTATTAGAAAAAACCTTGAAGTAGTTGAAAAATAATGATATTTTGATCCGAATATTATCCAACCAAGTAATAACCCTAAGAGAGGAATCCCTATTAGGAGGATAGGCTTGAAACCTTGGGGGAAAATAAGAAAAATGATATTTATATAAATAAGATGAGGAAATCAAGAATCACACTTGATATTAAAATCCTAAGGAAGAAACTTGAAATACTAAGAAAGAAAGATGAAACCCTAAGGGTCAAATACCTAGGGTTTTTCTATGCTCGGTATAATTAATGGGTTCACAATTTATTTTATTGATTTTTACATTAACATGGCCATAAAGTGCATAATAATATTGAATAAATTAGATTTCATAATATATATAATTACTAAACAAATTTTATTATTGATATCTAAATATAATTACACATTATCTATGGAAAATGCCAAAAAAATGATGTACTTAGCTTATTTCAAGTTTTTTTAGTTATGTGAAGAAACAAAGTCATTAACAAAAGTCTAGAAATGGCATGTGAATAATGAGATCTAGAAATAGATATTTTGCATGTGTTATAACAACTTCATTCTCCCTTGAAACCTATGTAGTGTGACCTTGCCTGATGTACTACAAAACTATCCATTGGGGTTTTCTTGATTTGTGAATGTATCTCCCATTATGCCTATTCCTAATAAGTATTCTTATATATTTTAATGTCTCCAAATCTATATGAACATATTTTTTCCTTATCTTTGCTTAGAACCCTATCTACGCACTATAATATAACAATAAATTGGGTAAATGATGAAATGGAAGGGTTAATCTAAACTTTGAAACCCCACTATGATGAAGTTTTTCCTACATATCATATACTGAAAGGAGTGAATCAAATTGCATATATTTATCTCACCTAGTTGAGTGTGTGTAATACTTGTATTACTAATATGCTATGAAATATTGTGTATGGACACTTTAAAATGTGTGACTTGATTTTGTGAATAATATTCATACTTATCTTAGGATTTTATAATTTCAGGGGTGATTTATAGTTATAACTAGAAATGTGTCATGTTAGTAGCAACTACATTCTAGGTTTATAGATATGAGCCATATAAGTACTAGATAAGTGATGAACAAGTGTCATATAAGAAAAGTATTAGGTTTGATTTGATTATAAAGTTGAATATATGGGTTATTAGTTCTAACTAACATGAAAAACATGTGTAATAACCTTATGATATTTTTTAACTTTAGAAACTAGTCATTAAAGGGTGTAGGGACAAGTCAACCCTAAGTGGACAAGTTCATGGAAATAAACTTATTTCAGAGGCATGAACCTATCTATAAAACATGAACAGTGACTTGGGTCAAGGATAAATCTTAATAATGATATTAATTTGATTGGGTAAAGACTAGGAATATCTATTGTAATGGTAAAAATAATTTGTAAGGGTCATGATCATATATGAGAGAATGGATATAAGGAATAATAGACAAGATTCATGTAAGTGATAATAAGTCAAGTAGTTTAAAGTTTGGTCAAATTAAAAATTATCATGCTTATGATATCAAATATAAGTGTCTATATTTTCCTTGCACACAATTTTTCATATGTACATCAAGAATATGTAATTATTAAATATGTTAATGCTTATGGTATCCTATTTTCTCTATTCAGATCTATATAATCGCAGTTATTTGTAATTAATTGATAGAATCTCTCTCTCATTAATTGAGTAAGAGATCATATTGAAGGTGATTTGTATCCAGTATGGAAATGATGTTGTGATATGTAAGGAATATTTATATTTTTACTCTCTAATTTTTAAAACTGATTTATACCTTGCACATTTCATATAATATGTAAAAAATGTGAAAAAAACCATTCTTCCTCTAACACCTTCTTTGGATCCTTATTGACCTTGTATCAATTCTCAAAATTGTGCACATATAGGTGTTTTGGGATCTTTTGGAATGGTATATGACCTTATTTATGCCTTATTCATTAGAATTCCAATAATATCATAATCATGTGAGCTATTTGGTTATCCACGATATTGATGATCATGTGACCATTATAATCCCACTTATTCCCAATCAACGTAGGGTGATGCATCTTCTCATTTTCATATTTAAATTTAAAATTTGTCCTCATAATATAAAATATTCCACTTTTATTTCTACATCTTCCAACATTCCAATGGGTTGTATTTTGCCATAGTTTTCTATAATTAGAATGACTAGGGTGTAACTTAATTTAATATTTCTAATGGCCTCCCATGTTTATTGATACATCATGCTCACCATGATCATATATTAAAATACAACATTTGAAAATTATTACCTTGTTAGCTAAATATCCATTACGGTGTCTCTATTTGAAGGCTTCTTTTCTTTCCCATATCAAACCATATTACTATTTTTTGTTGTTATTTTATATTGAAATATAATATAATATTTAACATATTTATGATTACTTGTAATATATATTCATTTTTCAATACCTTTATCAATTTAATAAAATCTATAAGAGCATTGACTACTCCTTCATGTTGAATAATTTGTGTGGTTTGGGTGTAGACATATACTTCATGATTTATAACATTAGTTATACTTATATCATTTGCTTTGTTTTACTATAACAACTTAGCACCTTGATTAATCAACATATTTACCTTATTTAGATACATATATGTGTTCTTTCTCACTTTATATATCTATATACTTATGGGAGTCTCCAAGGTACCAATTCCTTACTCTTTGTGTTTCATCCTTATTACAACCTTTATGTATGCAACTTATTTTGGTGAAGTGTTTACCATATCTATATTTTTGAATTATTTTTACTTACTATATTTTTTTATGGAAAGATAATTATTTAATATTATTTTGGATAAAATATTTTAAATACATATAGTACATATCCCTCTAATAATTGATTCAATATTTCTCAGCAATGTTAAATATTTCCATGCACATGTCGAAAGTAATGGGTTTTATTTTTTTTCTTAGTCCATGTCTAGAGATTGGTATGCTCCTTGATATTTGACTTGTCTCTAATCCTTATTTTTCTTCTGATATCCACCATACTATCCTTATCATTACAAATGTCTAATTTTTTTGATACCAATGATACTGTTTGACCCATGCAAATTCATGTTGAGGTGGCATAGGTACCCATATTGGATGATATTTAGGAGAGGGAGGAGCCCATATTATATTATATTGAGGACAAGTAGGTGAGAATTAATTTGGTTGAGTTATTTTATTTTAAAGTTTGGCTCAATTATTATAGTGGTTAATGTGTACTTACTATAAATTGTCTTCCTTATTATCATTCAAATCCATACAACTATTCTCCTCATGAATAATATACTTAAAAAATTTATATATCATGCTCTGAGGTTACACTAATAATGTATAACTAAAGAGAAATTAAAAATTTAATGATCCCAATTGCATCAAATTTCATAAAATTAATTATGGGTACAAGGGTATTCATTTTGATGATGGCCTTGTTGGTTGCACTCCAAACACAATATTGAGAGTTTTTATATTTTCCATTCTGGTATTTCATCCATATTTTTATAATAAAATATAAATTTGGATCATTTTTCACACTCACACATTTGTGTCTCTTATACTTAGAGATAAATATACTCTTACACTAAAAAAAATAACTTAAGACATCCATATTTGTAAATAAACTCTAAAGATGAGCTTGTTAAAGCTACTATGATATTGAGTCCCTTTGTCTGATCATCTTGTACCCAATTGAATTCCCGCTTCATATCAAAAGTTAGGATATATTTTTATGAATCAATAGATTTATTATCTTTTTTATAGAAATAAAATATCCTACTATAATTGATAATTCTCTTGTGAGATGAATATTTATCACTAGATTATTAAGTATGGGTACGTGCACAAAGTTAGGGAACAATTTCATGGACATTTACTGTAACACATACGTATTATTTCAAATTAGGCTTAAGATTAATGAACCTTATTACATACTTGTTATAATGTGTACGTATTATAACATGTTCACATTTTTTTAGTAGTCATAATGTGTACAAGTTATGTTTACTTGTAAAAAGACATAAAAATCCCCAAACCCATAAGCATCAAACCATTCTCACCTAATTTTATATTTGATTTGTCCTTCTCTATTCCAAATCATGTCTGTGTTGTGCTTGGAAGAGGAGAAAATACACTAATATATCCTGTTAGCTCTAGAAATCAATAATGCCACCACGTAGAAGATGTAAGAAATCAAAAACCAAACCTATTAACACTACACTTTAGTAGTTTTTTATTTTCATTATTTTATTATTAAAACACTTTTTTTTAATAGCTTGTTTAACTATAAGAGAATAACCTAATAACCTTCCTATTAACCCTCCTACCTTTCTAGCCCTCCTATAGTTCCACAAGGCCCCTTAGGAAGTGAGGAATATTTGGTTATACACATAGTGGAAAAAAATAGAAATTAAAAAATATATAGGATAATTAGGGACCCCACAATGACCAACACCCACTACACCTATTTTTTCAATATGGTAGAGTCAATATTAAGTCAATTTGCCTTGATAATGAGACCAATTGATATATGTGTATCATATAAGGATAGATGTATGGCTTATTTTGTTGAAAAATTGTTAACACATGAGGTAAAGGATAAAAACTATAAAAATACATAATTTTGGCCTTACACATTGATCCATTAACCAATGCACCCTTTCCATTAACTATAAAATGCTTATCAATCCATTAATACTAGCATAATTTGATTAGAGAAAATTTTAGGGACTAATGGTGGATGGTGTCTGATTACCCACCATGTAACAACCACAAGGTCCCATTGTATTTTTTGAGGAAACTCTACTATGTTTTTGTACTCAATGAGATTCTCAACTATTTATAATACTCAAAGTTTTAGTGATAATGGAAAGGATCTAAACATGATAGATTAGGTGCATGTCATGTGTCTAATAAACTTACAAGGGTCCCTACCTAAAAACCACTATAGCCTCTCCTCTATGATGAATTAGGTTTTAGAGATTCACATTTTTCATGTGATGATTGGCACACTAGCTCAACATATGAGTAGGATTTTTGAGACTGATGCTAGAGATACTCTGCTTAGTATGAATACCTGATCTCACATTATAGATGCTATGGTGATATATGCACTAGACCTTAGCATGATTATGGTGGTGTTTGTTAGGGATTAGATGATATAATTTTGAATGATGAGTTTTTGGCATGTGTATTTGGTGTGAACACATTGGTTGCTACACATATGCATGTATATTTTATATTTGACATGTTAAATTTTGGTTATATTTGTATTTAAAAGTTAAAAAATAAGTTACACATAAATTGAATAATATGTATGCAATTTTTTATGTTGTGGGAGGAGATAATTCCATCATATTCATGGCCATTATTGAATTTTTAGGCTAGCTGATGTTTATATATATAGAGGTAATGTAAAGTCAATATTATAGAGGACATTTACTACTACATATTTTGATGTTACTAGGCCAATGTTCACATATATAGAGGTAATTTAGAGTTAATATTATACTATGTACATGTTTTTATTTAAATATATTTATGTTCATGACTAACAATCATACATGTTTAAATTAAAATTTGAATAATAATGATGTGATTGAAAATTATGTCTTAGATGTGTTGAAATATATAGAGATAAAATCCCTAACCTAAGAACCCCTAATAGAATATATACCTTATAGGGTGGATAATGGCTCTTTGAATTTTTTTAATAATGATAAACCTTCTAGAGAGTCTCCTTCAATGTCTAATGATGTCTTTCTCCCATTTGTTTCAAAACATATTATTCCTCTTATTTCTTATAATTTCATATTTTTGGTGTTATTTCACCTTCTCAAACTTATTTTAATGATTCAAAAGTTTCTTGGTTATCATCCCTTATAGTGTTTCTTTAAGTACTCAATATTTTCATTGCTACCTATAGTACCACTAATTATCTTCCAAATCCTTAAGATAGTTCCCTTGTGTGAATGATGCATGTTATACAATATGTTAAGTTAAATTTATTTATCAAGGATCTGAAAATTCAAGTGCACTTTTATTAAATAGTACTCTCTTGATCTATTTTATTCCTAGGCCCTTTTGACCATTTTTTTCATTGATTGTGTGTTTCTCTTTTTCATATTTTTATTCTCTATGTGTGTTTGCCTCCATGCCAATTGGGTCCTAACTTCATATAGAGAAGTTTAGAAACACACAAGTGCATAGTGATTATATATAATATAAGGAATAAATCAATAAAGTGAGTAGAGTTTTAGAGGTTAAGAGTGATAAAATATTAAGTATAAGACCCAAATTGAAGTGGCTAGAGAAAATTATTATCTCAACTCCTCAAATTACATCATTTTCATTTAATTATGCGAGTGAAAAATCATATAAGGATTAGGTCTTACATCACCATGAATTTTTTTTTAACTAAATTTCTTGTTAGTTTCTAATTTTTATAGAGAAAAAAGGGTTTTAAAATTTATTTTAACTGAATATAGGTTTAATAAAGGAAATAAATTTGCCATATATGTTTAATATTTTAAATAAAACTAAGTGACGTTGTTTATTCAGTTGATGACCATAGTGGGTACTCCTCCATCTATACGAGATAATATAGATACATGAATTTCTACTACAATTTCATCTTCATAGGAACTCACCAAGGTATTTGTTGACCAATTTTGCCCACAGGCAAAATTTTTGGTCACCCTCTTCCCCTGTTGTTTTAATGATAGTATTTTTCAGTTTCAGCAAGTTCAAGGAATTTAGTTCATGGCATGCTTCAATTGTTTTGATGGCCTTTGGTTCAAAGTGGCTTGGTTCAATTGGTTTAACAGTTCATCAGCGCGCCTGGTTGAACCATTGAACTATTGAACCATCTTGGTTCAACGGTCTTGGTTCAACGGGCCTATTTCAACACTTGGTTCAAGGGTATGTCCTTGGACTGAAGGGAAATCTTCAAGGTTCAATACCCTTCCAAAGGGCTGGCACTTCAAAGGGAAAGGACCCGGGCAAGGGTAAGTTCAAGTTCAAAGTTCAAGTCCAAGTTTTGATCGAAATTGGTTAAGTCCCAATTCCTTCAAACTTTTTGTCCAAAGGAATTCCTTTAGACAAAAAGTCTGAAGGAATTCAGGCTGCGAACATCTAAGCTTAAAGAAAAGGAAAACCTAGGGAAATTGTCTGTAGACATAAAGCCCACGGGAACTCGGGAGACATTCGCATAAATAAAGGGACCTGCCAAAGGATCTCGAAGGGCAGATTCCCTTGCGGGGGACTTCCAGCCCAAATACAAAAGGGTATTTCCCACGGGAACTCGGGAGACATTCGCATAAATAAAGGGACCTGCCAAAGGATCTCGAAGGGCAGATTCCCTTGCGGGGGACTTCCAGCCCAAATACAAAAGGGTATTTTCAAAGGTAGAAAAGTTCCCATGAAGGTGATAGTAGAAAATTGAAGCCACAGAAGAAATCATATGAAGACTCGATGACGTTATGATGGGAACGGTGACATCCCAGAGGATGTCAAAATTAATAGAATAGTTTAGCTGTTGGTTTTTAAAACATGACTGCCATACGAATGTTAACTTTCAAAAAGGGAAATGGCTATTTGTCCTCAAAAGTAAAGGAAGTGCTAGCCATGGAAAAGGAGCTCAGAGTGTAGTGACCCACCAAGATTTCTGCCCCAGGGGCCGAATGAGCCAGATAAGACAAAACTGAGAAAAGACAAAGCAATAAGCAAGGAATGAGTAAGTAGTTAGTCCAAGTGGTGCCAATTTGAAAAGTGACTCTGGTAGGTGAAATAGTGTCAGCAAATTGATCATTTGGGATGCAAGCAGCTAGCAGTGTAACTAGTTCCTCTGTTTCACATTAATGAGTAGACAAATTGTGTAAGTCACCTAAAAGAGAAAAGCAGATTTTGAGTAGACAAAGTAGATGGCTCATTAATGTTTTAAGTGACTTGTTCTTCCCAATGAAGGGATGTGTTTGCCACTTGTAAAGAGGGAGTGCCAAATGGATTTCCTAGTTTCTCATATATATTACGAACTTGGTCATTTTTTAATCATCTTTTTCATGATTTTACAAGGCACAGCCCTGCTAAAATTTCTACTTGAATCTATAAACACAAATTTTTACCTCTTCTTGGATAGATATTTTGTGTATGTTCTAAGTGTTTATTTGTGTTTAGTCATTGTCTTTTGATGCTCTCACAGGTTCAACACCAACACACCAGTCATCTACAAGGTGCCATTTGCAGCTGACAGGAAGAGAGTTCTATTTTGGGGTGCAGAAAATAGAAGGGATTATCTACAGAGTGCCTCTTACAGCGCCTTTGGTGAACCTCCTTTTTCTATATTTTTCCATTTAAACCTCTCTATCAAGTTTTACAGATTGTTTTTTCTGCCAAGGGTGAAGCGTATAAATGTGTTTATCTGATTTTGAGAGTGGGTGTGAGAAGGTCATCTTGTTTTGGTGCACCACTTCCTTAGAGTAGTTTATTTTCCTACATCTCTTTTCCCTTTTCATGCCCCCCATTATATATATATATATATATTTGCACTTGCTAGAATAAACATGATATATATATATATATATATATATATATATATATATATATATATATATATATATATATATATATATATATATATATATATATATATTCCTATATTTGCACTTGCTAGAATAAACATGATACATCAAAGGGAGCTATCCCTTATCTAGAGACTCTCCCCTCTAGCTTCACCAGTCCCACAGGTGAGAGGGGAGTTTCCATGTTGCAAGGAGAAGGTAGTAGTTTGACCTCCTTGCCCTGGGTGCAATTTCCTATGTCAACAGTTCTAGCATGCTTGGTGGGACACAGTTTGATAACTCAGTAAGGTTTCAAGATTGATGTTGGTCCTGTCACAACAAATTTCAAGTTTTCCAGCATCTGGTGACTCCACTGGTAAGAGCTTCAATTCTCTAATTAAGACCAGTTTCTTAACCTTCTATGCCTAAAGTCACCACTAGGTCTGCTTCAAAAGGGGTTCCTTTCAATTTCGTTGAGTTACCTTTGAACTCTGCTAAAAGACTACAATTTGAGAGGACCCATCCTTATCCAAAAAACAATCCTCCTAGACCTATTGAAAGGGATGCATTCATATCAGAACCCTAGTTATAGCCAATCCCAGCCATGGCATTGCCTTTTGCAAATTTTAATGGTGAGAGACCCTTGAATCTCCCATGCTATGATCTAATTCTGGGAATAGCTCTAAAACATGTGCCTTCTTTTGATGGAGTGGGGCCCATTACAGTTTTTGAGCATATTAAGAATATTTCTAACCTCTACAATATCCGCAATGTAACAAAAGAAAATATTGCCATCAGATTGCTAGCATTGTCTCTAAAAGGCAAAGCTCTTGACTAGTACGGGACCTTGCCTGTGAATTCAATACATTCTTAGAATGAATTGGGCACTCAGTTGATAGACTATTTTAGATAAAAAAGTGATGATCTCTCACTTGTTGAGCAGCTGACGACCATAAAGAGAGCCCCACATGAGTATATATAGGATTTTAACATGTGGTTCCAAAAGACTTGGGATAGAATTCCCATCCTGGTAAGACCAACCCCTAGCTATGCTTTCTTGTACTATTTAAAGGCATTAAATAGTGATATTGTTGTGATGATCCAATCTATGGGAGGGCATATACTACCTGATGCTTATGACATAGCCATAACGGCTAAAAATTGCTTAGTTCAGGCTGGGAATATAGCCCCTAGGCCTCACATGCCACTTTTCCTAGAAATGTTGCCCCCAGCTCAGACCATTGCTCCCACATTAGCTCCTTTGCCTACCATAGAGAAACTAGTTGCCGCTTCATTTAATGAGCTTCACAAGGTTAAAAGCCTATTGTAAAGCATGTCAAATGAACCTGTAGCTCTTAAAAGGCAGCAAACTCAAAGCAACAAGTTGAATTAGGGATATCATCATTATGGTTAAGCCCCTAGACCCCCTTTTCAAGGCTATAATCAAGGACAAGGTCAGCTCACTTAGACTAGGCCTTCTCAAAATTACAACTCAAGCCCCCTTTCATCATCTAAAGTCATGGTGCCAGTTTAAAACAATTTAGTACAAGAGTAGTCGGGTTGTTTGACCATGGGATATGGTCAAGAATAGGCTATTTACATGAATGAGATGATGAACTATTTTTAGAATGCAGACAACCAAATAGCTACTTAATCTCAAGTCCTCGATCCTTCAATGCAACTCAGCATGAGTAGCAATCAGGCCCAGCCTGATTCCACTCTCATGAATCATATGGAGGGGGAATTTTATTTAGTGAATTATGTGGGCACTACATACAATCAAGTTGATTGTGTTGCAGCCAACACAAGGTTTAAGAGAAGGGCAGTGACAGAGGCCCAAGCTACTACTCAAGTAGTAGCAGCACCTTCTCTGTCACACTCCAATTCAAAGGTCCCAAGCTTTAGGTAGCCGTCTATACCTTTAGCCCCTCAGCCTGCAGTTCAGCTTGGGATCAATCTCAAAGAAAGCTTGAAGGGAAGCAGTCCTCAAGTCAATATAGTGGACTAGATGAAGAAGCTGCATATGAATATCTCTTTATGGGATTCATTGTCTCTTCCAAGTCAGAAGGATGTATTGAAGAAGGAATTGCATGAGCTAGATCATCAAGCTATCCCAGCAAGCACTGATAATGTCTTGATGACAAATGGACAACCTTCCACTTCAGATTAGGTAAAGAAGGAAGAGAAAACTCCCCCTTTCTATGTATCCTTGGTTATAGGGGATTTCTTGATACATAATTGCATAATTGACAATGGGGCTAGTACTTCAGTGATGCCCAAGTGTATAGCTAACAAGATGGGACTGAAGTATGAAGAGATGAACAAAGGAGTCCTATAGCTAGATGGGACACCTATAAAAATAGTTAGGATTGTGAAGAGTTTAGGCTTGACATTGCATGCTTGCCCGACCTTCTCAATTCCCCATGATATACTAGTAGAGGATGTTCCTCCTTATTTCACAATTTGCTTGTCTAGGGACTTCACATCAAAGATAGGTGGTTATCTAGCAGTGAATTGGTCATATCTAGTTTTTAGAACCAAGTATGGGACCAAGGTAAAAATTGAGTCTGAGCCACTCTACAAGGACCATCTAAAATTGTACACGCCCAAGATAGCGAATGTTAGTTACACAATCATCGACCCAGAAGAGTCCCAGACAGAACAAGCTCTGTCCTCTACTCTTCAAGGAGGTGCATACCTACTCTTGGATGAGTGGGGAAATGATAACTTCGAACATGATCCTTACAAGTTTATTGAGGAGGCAGACCTTGGAGTCTATTACATGCATGAAGAGGGTGCCTTCATGCCAAATTTAATGAAGGTAGGCCAAGAGGACCTTGGCCTATGGCAGCTATATTTTGACGGTTCTAGAAGTAAGCTGGGAGCTAGTGGTGGGGCGATGTTGGTCTCACCTTCAAAGGAAAGGTACATTTTAGCTTTCTATTTCCAATTCTCTTACACAAGTAATGTTATAGAATATGATTCTCTTATACATGGCCATGAATGGGCAAGAAAAAGAGGGATTAAGAAGTTGCAAGTTTTGGGAGACAGGGAGATGATTGTAAATCAGTGTAGAGGCTTGAACTAACTAAGAATCCCTTGTTAAAGTCTTACAAACATAGAGTCTGGGACTTGGTGGAGGATTTTCTTGCTTTCAATATCACCTCCATTCCTAGAGAGCAAAACAAACAAGCAGATAGGCTGGCAGTAATTGGTGCTCAATTTGACGTTTCAAAAGAAATAAATTGAGACTGTGGTTCATGCCACTTGAAAGTGGTGGTTCAGCCTTCTGTCCTGGACAACATTGCAAATTGGCAAGTTTTCAAAAGTGACTAGCAAATAGCTTTCTTCCTACAGGAGGAAGCTAAGTTTACAACATAGAATCAAGTAAAATTGTAATAATAATACAGAAATTAGATTGTTCAGTTGAAGAACAATAAGCTCCTTAAAGGTCTGGTCACACTTGAGAGCATCTTCAATAGAGATGACCAATTAAGAAATGACAAGGCATGCATCATAACCAAAGTGGAGAATTATGAAAGCGTTGAAATCTTCAAGGACAAGCTGCTTGTGCTTGGAAAAGTCTGCACATTTCAAGAAAGGCAAGCTTTAGTTTTGTTGTGTCAGGAGTTCTCCGATGTCTTTGCTTGGGATTAAAGTGAATTGAAGGGTTTTGACCCAAGACTCGCCCATCATACCATTGAATTAGAGGAAGGTGCTAGGCCAATCACATAAAAGTAAAGACCTATCAATCTAACAATTGAGCCCCTCATGTAGAGGGAATTAGCCAAATTGATTGAGTCTAGAATTATATTTCCAATCAAGCATTCCTCTTGGCTAGCCAACCTTGTTCCTGTTAGAAAGAATAATGGGGAGATTAGGCTATGTGTCGACTTTAGAGACCTTAATAAAGTCTCTTTAAAGGATCACTATCCCCTTCTAAGCATGGAGTGGATACTTTAGAAGGTAACAGGTAGCGAGCATTTCTCCCTCTTGGATGGTTATTTAGGGTATAATCAGATTCTAGTGCAAGGTTGTGATCAGCACAAAACAATGTTCACTACTAAATGGGGAATGTTTGCCTACAAGAAGATGCCTTTTGGGCTATCTAATGATGGTGCTACTTTTCAGCAAGCCATGGATATGGCTTTTGGAGGCTTGATAAACAACAATGTACTGATCTACCTTGATGATGTGACAGTATTCTCCAAGGAAGTGAACCAACACATAGAACACCTCAGGTAGATTTTTGAAAGGTGTAGGGAGTTTGGCATCTCTCTTAATCCAAAGAAGTGCATGTTTGCTATTCATGAAGGGAAACTCCTTGGCCACATCGTGTCTAAGGAGGGCTTATCCATTGACCCTAAGAGAGTTTGCTTTATCCTAGAGATGTCCCTCCCAAAGCACAAGAAAGGCCTGCATAGTTTCTTTGGCAGGACAAACTTCATTTGGAGATTCATTTTTAATTTTGTAGAGATAGTCAAGCCACTCACCCCTATGTTGAAGAAGGGTGAAGATTTTAAATGGACAGCTCAAAGGAAAGACAACTTTAAAGCCATCAAGTAGGCCATAACCTGGGCTCCCACTTTGATCAGCCCCAACTTCAACAAAGACTTCAACCTCTACACTTTCAGCAATGAGGAGGTGATATCTGCCATGCTTACCCAAGCTAACGGTGATGACCTCAAATAGCCACTTAATTTTTTTAGCGAAAGATTAGAGGATTTTGAATTTAGGTACACGTATGTAGAGAAGCAAGTCTTGGCAGTAGTGTAGAGCCTGAAGAAATTCAGGCATATGTTGTCTAACAACAAGATTCACCTCATGGT
This sequence comes from Torreya grandis, assembly GCA_037957365.1. Taxonomy (NCBI): domain Eukaryota; kingdom Viridiplantae; phylum Streptophyta; class Pinopsida; order Cupressales; family Taxaceae; genus Torreya; species Torreya grandis. The sequence goes on along the minus strand of JARHVA010006070.1, from coordinate 39,297 downwards.
CCCACACCCTGGCATCAAGGATTTCTTGACCAATTGAGACATAAATGAGAAGAGGGTAGGGTGGATTACCAAAGTGATGGAATATGATGTAGACATCAAGATCACCAAGTTGGTGAGGGGAAGAGGCTTGTGCAAACAACTTGCTATAGACTTAAAGAAAAAAGGGGAGGAGAGCTTGTTAATTCATGATATAGCCACAACTAAAGAGCCAGCTATCATAAAGGATTGGACGTTGGACCTGAGGCATTTCCTTATCACTTGTGAGTGCCCACAGGATCTTGATAAGACTAAAAGAAGGTATTTCAAACTCCAATCTCTCCCTTATGTCTTGGTCGATGATGTATTGTTTAGGAAGGATTTCTCTGGGGTCCTCCTAAGGTGCATTGACCCAAACCAAGATGATAAGGTATTGGCTGAGTTCCATGATGGACTAGTAGGTGGTCATTTCGCTCCTAGAGCTACTGCAGCAAGGATAATGAGAGCCAGCTATTTCTGGCCTACTCTTTTCAAGGACACCCATGCTTGGGTAAGAAAGTGCCAGAAGTGTGCACTTTTTGATGGAAAGTAATGATTGGATGCCATGCCTCTACAACCCATTCAAGTTGAGCAACCATTCATGCAGTGGGGCCTAGATTTCATAGGGATGATCAATCCTCCCTCCAGTGCTAGACACAAGTGGGTCCTGACTACTATAGATTATTTCACTAGGTGGGTGGAGGCTGTCACCCTGAAAGAGGCAAATGAAAGCACAGTCTTGGAGTTTTATGAGGACCTGGTAACAAGATTTGGGGTCCTAGCCACCATAATCTTAGATAACACCTTGGCTTTTATGGGAACCAAAACTAGTGAATGGGCACTAAGGTATGACATATACCTCAGCACTTCATCAAATTATTATCCATAGGGGAATGGGATGGCTGAGTCCACCAACTAAAATTTGATCAGAATCATAAAGAGGACCATGGAAGAAAATTAGAGGACTTGGCATGCCAAGCTAAAGACAGCTCTATGGGCTGACCGAATTACTCCAAAGAGAGCAATCAAAAATTCTCCATATATGCTCATATATGGAAGGGAAGCTAGGCTTCCCATCTCACTAGAATTGCCAGCATTGGATCTCACCTACCAGCTATAGTTAGAAGAAGGAACCATCATGGAGGTTAGGCTGTTGGAGCTAATGGAGCTCCAAGAGGTAAGGGACCGGGCTATGGCTTCTATGACCAGTCGCCAATAGCAAGTAAAAAGACACTTTGACAAGAAATCTTTGTGAAGAGATTTCTCTAAAGGAGACATTGTCCTAAAATGGGATGAAGATCGATCTAAGCCTGAAAAGTATGCAAAATTTGATGCCCTATGGAACGGTCCTTACATAATCACTCAGTGCAAGCAGCATAATGCATTCCAACTCTCCAGGTTGGATGGTGAAGAACTATGTATCCCAGTTAATGGGATACATCTAAAGCATTGCCACTAATTTTTTTTAGTTCACTTGTACATATTTTCCCTTGTTTTCTTTCTTTTTTTCTCTAAGTGTTGTTACACAAGTATTTTTCTTAGTCTTGTGTGCATTTTCATTTCCTTGGAGGTAGATTTGTGTGACTGGTTCTAAGTTTTAACAGAGCTGTTGGTGGTTTTCAAAGTTATTATCTAGCTCTGTGCCCAATGGATTTTCAAGGCAACTAGTCTTTAAGCATAGCAGGCATGCTTCCCTTGTGAGTCACCAATTTGTTGACCAATTTTGCCCACAAGAAAATTTTTTGGTCACCCTCTTCCCCTACTATTTTAATGACAATATTTTTCAATTTCAGCAAGTTCAAGGAATTTAGTTCATGGCCTAGTTCAATTGGTTTGATGGCCTTTTGTTCAATATTTTGGTTCAAAGCAGCTTGGTTCAATTGGTTCAATAGTTCATCAGTGTACTTGGTTGAACCATTGAACCATCTTGGTTCAACGGTCTTGGTTCAACGGGCCTGTTTCAATGCTTGGTTCAAGGGTATGTCCTTGGAACGAAGGGTAGTCTTCAAGGTTCAATACCCTTCCAAAGGGTTGGCACTTCAAAGGGAAAGGACCCAGGCAAGGGTAAGTTCAAGTTCAAAGTTGAAGTCCAAGTTTTGATCAAAATTGGCTAAGTCCCAATTCCTTTAAACTTTTTGTCTGAAGGAATTCCTTCGAACAAAATGTCTAAAGGAATTCAAGCCATGAACATCTAAGCTTCAAGCAAAGGTAGACCCAAAGAAATTTACCTGGGGAAAGTGGCCACTGACATAAAGCCCGCAGGAAACTGGGAGACATTCGCATAAACAAAGGGACCCACTGAAGGACCCCGAAGGGCAGATGCCCTTGTAGGGGACTTTCGGCCCAAATACAAAAGGGTATTTTCAAAGGTAGAAAAGTGCCTGGGAAGGTGCTAGAAAAAAATTGAAGCTATAGAAGAAATCATATGAAGACCCAATGATGTTGCAATAGGAACGGTGACGTCCTAGAGGACATCAAAATTAACAGAACAGTTTAGCCATTGGTTTTCAAAACATGACGGCCATACAAACGTCAACTTTCACAAAGAGAAATGGTCATTTGTCTTCAAAAGCAAAGGAAGTGCTAGCCATGGAAAAGGAGCTCAGAGTGCAGCGACCCGCCAAGATTTCCACCCCAGGGGTTGAATGAGCCAAATAAGATAAAACTAAGAAAAGACAAAGCGACAAGTAAGGAATGAGTAAACAGTTAGTCTAAGTGGTGCCAATTTGAGAAGTGACTCTGGCAAGTGAAATAGTGTTAGCGAATTGATCATTTGGGATGTAAGCATATAGTAGTGTAACCAGTTCCTCTGTTTCACATTAATGAGTAGACAAATCATGTAAGTCACCTAAAAGAGAAAAGCAGATTTTGAGCAGACAAAGCAGATGGCTCATTAATGTTTTGAGTGACTTGTTCTTCCCAATGAAGAGATGTGATTGCCACTTGTAAAGAGGGAGTGCCAAATGGAATTCCTAGTTTCTTATATATATTACGAAGTTGGTCATTTTTTAATCATCTTTTTCATGATTTTACAAGGCGCAGCCCTACTAAAATTTATACCTGAATCTATAAACACAAATTTTTACCTCTTCTTGGATAGATATTATGTGTATGTTCTGAGTGTTGATTTGTGTTTAGTCATTATCTTTTGATGCTCTTATAGGTTCAACACCAACACACCAGTCATCTACAAGGTGCCATTTATAGCTAATAAGAAGAGAGTTCTATTTTGGAGTGCAGAAAATAGAAGGGATTATCTATAGAGTGCCTCTTACAGCACCTTTGGTGAACCTCCTTTTTCTATATTTTTCCATTTAAACCTCTTTGTCAAGTTTTGCAGATTGTTTCTTCTGCTAAGGGTGAAGTGTAGAAATATTTTTATCTGATTTTGAGAGTGGGTGTGAGAAGTTCATCTTGTTTTGGTGTATCACCTCCTTAGAGTAGTTTATTTTCCTACATATCTTTTCCCTTTTCATCCCCCCATTATATATATATGTGTTTGTGTGTGTGTGTGTGTGTGTGTGTGTGTGTGTGTGTGTGTGTGTGTGTGTGTGTGTGTGTGTGTGTGTGTGTGTGTGTGTGTGTGTGTGTGTGTGTCTATATTTTTACTTGCTAGAATAAACATGATACATCAAAGGGAGCTACCCTTATCTAGAGACTCTCCCCTCCAACTTTGCTAGTCCCACAGGCAAGAGGGGAGTTTCCATGTTGTGAGGAGAAGGCAGGAGTTCGACCTCCTTGCCCCGAGTGTAATTTTCATGTCCATCATAATGCTCATTAAATATAAATTAAAAGGAGTATGTCTCAATGTCATGTCAATTTTTTCAAGCATCATCATGATTCTTGAGGGTGTTTGAAGGTATTTGATAAAGAATTGAAGTGATCTTATGATCTAAAAGTGCCTTAATGAAGATGGTAAAGAGGGTAGCTGATGACTCATAAAATTCTATAGTATATTCAATATATGTAAGGTATGTGGATAACTATAATATTTTAAGTGTGATAAAAATACATAAAAGCCTCATTCAAGCCTTTATGAAACCTAAAACATATTCTCTGTGACTTTTAGTAGTAAATATCCTTTGTGAATCTATGTAAACATTATCTAAAAGGAAGGTTTTGGTTTAAAATGGAAACAATACACCTCAAAAGGACACTAAAGTATCCATAATATCTCTAAACATCTTCAACATGTCATTTCCTTAAGTCAAATGTTTCATGCTTTGGAAATATCTCCTCTTCAAGTTTAAAGTGTAGTTTTGCTCTCTAAGAGTTCTCACATGTGAAATATGCCCCCATTTTGATCTAAAAAGACTTATTTATTATTTTTATCTCCCTCTTAACATGTAATATTCCTTTTTTTGCCATAAATTGGTGGTTCCAAGCTTAAAATGTGAATAAAATACAAGATAAAGGGTGTTTTCATGTAGATGTATATATTTGTATGGACTTTTCCATATAATGGAGACCAAAATTTTGAAGAAGGTTTAATTATAGTTGTTTTAGAGAATATTCAGGGAAAAAATATCTCAAACAAGATCAAAACTAGTTATCTTCATTCACCTATCTTGTTTTCACCTTAAGAGTGCCCTTCAAGTTTTTAGATGGTAAGGTCACAAGAGAGAATATCAAGATCTAGAATTTTAGGTAATAGAAGGGGTATTAGAGAGATTCCACATTTATAAATTAGTTTTAAGTTTGGATCTCTCTTATTTATGAATAATACAAGTTAAGACACTCATAATGGCTTTTTCCTTCAGGTAGGCAACTGGTTTTCTGAGTTTTCTCCTCTCCTAAACATCATGACTAAAAAATGGAAGTTATGTAGCTTGTCAAGAGTATGGACCACCTTTCCATAACATTATTCAAATTCATACCACATGTGTGAGTATATTTAGATCATGTTGAACATGTTTAAGCAATGAGAGGTCCAAGGTGGTATTTCAATGTACATTTTTATAATGGGAGCTTATTTTTTCCTTTAAGTACAAGCTTGTACGGATTATAGAAAAGGTTGAGTGATCAAAACTCTAACAAGGATTTATTACACTTCTTAATGTATTATTATTATTTTTATTTCCTTGTATCATCATAAAAGTATTTAAAATTGGATAAATACTCCATCTTTGATGCATAGGGTCTTATGAAGATGCACTACCTATACTAATCCGTACAGTAGCTTGAAGGTATGTTGAGGTGGCATGATGCTTGATTTAAGTTATGTGAACTATTGAAAGAGTTTATAAGATGTTTGAATTGATTTTACAATTCATGAGGTTTAAATGTCAAATAAATAACATCTTAATGTAAGGCTCATTGTGAGATCTTCATCTACAACCATCTACAACCAAACATAATAATATGAGTTTCAAGAGTTTTGGAGGTTATAATGATCAAATGTCTATTGAATAATTTCAAACCAAGATAGGATGATTGAATTAACTCATTTTTAATCCTTATCTATCAACCCAAGTTAAGTAAATATGACTAATAAATCTCATTAGGCCAAGATAGACTAAAGACTATCTCAGACCGTAGAAGACAAGGACCAAAGGGTTGTCATATGAGGAAATCCATTGAGATTGTAAAGAATAAGGTCTGAAAGGTTATGAAGAGGATGAATTCATAGATAAATCCAAGATGAGACTAAATTATATCAATAATATTTTCAATAAGATGACTAAACCTATTCCAACTTTCCAAATTTCCACCTCTAGCAATCATGATCAAGTAAGATTTGAGAAAGTAATGGATCTATTTTAAGGGCTAAAAAAGGGGTCAGAGAAAACCAATCCATGTCAAATAAACCACCTAATAAGTCTTCATGAAAATCATAGAGGAAAAAACATATTAAATATCACTAATTCCAATCATAAGCATTATAAGTCTCTTTTTTAGTAGAGATTAAGGTAATTTTGAGTTGTTTAAGGGAATGGACCTTATCTTATTCTCAATACTATTCAAAGATTTTATGTCTAGTTGAGGTTTATCCAATAAATGTGTGGACTATGGAGAGTTAATGAGAGTATTGGATCAATTTTATCCTCTTAAGATGAACCTCCTAACTATCATTAATCCATACACAATCTCATGACCATTTACAATAGTCAACATGAAGATTTTTCAAAGGAGGTCATCTTTGAACAAGGTTCTTATGTAAGAAATATAAGGATAGAACGGAGGTTAAGTGTAAAATATTTCAAAATAAAATGTGATGTCATATGTTTTCTCAAGTAAATATTCACTTTACATACTCCAACATAAATCTCTTAGTCCATGCAACAAGGTATGACAAGCCTCATAATGACTAAGTTTTGAAAGTGAGCATCAAAGCCTTAATCTTAAGTAAGATGAATGATGGAAAGGTTTCAAGGTGGGTGGTAAAATATAAGAGTTAAATAATTCTAAAAATCACCTCATATCCTCCATCAACCTAATATCTCATACAAGGTTTCAATATAGTCATCTACAATGATCATGGTGATGTGAAATGTTCAGTGAGGTAGGTAAGGTCAAAGTGACCTTATGCTTGATATATACCTTATGGATCATAAAATAGAGATAGTGTAAATATCATGGTTGAAATTCAATAGGGTTAAGGGTTAGATTTGATTTCAAGGTGTCTTATATAGTCAAAAAGTGGCATACAAACCCTAGCTTGTAGGTCCTCCTTTTGATCAAACCAATATCAAATCAAGGTAGGCTACAAGTGTAACATAATGAAGTAGTGAGTGGTGAGGAAGGTATAAGTGAACCTACTAATAATTCCATATATTAAAATTAAATTATAAGTAAATTAACTCCTTAAAATTTCATACACATAGTTAAATGCATAAAACATAGTGAAATGGGGAAGCTATAGTCCCCTTGTTGTTAAGATCCCTTGCTTGGATTGAAGGATGACAAGAACTATGGTATGTTTAAAATTATTTATAAAATATGATGAGTAAAATAATTTATAATCCATATATAATTAATACACCTTTATTTAAATATTAAATTATCATTAAATAACATATGTGTGTTTAAGCCTAAGAGAACTTGCACACAAACAACACCATAGATAGTTTTGAGAGAATTTATAGATTTGAGGCCTCTATAGGTGGAGTGAGGATCTAAAATTTGGTACATATGATCATGGTAAGTATTTTAATGTGTTAATATTATCTTAAATTTCATATAAATAGTGGAAACACTCACTATTCTATCTCAAAACTCCTATAGTCATAAGCAATCATAGAAGAGACAAAGAGACTCAAATTAAAGGCTTAAAGAGAAGGAAGAGAGACATTAAGCTTCATGAAGGTGTTTTTAAAAATTAAAGGGTAATTTTATTTTATTTATATTATTTTTTTAGTATATTATAGTTAGGTTTCAAGTATAAACCCTTGAGGGCTAGTTGAAGAGGCAGGCCTGTAGTAAGTTTGTGCATACAAATTGAGGGTTTATTATACATTTGGAAGTTGTTTGAGGTTGATAATAGATGATAAATAATTTATAGAGGTATATAAACATATCATGATGATAAATAACTTATTTTAAGAAATTAAAAACATAAGTAATGATTAGACTCATTCATTGAGGGTTATGCAAGTTATGACTACTTGAAACTCTAAGGTAGAGAGATGAAGAGAGTAGAAGGCATTGAGAGGATGGGGACTCAGACTAAGGAAGGTTAACATTATTGGAAAAAATTTAAGGATTAAAAAATCCAAAAAACATGTTTTTTAAGGATAAATATCTTGTTAGACCTCAAAACCCCAAACACATAGTCTTAATAGAAAGACCTATAAGCATAAACATGAGAGAGAAATTGAGTTAAAGTTGGAGTCACTTGAAGGTAGCTATATAAGGTTGAGAGAAGGTATAAAAGAGGATTTTTATGATGTTTTTTAACCCCATAAATATACAGGTCAATCAAACCTTGAAATCTTAGTTAAGTCTAGTTAGGCCTAAAAGCCTATTTTAGGCCTAGAAGGCCAACATCATGATTAAGCATACCATAACCTTATCCAAGAATAAATGTGAATTTGATGAGGTGTGATAATATTATATAGGTATGTATTTTTTTTTCAATCACAAAGAATATGGGAAAGGTTAACTTTATTCTTGAAGGCTAGTTCAAATTATACAATCTACATGGTCATCTAGAACTACCTATTTTGATGCTTATATCCTTCACCACAAGAATAATTGGACCAAATGATCTTACCAAGATTTGAGTACACATATTAATTTAAAATACATGAAGTATTTATGTTGATTTATGAGATAAGGTTTATTAACCATTGCTAAGATTATAAGTAGGTCTAGAATACATGCAGAACACTAAAATAACCTTCCCTACATATGTATCTTGATACACCTTTTACATGGGAATACAAGATTCTCAATAATGTTTAAGGGGTCTATGGAATAAATATACATGGAAATAAATTATAGTTTTTAGTTATGTACTTTATGAATCATCATTAAGAAGGTGGACCTCCAAACCCTTCCCTAAACCCTACTACAAACTAATTTTAAGAAAAGTGAAGTTTTTTACACCCAAACACCCATGAATCACCCTATAAACACTTTAATGATGAATTAAACTTAGATAAGGTCTTGACCATGGTACCATGTTGTATGTAAGTGTATGGACCTATCATAAAATAGATTTTTTTAAGGAAAAAGTGTAGAAATAGAGGAGAAATATAGTTTATGATGATGAAAATCATTTGAGAATGAAGTTTGTAAATTTTTTACCTTCTCAATCCATCATATAATCAAAACCATGTCTGTAAATGCCTCTAAAACTCTCTTCTAATTAGCTAGTATATAGGGTTGAATGATAAGGTGACCTAGTCACCTAGTTTGACAAATTTCACGTGTTTATTGCTCAAGGAGACCTATTTAATGGTGTTAGGAACTGATTCAAGACTAAAACTCACTTTATTATAGGTTTCTAATGTTTATTATAAGTTATAATGGCCATCAAACACTAGTAGTTAGGCTACTAGGCTTAATTGGCCTAGTAAACCTACTTGGTCAATGAAGTAAAGATCAAAGATGCCATATAGGATTTTTGAGAGAGTTAACTTAAGTGATAATCAATGAATAACTGAGTATTAAGTGTCATAATTAATCCTTAAGTTCCAATCACATGGAAAATTGATCATTATCATGAGTTAATGATCCTAAAGTGGTAATCAGTGCATGTTCCATGGTCTTATTGTAATAAGGTGTTTTTCTCTTGAATTAAGTCTTATGATAAAATAAGGAGAATTTTATATACACCTATGATGTCCCACCACATTATTTTCAAAACCCAATAGCTCATTTAAGAAGCATGCAAGATCATGAAATAGGAAAAGATTATTTATAGGACTGGTGGTAATTAGTTTGTAAAAAAAGTGATATATGAGTTAATGATGGTCATCAATTAGTTACCTTCTCTCCTCTATGAAATTATCTATTTTTCTCTTATTCCCATTTTTATATATATTCAGGGTTTTATGCCTTGTTTTAAGATCTTCCTAATGGGAAAGAATAAAATATGCCAAGATTGAGCTTTGTAACCTCTTAATATATTAAAAATTACTAGTTTAGATTCTTTGGTATAGGTTTATTATGTTTTATTAGTTTTATTTTCACATGTGGTAGTGTTTCCTCCCTTGGCAAGTCTTGATCTCACCTAATTACTAGTACATCATCTTATGCAAGTCATATATAGTGTTTAATGTTGATTGACTGAGTTTGGAGTGGAGATATTGATTAATTAATGAATTGAATTAGGCCTTCCATCATTACCCTCATGATTTGATCACTTGATGAAACCTTTATGTGAAACACATTTGCGTAACAATCCCTTGAAGTTTGTAAGATTAAGTGATTTTCATTGCTTATTAGTGTTAGTTGGAGTTCAAATTGAGTGGATGAATGATTACATCAGCTGCATCAACACCACTAGTATAAGTTTTCCATTTCAATTATCTTTCTAACTCTTTTCACCCACAAATAAAAGTAGATTTAGGAAAATGAATCAAAGTTGATACATCAGAGGAGCTAGCCTCATAATATATAGGTTTGGTCTAAGTTATAATTATCCCAAAATATATAGACCAATCTAATGTTAGTCCAAGTTTGAAGGAGATCTAAGCAATATACTTCAATAAGGTACAAATTGAGTTACTAATAGTTACATGTTAACTTGTAATTTTAAATTATAAATATAAACACATTTTAATAATTTTACTAGATAGTTAAGAAAATATATCTTATGTGAATGTATTATGTATGTAGATTTTTCCATTGACATCTGATAATCCCATTCAGATGATTAGTAGGGCACAATCTCATTTTTTATACCTATTTCATATGCTTTTTCATTCACTTCAACTTGAAAATGACATTATTGAACATTAGATGTAGATTTAACATGACCACAAGATTACAATAATTATATTTTATTTTTAAAATTAATTATTAAACTTGGTTTCATGTATATTATGTAAATTTTCTAATAATATTTATGTTTGAATAGGTTCTATTATAGGTGAGATATGAGCATAGAATGACCTGTAGTTAGCCCATGGATGAAACCAAGGGATCTAATGAATCCCCATTTATGAGCAATCATCCTAGGGAAAGTCTTCTTTAATAAAAGAAAAGAGAGGGAGACTATTTGATGAGTAAGATGTATTATATTATGTACTTGTTTGTATTCCCATATGGAAATGTACACATTTTTTTTCATTTTATACATATATGACACTCACTTAACATTCTAATATGTTTTTAGATGATGTAAAATTTTGTATGCCTATAATGAAATGTATGTGTTATTTACATTGTAAGCCTATATGGCATTCACCCGAAATTCTATTATGTTTTTATTTTGTATGCCTTGGAGGCTTTTATGAATATAAATATATGTTCACATTTTGTTGTGATCATCTTTATGCATACAATTTGGCTCACGTTATTATTTCAAAACTAAATTTTATGGTTGTGTTGCCATATTTAGTTATGATCATATTTAATATTTCCTTCATATAATTTATTAAAATTAACTTTAAATATTTCAATATATATCTCAATTAAAACTATATTGGATAAAATAGTACAACATTTGAGATAGAGTCAGATATTACAGTGAAGTATCTCTCATGATTGGGTTACACAATTTGGACTATAGCATTTATCACTATTCTAATGTTTATGCCCTTACTACAATGGTTTAATATCATTTGAAAGTTGATATTCATGTTTTGTATTCATTTAAACTTATAAACATACCACATTTATATTATAATCACAATTGAAATAAATAATGGAATAATCATCTCTTACATACCTTCTTTAGATACCCTTATAAATTTTACTTGTGGAATTTTGATGATTTATACCTCCTCCTTTGGGATTGTCTCTCTATGGATATGCTTTTCATTCTTGTTTGATGATTACACATTTTTTTAAAGGTTTTCCTCTTCTTGGAGTCAACTTGCATTCACCAATGTAATCATGAAGTGTTGTTGTGTTATCTCCTTATCCATATAGTTGTTTCCCTTATTTTAGATGCTCTTATTTGGACCTTTGAATTATTATAAGATTTTAATTCTCATGTATCTTGATGCCTTGTAATATTTTTTTGATAATAGATATTTTTTCACTTCATAAATTTTGTTCTCTCCCTCTCAACTACACTTGTTTGGCCATTTATTTTCTTCTCAACATATTTACACTCAAAATACACACGCACACACACACACACACAAACACACACACACACACATTTCTTTTGCAATGAAGAGACAAGTTCTTGAACTCCAACTAGAAGTTATGCCTCTAGAGCCTCTAGGTGAAAATACATAACTTTTACCATGTTTATATAGTCAAATTACATGTTAAACCATTACATTAACTTCCAAATCCACCTAGAATCATGTTCTCACTATTATTCAGGAGTGTGAAAACATTGGCAACAAATATTATCAAAATTAAAGCAATAATTGGGAGAACTCTACTTTTGGTGATTTTAGGATATAAAATGGCACTTATAACATGTTATACATTTAAAATAATATTAAATTCCAATTTATTAGACTTCAATCATGCCTGATCAAGAAACCCACCACCCACTTGTGCCTCAAGAACATCCTTCCCAATACATAAAAAATGTAGGTTTTTAGCCTAACTTCAAATGTGAATAAAACATAAATCATACGTCATTTTAATGATATATAAGAAACCTTATGTTTATTTTTAATCCATATAAATTCATTCTAGATCATGTTTATGTAACCTTCAATAATAATTTTTGGCACAAGTTGTAGTAATAAAACTTAAAATGTAATGTTTTTGTAGTGAAGAGACAAGTTATTATTCTCCAACTAGAGTTTATGCCTCTGAGACATATAGGTGAAAATATAAAAAATTGATAATAAATATATATGTAAATTACATGTGATCCCAATACCATTATTTTAAAATGCATCTAGATTCATGTTTTCACAACTATTTAGTAGTTTAGAAACATTGACAATAAATTTTGTCAAAGTTAAAGCGACAATTGTATAACTCTACCTATAGTGCTTTATGGAAGGAAAATGAAATTTACAACATGTATGGGCTGGAAGATAAAATAAAGAGAGGTTATTATCATTCCTAGTTAAGAAACCCACTTCCCATTTTGGCCTCAACAATGCCCTAAATCTATAATAACTAATTACTTTTATTAAGCTTCTATTATCTTCAAGAATATGAAATTATTTACCAATAGTGATAACTATGTGAAGGTGTAAGCCTATTTGGCACCACTAACCTACACAATTTTTTTTAGTAATTAGTTAAAAATTAAATTTATATGTACTACCTACAAAATTGAAAACATTTGATAAAACTAATTACATCTACATTTGACAAGTCAAAATACTTTTGACTTTGAATCTAGCAAACCACTTAGATTTCTTCTATTCTTGATAGTAGAGATAATAAATTCATGGTTTGAATCATGAAATTTCCATTATATCACAAAAACATAATTTTTATTGACATTATCAAGATAGATAATGAGAATACATAATACATAATGATTAATCTTCTACCTAGTTCCACTAGATTAGATACATGGTCAAAGTCATGTGACTATATCATATCTATAAGTTATAATATTGGTATAACTCGATATGTGGTGATTATAATTATAGTTATGTAGATCTATTCATCTACCCAATATTATGAATCACACTCATTACAAATAGATTTCATGCATGTATAATAGAAACATGCCAAGTGTCTCATATAAATAGCCTAAGAACCTATTTTTGAGCTATAAAATGAGTGGAGTTCATTTGATCCCATTACATTCATAAAATACTCATAATTTTCCAAGTTTCCTTCCTCTGTAAACCAAAAATTTATTGGAATATTATAATTTTATGTATTACCATAGCATATGTTCTCATTACACCATTCAATAATGATTTTTACATCATTAAAAAAATCACCATCTTAAAATATCAACTCCTCTTGAAACAACTCTCTTTACACATGCTCCAACACTATCATGCTCTCTTTTTCCATGGTAATTCTTAGTGAAAATTCAAATATGTTATAAATTAATGTTAATTTACATCCTAATAAACCAAGAAAACATTTGTGCATTTTTGAGTTATGATGTGTAATTGTCTAACCAAATATAATGCTAATTGAAAGTAATGTTCCTCTTAGTCAACTATCCAAAGAACATCTCAAAAAAACCATGCATGTACTCTATAAAATGTGATCGATACTCATTTACATATAAATGGTAATCCCTTAATATTTTTATTAATTTTTATCGATACTATCAGGTGCATGTAAATAATTCTATATGTGTGAATATGGCAACCATTATTGAGTTGTAATATTGTGAGTGAACTTCCATTTTTGGTTTGAATGTGTAATTTTTAGAAAATTTGACTAATAAAATAATAGAACAAAGTGGTAATGTTTCTTTTATTATCCTTAAATTTTCATTCCACCATATATCTTTATGTGTGTGCCTTATATACTCATAAATAATTTATTCCCTGAATTTGACCTTAAATTATGAAACATGTATATGTTTTGTAACAATCTCACACATTTTGGATTATTTCTCATATTTTAATTAATAATTCATAGATTTTTATTTTATCAAACCAAATAATTCCTATCTAATTTCACTTGTACTCTCCTCATGGATACAATTTTGTAATTTTGGCAATCCACCACAAATGTTACAATTTCCATCCGAACATACTTTGTTATAAAATAATTATCTATATAGTCTTTCATAAAAAATGGTTGTAATAAATTCCCTAGTTAATGTTGGTATAGATTATATAAAAAACTCATGAAAAATTATTTCTTTATTCATAGTGAAAATTATATGATGGAAAACATAATAGTGAATTGAAAGTTTAACATGTTTCCTATAAAAATAAGTGGAGCATGTGTGATTTATTTTTACATAAAATGGTTTATCCATCTCAAAATATCTTTGAATAATAAAAATTTATTAATATTTTTATAAAAATTAGAGTACAATTATGTTTAGGTCATATCCAATAATTTTTATTTTTTTAACGGTAACGATAACCAAATATTATTTTCACTACATGTCTTGTATTGGGTGAAACTCTTATGTTATCTTTCCAAAATTATGAAAGTAAATATTTGAGAGCATCGACTATAACCTTGTAATTTTATGGACGTATACTAGAGAATACTTGAGATAAATTTTATTGGAATCATAAATTCTTTGGTGTCTTTCAATTGATTTCATTAATGTTTTTTTTATTTATGTCTAGTGTTCTGCTAAAATTTGATATCAAGCATTTTTTCCTTGTTTGACCACTTACTACACAAGTTGTAATTATAAGCTGGGAAACATGATAATATTTTTTGTGTGATTTTAGGTCTAAAATATGATATTCATCATACATATTTTTTAAAAATTTCATTTCTTTCATCAACTATGTTATATGTTTTTAGCCCAAGGGTGTACATTGTGTAGAGATGGAATCCAAAGTGAGCAAGATCAAACATTAGTCAAGAAAACTTAACAAATGCATAAATAACATAACCAAATAAGATAACTCCTTCAACAAGGTTTATAAAATAAAATTAAGAGCTATTGAAAGAAATAATACATATCAAACCTTCTGAAGATCATCCCACCTCCAAATGTAGCTCAAAACATGATTTTACCCTTAGTTTGGTGCTCAAGTCTTTTTCAATGATGAGGCGCTTTCTCCTCCATCATCTCAATTGCACCAATGAAAATAGGCTCTTGATATTTGATAAAATTTATGCCTATAATGAATATATCCTATTGAAAATCAAGCATAATAAAACTACACAAAGATGACTTGTGGAGAGAATTCTACATAATAAGTTTAAACCAAAAGATCCTAAAAATGGTCTTGGCCCTCCTATTTATAGATTTTTAAAAATGATCAGAATGAACCATGACTATACATCTTTATATCAAGATGTGTGGCCAAGAATCCATTCAATTTTTTAGGCTCAAATCATAAATACCCTCATTAATATTTAGGAGGAAGGGTAATTAAAGAGGCATGTGAGTCCTTAAACTTGATATTTGTTCCATTTATGGCTTATGAATGCCACCCCATAGAAGATATCACCTAATGATTCAAATATTATAAATCAATTTCAAATTAAAATATATTTAATAACTTCCATGTATTTTTTGCTTAAGCCTTGATTTGGATTAGTTTGCCTAAGTGAGGTTAATTAAAATTTATGTAATTCTTTGGAAATTGGTTAATTAATCAAACTGGTCAAAATGTCAAGTTACTAGGTCATAATTTGATTGGACTATAATTAAAGTATGATGTCAATTTCATATGGACTAATATCCTATTTAGGATATTTGTTGACATGAAATAACACATGCACATGTCATATGCTTATGAATTAGAAGAATTTAGTGGTTTAGAGTATCAAATTACATTTTTATCATTTTGACCTAAAATATTTTGAGAAATCTTTAAAATCATATAAATTCATTACCCCATTTAGGGATACATTAGCCTAAATCAACGTTTGTATACAAAAAATGTGAACCATTTAGCACATTTTAGTGATTTTGGCCTAAATTATGCATTTTCACAAATTTTGAGTAAGACTGACAATTTAAACACAATAGTTTTAGGAATTGGATATCTACATTTTTCCCCTATTTGAAAAGGCATGGCAAGACATTCATGTGAAGTAAAATCTTTTCAAAGAAAAGAATTTTCAAGAATAAGTTTGAAGGAAATGATCCATGGTGCCCCCTCAAGATGGCATACTAGGATGAAAGAGAGGGATGGACTCTCGAAAGAGAGAGAAAGTGAGATTAAACTTGGATGATATTAAATCCATATTTATCTAATGCTTGTACACATTGATTCCCAATGATCAAAATATAATACAGAATATAATGGGCCCCAAGGTAGGGGGAAGTGGGAAGGATACAATCCAAAAATATAAGTGACACACTTTAAACACACCTAAAAGAAGGTGCAAGATGCACACTTAGAGAATGATCAATCCTGAGACAAGTTGCATAATTTAAAAAATATTAGAACAAGGAAAAATCTTTAGAGCTTAGAATTAGAAGAAAAATTAGAGGGTTACTTCAGATAAAGTAAATAATAAAGCACCCTAGTAGAGCAGATTAGATTGGTTGAAAAAGTAATTTTGCCCCAGTAGGGCTGATTTTGATCATTGATAATTAATTTTACCCCAATAGGGCTGATTTAATTGATGATTATTTAAATTTTGGTGTCCTATCATGGAAAATTAACAATTATATCTCAAAGATATAACCTAATTCATAGATTAAATATGAGTAGGTGCAAACATATATGCGATGATCTAATGACTAAAAAGCTACCAAAAACCAAGCATATAAGGATGCAAAAAGTAATGAAAGAGATGAATAGAAGAAAGAAAGGTGGATGAGCTGACCTAATATATGTCATGTATCCAAGCACTACCTACATAGTCTAGATAAACCTCAGGCCAATGTAGTTTACCTAGAAGTGGGTGAAAATGGAATGAGGAATGAAGAATAGAATAAAATGCACCATTGTTTGATTAGACTCTATATGCAAAGAGATGCATATCTTGTATAGAGTCTTATGTGTAAGACATTAGTGTTTAATTCCTTGGTGCATTGAGAGCCAATCTTCAGATCTACATTAAATTTTTGACTTGGGATCCAAAGCACTTAGTGTTTACTATAATAAATATGAAATTATGTATCATAAGTATGAGTAACTTATAATGACATTGTATTTAAATTATGATGAGCCAGTTTAAATGTGAATATTTATAACTAAGGATAATGATAAAAAATACCAATACCAAAGCTAAAACTATTTAATTTAAAAAAAAAAAACATAAATGTAACATAACTTAAAATCAATATATGACTAATCAGGATTTAAGTAGGAACAAGAATGTAAAAAAATCAAAATAAGAATAACCTAATAAACAACATGAAAGGATGATATGAATAATCAAGGTCCATGTATATTATCAAGATGTACTTGAAATAAAATAACAAGACAAAATAGGAACATAAAAGGCCAAAAGGAAAAAATAAACAAAATAAATGGAGAGACAAGGAAGCAATCAAAACAATAATAAACATCAAATAAACACACACAAACAAGAGTTAGTCACAATGTTCATGCAAATAGAAAACAATCATTCATGCATGTGTAGTATAGGTGTGAATTTTTACAATAGTGTAACCAAGAACAAAGAACGTAAATTTACCTCCAAGTGATTGGGAAACAATAAGATGACAAAATGGAGGGAAAAGAAGAAAAATAAGGGGGTAACCGAGCTGACTCTAGATGTACAAGATAAGTGGACACTTATTACATAGTTACATGGACATGAGATCTAAATGAAATTTAGGCCAAATTTATCCCTCCCAAGAAATGGGATAAAATAAAAGTGATGATAAAAAAAACATGATTGATGTTGTAGAGGAAATAAGGAAAATGGGCTCATAAAATAGAAAGAGCATTCAAATTAGATCTTGAAAAATGGTAAGAGAATGGGAGCATAATAAATGAAAGTGTAAGACAATGTTTTTATTTGTTTTCTCAATCATTTTCTAATATATATGTACTTTTTTGGATAATCAATAGAAATGAACTATTCACAAAAAGGCCCAAGGGAACTACCAAACTGAAGAGATGCATTTATATAGGCAAGAGTTCAAACATTAGCTAAAATAGATGCAATGGGAATCATTAATATAAATAATAACATAGGGAACCACCTAATCAAGGAGAGGCATTTCCAAGAGTAGAAGTTCCAATAATATCTAAAACTGACTGTAACAACCTATGCTCATAAATTAGCAAGAGTGAAATATACTACTTAAGGAAACAATGCCTACCAAATAACAAAAAAAATAGAATAGTATACAATGTTAGATAAATTTGAAGAACCATTCAGTAGGCAAAAACCTTGAGCTCGTATATCCATGTTCACTTGTCTATCAAAATAAGTTATAAAATATTGTTTAGACTAAAGTGCTTTGTAGAACTGGCATTAAATGTGTTAAGAATACCTATGAGTCATAATTAAGATCATAATTGGTCAAGGGATAGAATTTTTTTAGGTTATAATGGCCTAGGGTATGAAAATAATATGGTTCTAAGGAGAATAGTCCAAAATAAATATGGTCCAAGAGAGGATAGCCTAGGGTGGTATAAAAAGAGTCAAACTAGAATATAAATGATCCAAAGTGCCAACCAGCCAAAGTTTCAAGTATCTATAGTCATAAATGAATATGGTTCTCATGAGAACAGTCTAAAGTACTTCAAAACATAAAGAATATGGTCCAAGATAGGATGGTCTAGAATATAACAATAGGATAAAATGAATTCAACACAAGTTACCCCCAAGTAAGGGGTCTTGTAGATAATGGATCAAAATCTATCAAGTGTAAAACTGATTTAGATGGATAATGTTCATGGGATCTAGGATTTCTTCACCACCAAAAGTGTCCAATCAATATGACCCTGATCTATAGTTTGTTGTGATGACATATGGGACAAGCCAATTGGGTTAGAAATTACCCTTCTTCTTGCATTCAACATTTATGCTCTTATGATTCTCTTTCAAGACCAAATCACCAATTTCAAACTAGTGAAGGAGAATACACTTATTTTAGTTGCTACATAATCTATTCTGATAGGCCTACAAGCTATCTAGGGTATCCAAATGTTTTCCATTAAGGATTTCTAGTTCTTACAACCTAGAAACTCTATAATCTTTATCATCTTCAATATTCTCCAAAGATACTCCCAATGAAAGAATCTCAATCTCAATTAGGATAATATCTTTTATGCCATAAATAAGGGAGTATGGAGTGGATCTTGTGGGAGTTTGATGACTAGTGTGATAAGCCCAAAGATCAAGAAAATTTTACAAGTTTCGATTATGGTCAGTGTCATTGAAAATATTCCTGAGTATAGAAATAATGATTTTGTTTGATGTCTCAGCTTATCCATTACCTTATAAGTTATATGGTGTGGATTTATTATGCTTGATCTTTAATTTTGCATAAAAATATCTGACCTCTCAATTTAAAAATGATCTACCATTATCAGATATAATTTGGGATGGCATACCATATCAAAAGATGATATGGTAATGTATAAACTTGGAAATCTACCTTCTGGTGATGTAAGTGAGAGGAATGGCCTCAATAAACTTAGTAAAATAATCGGTGGTAGTGATAATATGTTTGTGGCCATCAAAAGATGTTGGGTTTATTTTTTCAATGACATTGAGACCCCATGTAGAAAATGGCCATGGTGTAATGATTGGATGTAGTGGTAAGGAAGGTGTGTGGATCAAATTTCCATGTTAAAAAGCAAAAAACTTCATCATAGGATTGCAAACATCTATCTCTATTTTTAGCCAATAGTAACCTATTTTAAGGAGATTTTTAGCCAAGACTACACCATTGGTATGGGCCCCACACATTATTTCATGAACCTCCTTAAGCGCTAACTTGGATTTTCCTAAAGTTAAATAGAAAATTAGCATTCCATCATATCCTTTATGATAAAATGTGCTTCTAAGGTGGGTATAGCAAGATATGTGATGAAGGAAAAGTTTGTGATGATTATTGGAAAGGTTAGGTGGAAAAACTTGGTCATGAAAACAATTATAAATGTCCTGAAACCAAGCTAGTTCAAGTGGGGGATTGGGACCAACAATGGTGCATACCCTTTCTGAATATAGTAAGACATGATTAGGTTATGGAATATTTTCAATGAGAAACTAAAAAAAATTATCACTACTATCGACATGTATTGTAGACCTAATTATTTCCATTGTGTCAACCAATATATTATTAGTATAATGAAAATTTATGTGAAATACCTTGGGAATCAAATCCCCTTACAATGTAATCAATAAAATTCTAGCTCTAGATCCTTGAGAAGTAAAGGAACCACCAAAGTATAGTTTCCATTATTTAGGTTCATGCAGTACTTCTATTATCATAATGTAATCATTTGAAAAGTCAATTGAGAGTGGTTAAGTGTCTATAATAAGGGATTCTGCAAGTTGATCAACAATAAACTACCCCTTGATAACTTTTTTATTCTGATACTCAACATCAAATTCACTTAAGAGCATGAACTATTTATCCATGCTACTTGTGAGAGTTGATTTGGAAAATAAAAATTTGAGGTAGTCCACTTTATCAAGAACAATGGTTTTGTTACATAGCATATAGTGTCACAAATTTTTTGAAGTGAAAACTATAACTAAACATGCCTTCTCAATAGGAATATAATTATTCTCATAAGCTACCATCATTCAACTCAAATAATAAAAATCATGTTCCTTGCCCTAATCATCATGTTGGGCTAAGAGTGCCCTTAGTGCATGTTTGGTCATTGAAATTTATAAAAGTAATGGTTATCCAAGTGTTGGTGGTCTCAAAACTAGCAGGTTGGCCAAGTATGCTATGAGATTCATAAATGATAATTAACACTCCTTATCCCATTGAAATGTGATTCCTATATTCAAGAGATATGTAAATTGGTGGCACTTATCTGCCAGTTGGGAAATGAACCTATGAATAGACTAGATATTTCCTTGTAATCCATTGAGTTATTTGGGATTGGAAGGTGGAGGCATTTCAAAAATGCCCTTGACCTTAATAGGGTCTACTTTAATCCTTCTTTATGATATAATAAAACCTAGAAATTTTCCTAAAGTGACACCAAATACACACTTATTGGGATTTAGATGGACCTTGTACTCATGAAGTCTCTCAAAGATTCTTCATAAAATATTAGGATGTGTTGCACGTGTTTTGATTTAGTGAGGATGTCATCAACATAGTTTTTAGCAATATCATGCATCATGTCATGTAAAATGTTAATCATTACCTATTGATAAATAGATCCAACATTCTTCAAGTCAAATGGCATTCGCTGATAATAAATCTTCCCCACAGTGTGGTGAAGATAGTTTTCTATTGGTCTTCTTGAGTTATCTTGATTTGATTGTATCCAAAATATTTGTCCATGAGGGACAACATCTCATACCTAGTAGTAGAATCAACAATCATGTCAATGTTAGGCAAAGAAAAATCATCTTTGGGTCATGTTTTTTTAATATCTTTAAAATTATTACAAAGACATATACCATATAGCTTTTTCATGACTAGAACTATGTTTGATATCCATTCAGAATAGTCTAATGGTCTAATCAAGCTTGATCCTAATAATTTATCTAGTTTTACTTTTACCAAAAAAATGATGTATGGATTCATATTCCTCAATTTTTGTTTGATTGTCTTGGCATTTGGATGAACAAAAATTTGATGCATAACTAAATTAGGGTCTAAGCTTGGCATGACAAAATATGCCCATGCAAAAATATTAATAAAATCCTTCAAAATGGATATAATGTGATCTTGCTCCTTATTAGTGAGAGAAGCTCTAAGATAAACTATTTTAGAATCATCATATGTTCCCAGGTTCACTTCAAAAGTGTTTTATACAAGGAGTGTAGAACCATCTTCTAAAATAGTAGCAATGTATGATCATTATCTTCTACTTTTTCTATAGTCTCTTGTTATTTGTCCTGAAGTTATGGATAATGTGATGAATCTAAATCTGTTGATTTAAGTAATGGCCAACTAGCAAATGTTTTAGGAAAGTCAAGATAAATATGCTTAAATACTTGTTGTTCTAATGTGATGTTGGTATTGGATATGAAGCTAGGACTTAATGGACCTTATGCATCTGGGATAAACAAAATTTACCATCCAAGAGAACCTAAAATAGATTTTCACTAAAGGGTTTATCTTTTTATTTACTATTTTCCTAATCAATGAGCATCTCAAAGAGGTTTTAACCCAAGGATCTCAATGTTTTATTTCTTTAATGACCAATAAAGTCTAGCTGCTCTCTAAAGTAGGTAGAAAGATCCAAATAAAAATCAAAACCTTGCCTGTGATCTCCAATTAGCAATCCGTCTCTGAAGCCCATATATTCTTCAATAGATTCTTAATTTTAGAATTCATCAAGGTGTATGACCTATTTTTATTGGTCCCAATAAATGAGTTTAGGATGGTGCAGTCAAAAAGAATAATGGAGTGTTGTGGTCATAATATAATTAGAATCAAACAAATATATGACAGTGACTCATTATAAATACTATAATGGGATGATACATCACTTCCAAAAGTCTTGTCTCTAGTCTATTCAGAAGAATCACTATTGAAATTCATGAGTTCATCCCTAAGCGGTATAAATCTAAGACCTTGATTCTTATTAAATTTACTAGTTGATAAAGGTTCCAAGATTATTTGTGCTCATTTTCCAAGGCCTTTTATTATATAATTAAAGTTATCCATGATCTAATTAGGGATGGGATATGTGGGATTTTGAAAATAATCAGCAATGTCATCAGAATATAACCAATGTCCTTTAATAAAAGCTTCTAAATCCTAATTTATAAAGTATTAGGTACAAATACCATAAATGGTTTTTGTGTTTCTTTCTTATTTTTCCAAATCATGTTGGGTCTATTAGGTATTTTTAAAGGTTTGGGTTTACCAAATGATTTAGGAGACTTTGGAAACTTAGCAAAATGGAAGTCATCTTTAAGATGGTATGTGGAAATACCTACATCTTATTTAATAACCTATTTTACAAGGGTTACAGGATAATGGATCAACCAAAGTGGAAACAAGATCACTAGCATTGATATAATTGGATTTTGGTGGATAAAAACCTATTTCTTTATTCTTTTTAACAACAAATTTAGAGTCAAGATAATATTTAAAATTATAAAATTCAATCTCTATATGTTTATAATATTGATAAGGCTACATATCGATAGAGATGGTGACTTCAATCCCATCATGGGTGAATTTGAGGCATTAATGCAAAGTAAGTGGGACAACATGTACTTCATGGTCTAAGGATGACCAAGAAGTATGTTATAAGGTAAATCAATATCCATAATATGTAATAAGGTATGATGGGACACAAACCCAATAATTATTGGAAAATAAATAGTAGTAGAATATTCCCTCTCAGCATTATCATATGCCTTTATGGTGATCATGTTTGGTTAAATGTCTTTAATAGTATAACCCAATATCTATACCAATTTGAGAGACACTATGTTCAGCCCTAAACCATTATCTATAAGAACCTGCTTGATCTTATAATTTTCAATGATAACCTCAATATACAAGGGGTTTTTATGGCTAGGACCAAGATTGTACATGTCTTTTTGACTAAAGGTAACCTATCAAAATGAATTAAAATTACCTAAAAGTGTTTGGATTTATGCAAGGTTAATATCTTAGGAAATAATGGATTATTGAAGAAGGTTGTTCAAAATAGTTATATAGACTTTAGATGTATGCAAAAGATATAAAATATAAATTTTCATGGGGGTTTTACTCATTTTTTTCTAAGATACTATAAGAATTTTCAATAGTAGGATGAGATGGTTTATCCTTAACTAGTACATTATTTAACTTTAGATATGATGGCACAATGTTCATGTTTAGTTTAGTGTTGGAAGAGGGAAAAGGGCCCTGAAGGGTAACTTGTGATCATATAATTATGATTTTGTAATATATAGGTGATAAGGAGACATTATAATTAGAAGGTGAAGGTGAAGGGCCTTGTAGGGTGACTTACAAGCATCTAGTTGCATTGGTGTAATTTTGAGTCAATGAGGAGCCATTATAATTAGAATAAGGGCAGGGTCCATAAATAGTAACCCATGTAAATCGAGGAAAAATAGATTTTATTTTACTCAACATGGTGTTATCTAAGGGAGAGGGTGTTTACCCTATAAAAATGGGTCTAGTACTTTGAGGAACATGAGATAGTTTATATGTTTTGACATTGATAGTGGTAATGTGGTTTGTAAAAATATGCCCCACGGCATTATTGTAGTTTTAAGGCATGTGTTTGTAACCCAAGTTTTTATCATGGGTATTATGATCCCAATTATGATCATGTTGATTAAGGTTTTGACCTTAGTTCTTTTGTCACTGATTCTATCCTTGGTTTTAATTATTTCTTACTAGTTGTTGATTATGTCTAAAAATGGATCTTTATAGATTCCCATATGATGATTAGTGTTTTGTGAGGCAACTTTGATTTCAAATTTTCCACTTTCAATCAAATTTCAATGAGATTTCTCAATTAAACACATCTATAAGAACCATGACCAACAACACAGTGGAAATTACAAAATTCATCTTCCTAATACCAATTGGGTTCGGGTTGATCTTCAAGAAATGGCCTTGGTATAGGCCACACAATAAAATTAGATACTACAAGATTCTTGGAACACTACCTCAATAGGATCTCCTAGTTTGCTAAAGACTCTATATTTATTATCAACTACCCTTCATGCAGGTACTCTTTGTAAAGTGTTTGGTGGATTAGGTGGAGCCAAATACACATTTGGAGCTAGTGGTGCCTGGACCATTTGTACATGTTTTGATTCAGTTACTCCATTCCCTACCATATTCATATTTTTATTTAACCCCTTAAGTTTCTTTATCATAAAATTTTTAATAGGAGATTGGATCTTATTTGATGTTTGGCCCTATTTATAAATCTTAACAAGACCCTTGGTGAAAAGCTCCTCAATTTACACACCCTTGTCTATAATTTCTTCAAATGTGTTTGCATAATCAAGTTATAGATTATACACCACCTTTGGGTGTAGGTTCTGTGCAAAAATATCATCCAACTATTTATCTATAAAATTATGTTGAAATCATACAACTAATGCTCTCCACTACTATAGATATGTTGTGAAATGTTCCCCATCTCATTGTTTGGCTTTGCACAAGTCAAACATAGTTAATTCATGTTCTATATTTTAAGAGAAGTGGTTGAATTTTTTATATAGATCATTCCAATATGTCATCGATCCCATAGGTAACTTAAGAAGCCAGTCTAAATTTTATTCTACTAAACTTCAGGGAAATAAGTGAAGAAAATAAATGTTGTTGTAAGCTACCTCTTGGCATAATACAAAAAATGCCTGAATATGTTCATGAGGATCACCATTCCATTTATATTTTTAAAATTTGGGTGCCTAAAATTTGAGGCAAAAAAGAGACTTAGATAATACTCAAATTGAATAGACATAGACATATCTCATCAAACTTGTACTTCTTGATTCAGTTTCTTGTCTCCAATTATGACATAATTTATTTCATAAAATTCCACTCTTACATGTTTGGTGTATTCATAGGTGGAATATAATTCTATTGTGATGGTATGTGCCCTTATTACATGGATTTATTAGGGATATACACCCTATAATCTATAAAAAAAAATTGATTCACTCCTTGAGTCGAGTAAGTGAGCCACTAATTCTTGGGTTAATAAACATTTATTAAAGTTGGTTTCCTTGAATTGTAAGTATTTTATTGATTTTGGGGAGTTCATGGTCTATTCACCAAATTATGCATTGGTTGATAATAAATTTCCATTTTCTAAAAAACTTTCCTCAATACACACTAAGTGTTTTGTTCCTTAATTTTGTGAAGGAATAAGAGATTCTCGATGATTGAAAAATGTGTGTTCCATGTTTGGTGAAGCATTTTACGGAACCTCTTGAGGATTGGTTTGTTTAATTGAGATACCATTATCCATCATAGGTGTGTTCTCAACTAAAGTGTGTTGCATTTGTTCAACTACATTCTCCTTTTCTTGGGAAGCATTATTGTGTGTTGAAGTGGCAGCTAAAGATTCAGTTAAGTCCATGATAAGTTGTTCTACATATCATTTATTTATATTTTTGATATTGTGTCAATACATTGATCATTAGGTGTTGACTCTATGAACCTTTCCTTTTCTTTACTATAAGTGATGGTTTATTTTTTAATATAAGTGTGGGATTTTTCTCACTATTGTTATTTTACCCTAACAAAGGTATGTAATTATTCCATAGGAAAGTTTGATGGCAATCTAACACCTAATTTAGTCAACCTTAGGAGTGTTTCATCCTTGCCCTCTATGGGTTGATATTCAAAATAGTCTTGTTTAGATCTTATAGTCATGGGAATGTCTTCAAATACCATGGGATTGTCTTGTCCATCATAAAAGTGTTCTTCCTCATAGTTAGGGCCATATGAGACCTCACTATGAATATACCTTTGCATCAAGTCTAAAATATTTTTCTCTACATTTGGAAAGATTTATAAAATGTTTTTCAAACATTAACAACGTGTGTTTTGATTTCTCCAAATAAGTGATAAGGAAAAAAGAGACTATAATAAAGAGAAGTGGTGTAGTACCACACAATTAGAGGAAAGGGTCACAAATTTACTCAACTTTGGTGGGTTGAAATCATCAAATTAGAAGAGGGTATGATAACATTGAAACCTAAAGTGCAAGAATCATAACACACTTAGACCAAAGATACATCAATACCATAAAATATAGGTATGACTTTAATGAGTTATGACTAGAAAATTAAAATAAAGTATTTCTAATGAGGAAGGTAACAATGTGAACTAAAAGGCTCAAAACGTGAAAACACACAAGAACTCCTAAGTATAAATTTAAACCAAAAGGGCAGCATAATTTTGCCACATGGCAATATGAAGTATAATGTTTATAGAACCTAGAGCATGAGTGATACACTAGATAAAATAAATTCACAATGATCAAAATGATGATGAGTCTAGATAATGACCTTCTATCCAAATAGGAAATCATACCCAATTTAATTCAAACCAAGTGTAAATGGAAAAATGATTAACACCTTGGCCTAGAACTTACAAAGGTGAGATTCCAAATTTGAATTAAAAATGATGGAATTGGATATTTTTATAAAATGGTTTAGACTCAAATATAAAACATAACAATGTTGATTAGACAAAGAAAAACACAATGTTTCAAATGAGGATTTGAACAAGGCAAAATGTGATTGTGATTTGTTAAACATAACACCTCCTTATTCAAATAAAATGGTGGATAGTAAATGTGTTTGGTTATGACATGTTTTGGTTTTAAAATAAGTTTTAGACTCAATAAGTCCAAGTAGGTAAAGGATAAAAAGACAAAATACAACTAAGTGTAACATTTAAAGTCCTAAAACTGATAAGGTTGATTCATACCATTAAATTCCATCTATATACATGTTCATGGGAGGATTTTAAGTTTTAATCCAAAAATAAATGTGCATGAAGTAGTAGGTTTTTTACAAACCCTTCCCCTAAGATATTTTATGATGACATAGAACTTTAGGATAGTCTCCCTGCATCAACAATATGTTCATGATAATTGTGGTTGTTTTAAAAATTAATTTTTTGTGAATATCTGGATGGTCCCAAATATGGCTAATACTAGAGATGTATCATATAAATTAGATCCACATCAATCATATTTTTTCTGAAAAATCATTTTATTTTTCACAACCACTACATCTGTCACTTGTTCAGTGTAGTGCGATGACCAAATTGCCCTTACGGTCTAATCTAGAGTATCACTAAGGGAGTTTGTTTAACCACTTAAGCAAACATCCTAATGGTTCACCCTTGATTTTTATACCCCACCATGGAGTGAGGTTGAAATGATGTCTAGAGATGAATACCTAGGTCAATGCTTCCCTAGAAAATCCATGAGGAGGTGATGAAATCCCAATCATAAGCTAAGTTGTATTAAAAAAATGATAAAGTGAAAAGACTTTAAGTTTGTGTCTAGATCACCCAAACCATATATATTTGGGGAGATCCTTAAAAAATTTATTTTAACACCTTAGACAAGGCACAATTGCAAGGAAATAGTGATTTTGGTCACCCAAGTTCCCTAAAGGGGATGGGGGAAAAGCATACACAAAGCCTTAATTTTGCAAAAAATAAACAAGTATAAAAGATCTAACATAAAAAAAAAAAAAAAAAAAAAATCATTTAATTTAATGCACCAAATGGAAGTGTTTGTGATTTTTTTAATCCCTTTGTCCTTAGTTAAAAACTTTAAAAATTTTCACAAAATAACTTAAGTATAAAACCTATAAATTCCTTTTGAGCACAAAATGAGAAGTTTAAGACTTAAACAATTTCAGACTTGTGCTTTACCTCAATGTGTGACATGAAATTTTTAGAGGGTTTATGTCTACCTTGAATCACTAATATCAATAAGAAAATCAATATTTTAAAAATTGCTATTAGGTTTCTCTATTTTTATTACATAGATACCAACATCAGTTTATAGTGACCAATTCTAGTTATAATAAAATTGATGCAGATTATAACAAAACTAATGTTGGTTAATAAAAAACATTCTCAGTTACTTGTAAACTCATTGGCAAAACATGTTTTTGAAAAAAATATTTTTTAGAACAAATAAGTATAAAAACTCCAAAAAACCTCTTCATCTTACAACAAAATTATTAGATAAAGAGCATGCAAGTTCTTAAAATCAAAAATAACAACTAGGAGTTTTAAGAAATTCTAAAAATATAACTTCCTCCCATGTGATGCCATTCACACATGGACTGATTTTGGTTAGGATAGGATCGATTCTAGTTAGGGTAAATTGATATCAATCACTGTGTAAACATGTGTCTTTAGAAAGCACAAAAACATGAAAAAATGACATAAAACTTTATTTTTAGATATTTCAAAGCATTTTTTAGAAGATCTAAGAATTCTAAATTAGTATCCTTACTTTTATGGGATGCATGGTCCCACCATGCATGCCAAAATGTAGAGATGGAATCCAAAGTGAGTCAAATCAAGTATTAGTGAAGAAAACTCAAGAAATGCATAAAGAACATAACAAACTAATCCAACTCCTTTAATGAGGTTTGCAAAATGAAATTGAGATATATTAAAATAAATAATACATATCAAACCTTCCCAAGATTATCGTACCTCTAAATATGTCTCAAAATATGATTTTCCCCTTGATTTGGTGCTCAAGTTTTTGTTAATGGTGAGTGGCTTGATCCTCCATCATCTCAAGTACACTAATGAAACTAAGCTCTTGATATTTGATAATATGTATGACTATAGTTAAGATATCCTATTGTAAATTAAGCATAATAACACTACACAAAGATGACTTATGGAGAGAATTTTGCATAATAAGTGTAAAATAAAAGAGTTTAAAAATGGTGGTCTTGTCTCCCCTATTCATAGATTTTTAGAAATGATCATAATGAAACATGACCATCCATCTTGAGATCAAGATGTGTGGCCAAGAATCCACTCAATTTTGGAGGCTCAAGTCATAAATGCCCTCATTAATATTTGGGAAGAAGGGGCATTAAAGATGCATAGGATGCCTTAAACCTAATATTTATTCAATTTATGGGTTATGGATGCCACCCCATAAATGATTTCACCTAATGATGAAGATATTAGAAATCAATTTCCAAATAAAATATTTTCAATAAATTTCATGAATTTTTCACTTAAGCCCTTGATTTAGATTAGTTTGCCTAAGCAAGGTTAATTAAATTTTATGCAATTTTGTAGAAATTGGTTACTTAATTAATCAAGCTAGTTGAAATTTCAAGTTAATGGGCTGTAATATGACTGGATTATAATTAGAGGAAGGTGTTAGTTGTGTCTGGACCAATAACCCATTTAGGACATTGTCAACATGAAATAACACATGCATGTGTTGTGTTCTTCTAGATTAGAAGAATTCAATGGTTTAGAGCATCAAATTGCATTTTTGTCATTTTGACTTGAAATGATTTAAGAAAAGTTAATAACCACATAAAATACATTTCCCCATTCATGGATAGAATATCCTAAATCAACACTTCTATATGACAAGTTTGAACCATTTAGCACATTTTAGTGACTTTGGCCTAAATTGTACATTTTCACAAATTTCAAGTAAGATTGACAATTTAAAAACAATGGTGTTATGAATTAGATGTATACACATTATATATCTCATCT
The DNA here is from genome assembly GCA_037957365.1 of Torreya grandis. Lineage (NCBI taxonomy): Eukaryota > Viridiplantae > Streptophyta > Pinopsida > Cupressales > Taxaceae > Torreya > Torreya grandis. The sequence continues at coordinate 8,798 of JARHVA010006070.1, read as the reverse complement.
TAATCAATTTCATCAAATAAATAAACAATTGACATTTTTGACTACCAAAATCTATTTTATCAAAGAAAATACCCCAAAGTGTTTTAGCTAGTCTTCTTGAATGGTGGTTAGACATTTCTTTATGCATTGATTTTAAAAAAAAATCATCAACTTCAATTAATTACTTTTTTGTTCTATCCATAATCCTTGAAAGTGTTGTTAATGGTGTGATTTTTTGATAGGATTGTTTGAAATCATTATGTTCACTACTAGTTTATTCATTTTTAGTTTCATTGTTTAGTTGTGTGGCATCATTTTATTCATTGTTAATTCCATAATTATGTGTTTCCATGAAATTATCTTCACTAATAGGGGTAAATCATCATTCATAGATTCATGATCAATAAAATAAAAAAATATATATACTTTGAATGTGGAATTACAACATAATTTGTAATTTTAGGTAAATATTCATCATCATTATTTAATTCAATATTCTTGATTTCATCATTATCTACGACATTTGGCTCATTAGGATAGTGTTCTTACATTATCTTGAGAAAAAATCCTATTTTCATACCTTTTTTATTCCTCAACTCTTATATTTTCTCCAGTGTTTTGAGCTTTAACTTCTTCCTCTTATTTGAATGAGTTATGTCACCCATGACTAGACAAAGAACAATTTGATTCCTTTATATGGTAGGGGACCTAATGAAAATTTTGATTCCTCTTATTTTTTCCATGGAAAATATGTAATGATGTAGATAATGTATGTGGGGTTAAAATTATTAAAATACCATAAAAATAAATGCTGGACAAAGACTTATCATTTATTGAAATAATAATTTATATGTGTTATAATGTATATGTGTTATAATGTGTATTTTTTATATATATTATGTCTATTCATAGATTCATAATCAATAAAATAAAAAAATATATATACTTTGAATGTGGAATTACAACATAATTTGTAATTCTAGGTAAATATTCATCATCATTATTTAATTCAATATTCTTGATTTCATCATTATCTACGACATTTGGCTCATTAGGATAGTGTTCTTACATTATCTTGAGAAAAAATCCTATTTTCATACCTTTTTTATTCCTCAACTCTTATATTTTCTCCAGTGTTTTGAGCTTTAACTTCTTCCTCTTATTTGAATGAGTTATGTCACCCATGACTAGACAAAGAACAATTTGATTCCTTTATATGGTAGGGGACCTAATGAAAATTTTGATTCCTCTTGTTTTTTCCATGGAAAATATAGAATTATTAGAGAATGTATGTGGGGTTAAAATTATTAAAATACCATAAAAATAAATGTTGGACAAAGACTTGTCGTTTATTGAGATAATAATTTATATGTGTTATAATGTATATATGTTATAATGTGTATGTGTTATATATATTATGTCTATGTGATCATATATCATATTTTTATGATATATTATTATATTATATGATACAAACCTATGTTATATTATTATATTATATGATTATGTGATGCAATCTAAACTATGAAATACTATTATGTCAATCGATCATATACAATTACCTTCATATTTGCTTTTGTGATATAATTAAAGGATATATTTACCCATATGTTGTATCTTATATAATTTATTGAGCCATAATTTAGGTTTATGGGGCTCAATTTGGCCCAAATCATATGTTTGATTTCACCAATTGATTAAGTTGATTAATCGATGACTAATTTAGGATCAAATCATGTCTCTGATTGCACCAATAGACTAATTGGATCAATCATGACTTATTTAACCCCAAATCACACCTTAATCTTGTTTAGTAAGGTTTAAGGAGAAATTTTTGACCCCAATTTATTTCTTTATTGAATTTTTGGAATTTTTATTTTATTTTGTTATGATATTGGGGTCAATTAACCCTAAAATTACTTCCATATAGTCAAAATTAAGTTCGTAGGATTTAATTTCATCCTACTTGCATAAATTATTATAAAAATGGATTAATTAAGTAAATGTATTAATAAATAAGAGATAATTTATCCCCTTGAATCACATCATAGACTTTAAGTTAGGTTTAAGGGGTTTAAATTAGCCCCAATTACCTTCATGTTTGTATTTGTAATGAAATTAACATTGATTAATCCATATGTTACATCCTATACAATTAATTGACCTATAAATTAAGTTTACAAGTATCAATTTTTCCCAAATCACATCACTAATTTCACCAATTGACTAATTAGATCAATTAATGATAGAATCAAACCTAATTGAGCCCCAAATCACATCCTACTCTTGTAGTTAAGTTTAAGGGGCTCAAATTAGCCCCAATTTCTATCATTATTGAATTGGTAGATTATTTAATTAATTTTGTTATGATATTTGGATTAATTGACCCCCTAAATTACATAATTTATAGGAACAATTAGGTTCACGAGGTTCAATTTCATCCAACCTACACTGTTATTTCCAAGAATTGACTAATTTACTCAATATGTTATGAAATATGAACTAATTTAGCCCCAAACCACATACTAGAGTTTTAATTAGGTTAAATGGGTTCATTAATATTGGCACAAATTACCTTCATGTTTGAATTTATAATAAAATTAGGGTTTATTGTTGTAAAAATATACTAATTGGCTCAATATGTCAAGAAATATGAGATAATTTATCCCCAAATCACATCCTAGACTTGCAGTTAGGTATAATATGTTCATATCAACTTACCTTCATTTAAATAAATTTGTGATAAAATTAGGGTTTAGGGTTTGAATTTGTGATAAAATTAGGGTTTAGGGTTAACATGTTAGGAAACATGAGCTCCCCTTGAATCACATCTTAGACTTGCAGTTAGGTTTAACATGTTTATATTAGCCTTAATTTCTTTTATGTTTGTATTTGTGATTAAATTAAGATTTATTGAGCTATAAATTAGGTTCACCAAAATTAATTTGGATAAAATCATGTCTCCAATTATACCATTTGACCAATTAGATTAATTCATGATAAAACTAGAGTTAATTTATCCCCAAATCACATCTTGATCTTGTAGTTGGGTTGAAGGGGCTCAAATTGGTCTCAAAATCCTCTTTTATTAAATTAATCAACTATTTGATTCATTATATAATGACATTAGGGCCAATTTAACTCTAAATCACATCATATACAACTAAAAATAGGTTTATGTGGCTCAAATTTTTAAAAATCATGTCATTGATTGCACCATTTGACTATTTGGCTCAATATATGGTAAACTCAAAGCCAATTTAGCCTAAAAATTCATTGTATAGTTATAATTAGGTTTATATACCTCATATTCACCCTAATTACCTTCAAATTTGAACCAATCAACTATTTCATTCATTATATGATGGCATTCGAGTTTATTGAGCTAAAAAACACATCTTATACATGATAAACTTGCATATTTCATTAAAACAAATGATTATTTACTTAATTATATGCTTAAATTAGATTTTTTCAAGCCCCAAATCATATTTTATACTCATGTGCATAGGTTGAAGGGGCTCAAATTAGCTCCAATTGGCTTCAAATTCAACCATTAGAATATTTGGCTGATATAGTTATGACATAGGGGTAAACAAGCTCAAATTAAATCCTTTGTATTCAAAACCAGGTTCATAGGGATTAATTTCATTGGAATTGTACCACTAATTTCACCAGTTCAGTCAATCTAAGTTAATTTAGCCTTAAATCACATCCTATACATGCAATTATGTTCAAAAGGTTAAAATTGATCGTAATTTCCTCCATTAAAATAATTGAATTATTCAATCATTTTGTAATGAAATTAGGCTTGGTTGA
>JARHVA010006069.1:840000-1019948 GCA_037957365.1 Torreya grandis | reverse complement strand
GTGATGAACCATGCAATTTATAGAATTCCAAGTGTCCATAAAAGTCATCAAAATTATGCAAAGTGGCAAAAAACTCCTTGTGCACAAAAAAACTACCTTTATGATTAAGCATATTTGAACATCTTGTAACTGATTTGGAACAAGTATAATTATTTTAATGCAAGTTAGGGACACCATAAATTATTATACATGTATTTTTTACAAGCTTGGATTTCTAGAATCAACTGAAAAGGAGTTGTCATCATCTGCTATCTTGAAAACTACCTTTCCAAGAACCCTACACACTTGGCCTCAAAATTGGAATTCATTATCCATGAAAATACATGGGAATAAGTGTATTACACTTTTAAATACCATTAATTTCCTTTTAATCATCATGGGAACCTTAAAATCACTTTACTTGAATATTTTCTCCCTTCTCTCTAGCTTGCCTAATATGCCAAATTTGACTGGATGAAAGTAATGGCTTGGTTAGGGAAATTATAAGTTGATTAATGACATTAAATTAATATTGAGATTTATATTAAGTGTAAATATTACACCCAATCTTTGTCTCATCTCTTAATTCATCTTGTATCCTACACAACACACAAAATAGTGAGAAAAAATCTATTTTTGCCTTCATTTATACAATTTCATACATCTAGATGGCATGGAAAGGAGATTGGGTGAGTCCTATCCATTTTAAAATATGTTTCCTAATAAAATTGGTTTATCTGGTGTCATTTACAACTCCATTTTCCAAGACTGGTCTTTATCAAGGGTTTAGTAGGGTTTTAGGCTTGTTTTTACCCTTAAGCTTGTTTCATAAAAATCTGATCTTGGAGTTGAAAAAAATTCCAAAAAATTGTTTTTGAAGACCCCTCATAGCTTCCCTAAACTTCTCTAGTCTCCATGCAAAGCCTCATGGGATATGTGAGCTTCTAAAGATGGTCTATCGAGCTTGTTTCCCTTTGTTTTCACAAGTCTGAATAGGTTTTTGAGCCAAAATAACCTTTTAAAAGCCTGTTCTACAATATAAAAGATGGAAAACCTCTATAGTGACCTGATGAATAATTTTTCATATATTTTAATTCATATTTCATGGTGGAAATAAAAAAGACTCTTCATTTGGGCAATAGGCATAGCCTTGCTTCATAGGTTTGACTACAACTTTGGTGAGTGAGACCCTCTTTCTTGATTTCCTTGCACTTTAATATCTTGAATACATTTTATATGACACTAAAAACATATTCACACTAGTTGGAAATCCTATTTTGGTCTAAAATTGAAAGAGACCTCATACTTAGTTACTTGGCCTAAGCCTGCCTTCTAGGGTCTACGTAAAAACTTAGCTCCCCAGACAATTTTAATTGGATCCATCCTTATATGAGTTATCCTAATGTTTTTCCTAGGTGTGATTCAAATCTCCACACATTCATACAATTTTTTCCCAACTCCTGGTTTAACTCTTTTACCCTATCTCTAAAAACTACCTACATTTTGATTAAGAGAAGTACCCCCTATTCTAAGATAGAACAGGGGTATCTAACCTATTTTTATAATAAAAAAAATAATTGTATGGGGTTATAAAAGTCTTAAATATTATTTTTACTAAATTTTATCTCTTTTCTAGGCTTTTAGGCCTTTCAACTCTTCCAAAATCAAGACAGACTCCTAGGAGGAGACTATATGCAAGGTTTTGAAGAATGATTGAGTTTCACTTGTTTGAATCCCTTTCCTATACTTAAAACACTATGAGAATTAAAATATACTATTTTAGTATTTATGAAGTCACTTTAATCTTTTAAAAATACTAAAACTTCCCTCAATACCTCTTTTTCTTACATGAATTCTCAATACTACTAGTACCATACTGATTGTGTTTTCTCTTGGAGAACCCATTTATTTTGCCCCTGCTATAGATGATACCTTTTTATATAAAGGATATAATCATGTTTATTTAACCCATTCCTTGGATTTTCCATGATATTTCATATTACTTTTGATTCATAGAGCATTTGCTTTGAACCTAGACCATCACTTAAAATCTTAACCCTACTTATTATCTACTCAGTTGTAGGTATCTTTTAGTTCCAAACTATAGAAACAAAACCCAAAGACTCATTAATTCACATATTACCTTATATATCTACTTTATACTTGCTTGATTTTATGCCATCACCTTTAGGAATTAACACCTTATTCACTGTCCTATTTACATTCAACTGACTATGTTTTAAGCCCTGTAGGTGACCATCTGCTCACATGGATTTTATTTGTAGTGTGGGAAAAACCCTTGAGTCTATACTAAATGAATACCATGTTTATCTACCTATCAATCCTCATTATGAGACCTTGAAACATTATAACAACCTTAAGAAGCTCATTGCTTACCCAATTACCTTCAGCTAATTGTGTTTCTCCTTTTGGAGACCCTCTAGATGACCTTATGTAGATTAAACCTTTAAAAACATTGCATTAGTCCCTAAGACATATTAAAAGTCCATTGGGTAAGTGATTAGACCTATTATCTATCTTTTTTGGCTATAATCACCTTAAAGCATCCAAATAACCTTATTTTCTACCCTTGTTTGTACACAGTCACCTGCCATGGTTGTATGTGAGTACTAACTCCTTGGACTTAACTTATGGTGTTTAAAGACATTATTTGGAAAATTTATGGTCATAAGGTACTTATTTTAACTATTAATATCCATTTTAAACCCTCAAAAAACATTCTAGTATCAACCTAGGGTCATTGTTTGCCATACCCTATTATAGGTTCCCTTTTCTTCATTGTTTGGACTAAGGGTGGGTGTCAATAGGGTTGAAGTTTAGCATATCACCATTTTGAAATGATTATTCATATTACTCATGCATCAATTGATTAAATTAATCATTCCAACATCATAATGTATATTTTTTTCTTTTAAGACACTAAATATCAAACTTGCAGAACCTACTACTTAAAGACAATGTATAAAACATGATTTTAGGCTTCTCAAACAATTGATCTTCATTCCTCCATTATCCTTTATTCTTGGTTGAGGTTTTGTCCTTACCAAGGGATAAAAGACTTATCAAAATAGATATCTCAAACACCCTTCAAGCATGTTTTATGACATCTTAAAGAAGCCCCTGGACCTTTGTTTTAGTCCTTTAGGGATCAGAGCCCTGAATGTACAGTCATCCACTTTTGAAACTATTTTCAACTTGATTTGGTGATCTAGTCTCTTTGGAAACCTTTCTATGACTTATTTTTCATTAAATAACTTCAATAAGGCTTCATAATTTCTCTATTTCCCCTTATGACACCTCAACTCACTGACAATACCACCTTAGATGTTCATTTCTCATTGCAAGCAACAAAAGGAAGCAAATTTATAGGTTGAGTATGGAAATTAGTCCTAAAATAATTAATACTATTGAAGATACTTTAAAATTCATATTAACCACTATGGGACTCTTAAATCATGCTTCAACATCTTCTGCCAACCTTGAAAAAACACTTGCAAACATGTGGAATAAGGTAGGCAGGGTTGAATGACATATCTACCATGGTGAAAACATGGCTTGCAAACATGAGAATCAAGGAGGTTTGGATAAAAGGTGTTAAGGAGGAAAGGATAATTTTAAAACATGTTTATGAAACTAAAAAAACCTTCTATATCCCTTGACAAAGAACAAAAATATTGGAAATGGTGAAACTACCCACAACTCAAAAAATTGCATCTTCCTAGAAATTGAGTTGGTTAGCACCTCCAAACCTAAATAAACATGAAAAAAAGTGTTTGAATAATTAGATGAGGATGACAAAAATCTTTGTAAGTAAACTCAGTAAGTTGTTCATATAGACTTGCCTATAATGAAGGAAAACCTAAAGGGTGTAGAGATTCATAGGTAGTTTTGAACAGACCACTTCTAATGGGTGGTTCATGAAGCATGATTGACAATTTCTCAAAAAAATTATATGGATTTGAATTTATTTTAGTTTATAACAACCTCCCAAAATCATTTTGCATGAAACCCTTTATGTTAGTTGTACCAAGCAAAAACCTACAAGTCACTTCAGTTTGCCAAAAAGAGCAAGAAGGGAACTAAATGGTTTGGCTTGTAAATGACACTTTCAGATCATTCCAAACATGTATTTTAATGTGTGGAATCTAGATAGTCACATTTACATGTTTTACAAGTGGCACACTTCCCAAGGAGGTTATACAAGTGCCTTTTTCTCTTTCTTTTCCAAGAAAACTAACCTTCTTTTGAAACACCTGTTGAGTTGTGGAGCTAAAAGCTTCACTGTTGAGCACATGTGGAGGTTGCTAGGCTTAACTAGTAACCAGCATCAGTAATATCATCGACATCAGTTAGGCATGGTTTAGAACTGATTGACATCAGTCAGGGATCAGTCGACGTCGGTCATATGCAGATCGATAATGACTGGCATCGGTCCCCTGTGTGTGTGCATTTGCATGCATTTCTAGAATTAAATTTGTTCTAATTTAGGAGGACCAAGTGTTTGCATGTAAAGATTAATTTTAGTCTTGAGTCTGTGTTTATAATTATTTTATGCCTTGGATCCTATTTAAGAGACCCATGGGGCATGTATTGTAATTAAGTTATAAGTAAGATCAATTAGATCTGCAAGGTGCAAGATCAAGAAGATCTACTGAAGAGAAGGGAATAACAACTCAGTTATTGAGTTGATTGTAATTGATTGAGAGAGAAATACTGTACACCCAAGAGGTGTGGGAAGAGTGAGATTTCTTCATTGTATTTTAGAAGAGTTTAATGCAAGATTGGTTGTTTCTTGTATCTCCTATTATTTGTTATTTCTGATTTCTAGTTACTTATTACTTCTGATTTAATTTTTTGTTTAGTTGCTTATACAAAAGTAATCAATTATACTCAGTAGTTCCTAACAAGTGGTATCAGAGTGAGGTTAGTGTTTATTGATTACAGGTTCACTCACAGGGGTTTCTGTTTGAGTGGGAGTAAAGCAATGGCAGAAGAAAGTAAACTAAGAATGGAGAAATTCAATGGCAAGAATTATCAATTATGGAGGATGCAAATAAAAGATTATCTGTATCAGAAAGACCTGTACTTACCATTGGGTGGGGTTTCAAGTAAGCCCACAGATATGCAAGATGAAGAATGGAATGTTCTTGATAGAAAGGCTCTTGGATCTATAAGGTTGAGCCTGGCATCTTCTGTGATATCCAACTTATCACAGGCAAAGACAATGGTAGAGTTAATGGATACTCTGGCAAACTTATATGAAAAACCCTTAGCTTTGAATAAGGTATATCTTATGAAGCAATTATTTAGTTTGCAAATGCAAGAAGGTGGATCTATATATAGTCATCTTAATGATTTCCATGAAATTGTAAATCAGTTAAATTCAATCAAAATAGTTTTTGATGATGAAATTAAGGCTCTCTTAATCTTATGCTCTTTACCTGAAAGCTGGCACAGTTTGGTAATGGCAGTTAGCAATACTGCATCTGCTTCAAATATCTTGAAATTTGATGATGTGGTTAGTGTAATCTAGAATGAATAAATTCGTAGGAAAAGCACAGGGGAAACATCAGGTAATGCTTTAAGTATTGAAAGCAGGGGAAGGCAAAGAGAGAAGGGAAAGTAAGGGAAATCAAGGTCAAAGATGGGAAGGAGATCCAAATCTAGAAATGGAAGAATAACCTACTGGAATTGTGGAAAGAAAGGGCATGCAAAGAAAGATTGTTGGTTGAAGGATAACAAAGAAAATCAGCATGAAGGTAATAAAGAAGCAAATGTTACAGGTATTGTTGCACAGGATGCTCTTATATTTTCTTTGGATAGTCAAGTAGAATCATGGGTTTTAGATTCTAGTGCTTCTTTCCATGAAACCCCAAATAAAGAATTTTTCAATGATTATGTCCATGGAGATTTTGGAAAAGTTTATTTAGGGGATGATGAGCCTTGTCAAATTGTTGGCAAAGGAAAAGTGGAGCTGAAATTGCAGAATGGCAACACATGGGTGTTGAAGGATGTCATGCATGTACCCATCCTGAAGAGGAATCTAATTTCTGTAGGAAAGTTGGGTGATGAGAGTTGCATAGTAACTCTCACAGCTGAATCTTGGAAAGTTTCCAAGGGTGCACTTGTATTAGTAAGAGGCAAGAGAGTAGGTACAGTTTATCTATCTACTTGTGTTACTGATTATTCTCCTTCGATTTTATCTACTTTAGATGTAGATGCAAAGTTGTGGCACTATAGGCTTGGTCACATGAGTGAGAAGGGAATGAATGTTCTTAAGTCAAAAGGTAAGCTTTCATATTTGAAATGCATAGATCTATATTTCTATGAGCATTGTATTTTTGGGAAATATAAGAAAGTAAGGTTTCTCAAAACTAGGTCAACAAAGAAGAAGCACAAGTTGGAGCTTGTTCACACAGATGTGTGGGGACCAGCTCAGGTAGCTTCTATTGGAGGATCATAATATTATGTTTCTTTCATTGATGATGCTACAAGAAAGGTATGGGTTTGTTACATCAAGAGAAAATCTGATGCTTTTGACACATTTAAGAAATGGAAAGCTTTTGTTGAGAATGAAATAGGTTTGAAATTGAAGTGCCTTAGATCTAACAATGGTGGTGAGTACTGCAGCAATAAATTCAATAACTATTGTTCTATGAGTGGAATATGTAGGGAAAGGATGGTTCTAAAGACACCTTAGCAAAATGGATTTGATGAAAGGATGAATAGAACAATAATGGAACGTGCATGGAGTATGAGGTTGCATGTTGGTTTGCCCTTAAAGTTTTGGGTAGAAGATGTAAATATTGTGGTTTACCTGATTAACAGAGGACCTTCTACTGCTCTAGATGGTGGAATTCTAGAAGAGGCTTGGATAGGTAAAAAGGTAGATCTTTCATTTCTCAGAGTTTTTGGTTATGAAGCTTTTGTGCACATTGATAAAGAAAATAGAAAGAAGTTGGATGCTAAATCTATGCAGTGCACTTTCATTGGTTATGGTTTTGGAGATTTCGAATTCCGGTTGTGGAATTTAGAAACTAACAAAATTATTAGAAGCCGTGATGTAGTTTTCAATGAGAAGGTGATGTACAGTGATCAGCTCAAGAGGTTGAATAATTTTGAGTAGGGAAATCTTGATTTGGATGAGGTTATGATCCAAAATGAGCTCACAGGTAAAAATCATCACTCATAAGAAAACACAGATACCGACGTTGGTCAGGCAGAGACCGATGTCGGTCAGGTAGAAACCAACATCGGTTAGATGGAAACTGACATCGATTAGGTTGATCAGGTGGAACTGATGTTGGTCAGGTGCAGACTAAGAGTAAACTGAGATTGGTCACTGTCAGAGAATTTGGGTAAATAACAAGCTATAAATGAGTCTCAAAAACCCATGAGGAGGTTTGAAAGGGTAAGTAAACCTCCAATTCATTATTCCCCTTATTTATACTACGTGTTGCTCACCGATGGTGGAGAACCAGAAAGTTTTGATGAGGCAATGCAGGTAGAATCCAGGAAATAGTGGGAGCATGGCATGAATGAGGAAATTGATTCCTTAGAAAAGAACCATACGTGGGATTTGGTTGAGTTTCTAGCCAGAAAGAAGCACTGAAAAACAAATGGGTATATAGGTTAAAGGAAGGAAAGAATGGACAAATGAGACACAAGGCCAGGTTGGTAGTAAAGGGATTTACACAGAAACCAGGTATTGACTTTGGTGAAATCTTTTCTCCAGTAGTAAAGATGACTTCTATTCGGACTGTATTGTCTTTAGTTGCTATTGAGGATTTACAACTTTAGCAGCTTGATGTTAAGACAACATTTCTTCATGGAGAGTTGGATGAAGAGATATATATATGGATCAGTCGAAAGGTTTTGAGGTTAAAGGTAAGGAGAAACTTGTGTGCAGGTTGAAGAAAAGCTTATATGGTCTTAAGCAAGCTCCAAGACAATGGTATTTGAGGTTTGACAGGTTTATGACAGAGCATGGCTTTAGTAAATGTCAATCTGACCATTGTGTTTATTTTACTAGATTGGATAATGGTAGTTATATTATCCTGTTACTGTATGTAGATGATATGCTTGTTACAGGTTCACACATGCAAGAAATTATTGAGCTAAAGGTAAAATTAACTCACACATTTTCCATGAAGGATTTAGGATCAGCAAAGAAAATCCTTGGCATGAGTATGAAGAGAGACAAGAAAAATCATAGTTTGATTTTGTCTCAAGAGGATTATATGAATAAGGTGTTGGAAAGGTTCTATATGCAGGATGCAAAACCGGTATGCACACCTATGGCTGGACACTTCAAGTTGAGCAAAGAATAGTGTCCTAAATCACATGATGAGGTTGAGTACATGAGCAAAGTTCCATATGTTTTAGTAGTTGGGAGCTTGATGTATGCAATGGTATGTATCAGACTTGATATTACCCAAGTAGTGGGAGTTGTCAGCAAGTTTATGGCCAATCCAAGAAAGGAGCACTGGAAAGCAGTTCAGTGGATTCTCAGATATCTGAGAGGGACTAGCTGTAGGCATTTATGCTATGGAGGGTCAAACACTTCTCTACATGGGTATGTAGATTTAGATATGGCAAGTGACTTGGATGGCAGGAGAAGCACCACAGGATATGTGTTTACTATTGGTGGAATGGTGGTTAACTATATTTCAAAGTTACAAAAGGTTGTTGCCCTGTCTACTATAGAGGCGGAATACATTGCAGTCACAGAGGCTAGCAAGGAAATGATATGGATGACTCGGTTCATGGAAGAGTTGGGAAAGGAGCAAGAGAGTTGCAGATTATACAGTGATAGTCAAAGTGCAATTCATTTGGCAAAGAATTAAGCCTTTCATTCAAGAACCAAACATCTACAGCTTAGGTACCACTTCATTAGACAGTTATTGGAGGATGGATAGTTGAAGCTAGAAAAGATCCATACGGATAAGAACTCTACAGATATGTTAACAAAGCCGGTAATAAAGGAGAAGTTGAATCTTCATTTAACTTTTGTTGGTCTTCAAGATTGAACTTGAAGAAGGAGAAACAAGATAGAGGATGTTGCTGTACAAGTATAGGTGTAGTTGTTTATCTCCAAGTGGGAGATTGTTGAGTTGTGGAGCTAAAAGCTTCACTATTGAGCACATGTGGAGGTTGTTGGGCTTAACCAATAATCGGCATCGATAGTATCACCGACATCGGTCAGGGATGGATCAGAACTGACTGACATCGGTTAGGGATCGGCTAACGTCAGTCATATGCAGACTGACAGTGACTGACATCGGTCACCTATGTGTGTGCATTTGCATGTGTTTCCAAAATTAGATTTGTTCTAATTTTAGGAGGACTGAGTGTTTGCATGTAAAGATTAATTTTAGTCTTGAGTCTGTGTTTCTAATTATTGTATGCCTTGGATCTTATTTAATATACCCATGGGGCATGTATTGTAATTAAGTTGTAAGTAAGATCAATTAGATCTGCAAGGTGCAAGATCAAGAAGATCTGCTGAAGAGAAGGGAATAACAACTCGGTTATTGAGTTGATTGTAATTGATTGAGAGAGAAATACTATACACCCAAGAGGTGTGGGAAGAGTGATATTTATTCATTGTATTTTGGAAGAGTTTAATACGAGATTGGTTGTTTCTTATATCTCCAATTATTTGCTATTTCTAGTTACTTATTACATCTGGTTTAATTTCGTGTTTAGTTGCTTATACAAAAGTAATCAATTGTACTCAATAGTTCCTAACAACACCTACCAATTTTTAGTTAGTTATAGTTATTACAGACCTCCTAGGATACATGGCATGTGATACAAATCTTTGACACTTACACATTTTCCAATAAATCCATACAAAGCATTAAATGCACTTATTTGACCCCTTAAAATGACTTAGAATGATAAATAAACCTAGAAACTACTTGACCAAAGTTAATATAACATTAATTAACCTAAGAAACACCTTAAAACAAGATATTATGCCCCCTAAATGCCTAAAAAAGATTTTTTTTACTAGGGGTGCCCTATTTTGATGTAAGAGTCAAAATTGGTCAACAGATTCTTATCTATGATTTTGACTAATCTAGTTATGATTTTGCTCTTAGTTTATAAAATATTTTAATCCATATTGTCAAGTGTTTTAATCAGGTTTTTCTAGAAATTTTTCTCTCTATCTGACTTGGTTGGTTGTAGCAAACAAGCAAAAGTCTCTGTCAAACTGAAATCATAAAATTGTAATCTCTAAGAAAAATCACTTATAGGCAATTGTGATTTTTATTTACATAAGTGACTTTCACACTTTTAGTTTTGATTTTGATCAGTAGTAAATTTACAAGGTTTCCAGTCTCCAATTTGTTTATTTTTTAACTAAGCATATCATTTACTTTTTGTTGATATTGGGCCTCTATTTTTAACACTTCTTTTTGCAAAGCTGAAATAAAATCTAATATTAATCAAAAGTGTAACTTCTAAGTTAATATTTTTCAATAATTTGATCTTATCCTATTTTATTCATAAAAACTATTGTAAATATCATATTATGATAAAATCATGTCTAAACACTTTTTATAAAGCCATTCAATCACTATAAATTTGTAAATATACTAGATTTTGTATAGTCTTCAATATCGCTTATCCTATTTGTAATTTTGCTTCTACCAATTATGATTTTGCACCTGTTAGTCATAGTTTTGACTTAATTTATAAAATTCTATCAATCACCTTGCAATATCACTTATTTTTCATTTTTAATTTTGTATCTTGAGTTATGATTTTGATAATCCATCTATGACGTTGGCCCACCTAACCGTGCAACAACTATCATAGTCTACATAATTGCTTATTGCCATCTCTAATGTTGACTTATCATAAGTGAGTTTGACTCTATGTATGCAATTTTTACTAACACTAACTATGTACCTATGATTTTGATTACTATAGTAGATATTTTGCATTTAGAATTACCCTTTTGTTTGCCTCAAAAAATTATCTTTTTGATTACCCTTTTTAGATCATTTTCGATGAATTTTGAGTTATTTTAAGGTTCTACAAGTTCCAATTTGTTTTTGGCATTGGGTGCTCTTCCCCTTGACCCCACCTTGTACCAAAATAGGGATCACATTAGGGGAACTACCCTTAGACCTTGAAAGGTTTCTACCCCTTTACCCCACTAGGGATATCTCTCGTAGACCCCCGCATCTTGACTCTTCATTCAAAGAGTTATAGTGTAAAACATGTGATGTTTTTCAAAAAAATTATTGAAGCTTATTAGACTAACATTTTTTTGGGGTAAATATAGTGGTAGTTTTTTCTTGATTGATTTTACCTATTAGTTTAAACTAACCACTTTTCTTGAAGGTCACACTTTGTTTTTGTCTAACATCTTGTCTTGTAGGTTGCCCCTCGAGATTCCCAAATTAGAGTTACTAATAACTTATTTTGCATGACACTTATCAAAGATTTTGGAAATTTGAAAATATCTTGTATGTATTTTTTATTTATCATACTTAATTAATCAATTAATCAACTTTATTTAATGTATTTTTTATTTGCTTGTTTGTTCTCAAGGGCTACAATGGTGTATGCTCTCCTCCCTGCATCCTTGTGGTGAGTCTAGGAAGATAAAAAATCACTAACAAACCCTCCCTTTTTTATTTTTATGGGGAAATGTGATGTGAAAGTGATGCACATGCACTTGTTATATTTATAATGAGAGTATGGCCATGGATTTCACCACTATACATAAATCCACACTCTATATTCATCCAGAGTCTAAATAAGAGGGAAAGTTATCATTAGGCCAAGTGGGAGACCCCAAACATGATCATATGAAGGTGAGGAGTTAATTCTTTGGACCCAGCATTAGACAACACCTTACATGGTCTTGGACCCCATGTACCTTATGTCTATTGAGGATGCACTTAAATATCTTGTATAAACCTAGAATAGGACCTATTGTCACTAAATTTTACACTCTAGAGGAGGTTATTCAAGCCTGATCTAAGATTTAGGAAACATTGGAATATCTCTAGGCCTATGGGTTTCCTATAGTAGAGGTAGACCTCTAGGTTTAAGGGCTAGTTCCCTAGATTTATCCTTAAGTTCTTATCACCTACACTGACTGATTGCTTATGTGAAAAGAAATAGAGTTAGACATAAAAGTAAATTATTCTAAGGGGGTGATATACTAGAAATATATCCACAAGATCATCATAATACTAAACTAAGAGAGATGACCTACAACACTAACTTCACATTCTTAGAATACTCTAACATTAGTATTTCAACAAGGAGGTGATATGCATGAAAACTACTCAAGATAAGTGAACCATAGATCAGTTGCAGACACTAAGGCTACTTGTACACTTGAAAATAGACCCACACATTTGATAACATTTCATGTTATTTATTAGACTGGAATAACTTGTACCATATGGAAGGATTGAGAGAAAACAAGGACGGGTATCAAACACTTGACCATTCACTATACATATCTTCACACAGTTTGACAAGATAGTTTATGAACTCAAAACTAGACTGCATGCATTATTCAAAGGTAAAGTACAACATCATAATAATAGGGCTTCACCATATCAGACATGGAATTAGAATACAAGAGCCAAAATGTCTAGCATTTATAGAATATGTGAGAGGAGAGAGAAAAATGAAGCTCAAGAGTCACAAGAATAGATATCAAGTTATGAGAGAGGGTTACATTTGTAGGATAATGAAGTATTAAATAGACCATGAAAGTTTTATTTTGACAAATGTCTCTCAAAAACATCAAACTCACCAAAATTGGAGTAGGATACTCTCAGTTGGCTTCTTGAAACTACCTTCATCATTAGGCCACTCTTGAGCACTCCAAACCAGACTAGGGAGAGATGAAACATGTGCACTATCAAGGAAGGGTTAGAAACATGCTTCAACATGCATCAAATAAGTTGCTAACTATTATTATTCTTTTGGACACTTGTTCTCATAATCTGCAATCACCATCACTAGCTTTATAGGTTTATCTTCACATTTGATACCAAAATGGTCTTTAGTTTCACAATATAATTCATTTAATGGGTGATACGAAACCTATCAAGAGTCCCTTTTCCTCCAAATCCATTAGGTAGATCTTAAAAGGCATCCTAATTAGGCTTATCACTTTCTCACTTGATAGTCATTCTTCATCTCCATTATCTATCACATACTACCTAAAGTGAATGACTAAACTATTGTGGAGTTATCAATGATGTCATGATGATGTCATAGAGGTTCCCTAGTGAGTGGATGAAGTTCCTTGATAGTCTAAGTGACAATGACAAAGCATGTAATGTGCTTGTTCTAGTATGCTTGAAGTATGATTGGTTGATCTTTAGTTTTAGCATGGTTAGAGTTGTTCAAGGATGAGTATGGTGTTTTGAGTATGTGAAAGAGATCCCTAAGATGTTTTATATGCTTTAAGTGTTTGTGTGCATAAGTATAATTCATTTGGTTGTCCATAGTTTTCATCTATACACTTTAGGTCTAGTGGTAAAAAATCTAATTAGGTAGTTTGATGACATGACCATTACCATGTGTGGATGAATTAAGAGGAAATTGTCACATGGGTTTGTTCAATATTTTTCCTAGTTCTTATGTGCTAAATATTAGGTCATGCACCTAAGCATGTCAAAAGATATGCAAGTGCAAAGTTGGCCTCCTAGGATTTTTTATAGTATTTTCTCATAGCCAAATTTGCATGAGGCAAGAAAGATCCAAGTAAGCATTTTTATGGTCAAATATCTCATACATGTGGATGTTTTAGAAAACTATGATCATATGGGTTTGTTTAGTTTTGATCCTAGTTGATTTGTGCTAAATTTTAGATCATGTGTTGAACCAAAAAAAAAGTTATGCAAGTGAAATGTTAGCCTCCCAGATAAGTTTTTGACATGTTGGCTCCTAGACAAGTGACCTTTTTTAATGTTGTTATATCTCATACATTTGAGGGTCTCAAGATCATTTTGTCACATGGTTTCATTCTCCTATGTGAAGAGATCATATGGTCCAAATTTTAGATCATGTGTCTAAGCATAAAAGAAGTTATTGAGGTTCAAAATTAGCTACTCAGATAGATTGCAATGGTCCCCATACTTTGTCAATTTTGTACAAGGTAATGTTTGAGTAACTCTTGAAGAGATGGATGATGTGAATTTACTCCAAGAAGTTAAGAATCAGAGAGATGGTGCCAAATGATTAATGTTTAATGTTGAGCAGAGATAAATATCGAGTTTCTTCCAAGGATAAACAATGAGCACTAGATTGTATGGATAGAGATCAATAGTGTATACTAAAGTCAAGAGGTAAAAGTGATAGTTGTTTATATTTGTTAAAGACTAAGTGATTTAGAGAAGATCGATGGAGTGCATTGATTCAAAGTTTCTAGATTGCATGAGATGAGGTCAACTGTCAGATGTATAAAATTTGAACATTGAATCACTATACATTAAAGATAAAAAAGATTAATAGTGCATGTTTAATCTAAGAAATGAGGACCTGAGATGAGAGCATAATGTTCAAGGTTTAACTATGACCATTTGCATTTGAATATTTGAATTTGTAAAGGAAAAAACTAGTGCTTTGTATTTTGGCTATATCTTTCAATCTATGTAGAATTTGCTCATGGTGTAATAATAAAAATTTTAGAGGACTCCATGACACATCTAATGAACCTAATTTAAAGATATATAAGTGTGTAAAATCAAATATATTAAGGTTCAAATTTGAATATGTGTTTGTGTTTGTTTTGCAAGTGACCCAAGAATAGTATTTGAGCTTATGTAGATGTTGTTTTGATGTTTCATGGTAAATTAGACATTAGAGAGTGTTTTAAACACTATGAGGATGATATGTGTGCCTTATGAAGGTTTGACCATTCATTTTTAGTATTAAAAAAGTTTTATAAGTTGAATGTGTGTTCTTTCATAATGACTATATGCACAGAATGTTGATTGAGCTTGCACATAAGAGTGCAATGATGTCTATAAGCATATGAGGATGAATAAGGGATCATGTAGTGTGGACCTATGCTTTTGGAAGTGGTCCTATGTTCTTGTTTTTTTTTTTTTTTTTTGATGTGCTAAATTGGTGAATAGATCTCCATGAGACCTATAAGAGCTACAAGGGCCTTATTAAAAGGCACAGTTGTTGAAGGGTGACCCATAGATGCTATGGTTGACCTATAAATATTGTATTGAGTTATGTCTTTATATGATAGATGCATTAAGGGACAAGTCATGCCTAATGGCCAAACAAGGTGTTGATTATCAAGTATGCTCTATAAATAATGAAATCAAAGATGGTGATTTCTAGACTTTGAGGAAGAGACTTGGGAGAGATTTGAGAGAAGCTTATGTGTGTGAATTATGGATCAAAGGAGGGGTAGAGTGTCCTATGGATGAGTTAAATATAATAACATATTGAGGACTATTTGTATGACCTATAGGTCATAATTTTGTTATCAAAATATTTCTCTTGTGTTTGAGTGTGAGAGAGGGTGAAGAGTGATAAGTAGAGCTCCATCATCAGGTGTTATAGATATCAAGCTAAAGGTGGATGTGTTCATAAGTGTTGTTTTGTCATCTTAAAATTTAAGGGGGTTAGAGCCTCCTTTCAAGGTGAATCTTGATAAAAGTCTAGTTGTTATTGCAACTCAACTATACAGGAGTTATAACACCTTGCAAGATTATAGTCTCACTAAATAGGGATTGTAGTTCCTTGATCAATTGCAGATAATCTAAATTGGTTCTTATTATTAAGGTAGTATTCCAATTTTAGGTTCCAGTAGGTTTTATCCCCCAAGAGGGTTTCCCACATATGTCATGTGTTATGTGATTGATATTTTATTGTCTCTCTTATTCATTGCTATGAATGATATGTATGCTTCATGAATGCTTGTGGTAACTGGTTAAGTGTTTGTAAAGATTGGAATTGAAGTTAAAATATTAGGGATCATTGATTTAGCCCCCTCTTAGTGATTTTACATCTAAAAATTGGTATTATATTAGGTCCTTTGGTAAAGTCTTAACATCTTGAAGGTGATCCAAGGTACAATATGGGTAGTCATCAAGGAGGTTTCTCTACTAAGAAAGAATTGATGTTCAATGGATCCAGTTATGATTTTTGGAGTGCAAGGATGAGGACATACATTATGTCCCTAGGGTTTTATGTATGGAAATCTATTCCTGATGGTTATCTTATTCCAATTACTCCTCCATCTAGTGTTGTAGACAAAAATTTATTTGAGAAAAATTCTAAGGCAATGAATACTACCACTTGTGGTCTTTCAGAGACTAAATACACTAAGGTAATACATTGTAAATCTGCTAAAGAGATATGAGACAAAATGCAAATTATTTTTCAAGGATATTCAAAGGTTAATATTGCTAAGTTAGAGACTCATAGAAGGTAATTTGAAAGTCTCAAGATGAAGGAAGAATATACTATGGCATGATTTTTGTAGAGAGTTGATGGGACTGTGAACATCATCAGAGGGCTTGGAGAGAACCTTGAAGAGGCTATTATAGTCCAAAAGGTATTAAGGTATATTTATTTCAAGTTTCATCCAAAAGTATCTGCTATATAAGAGAGTCATTATATTACTCAGCTGAAGTTGAATCAATTGCATGACACCCTTACTGCATATGAGATGAGAATAAATGATGATATACCTCCAAATAATGAAGCTATATTCAAGACAAAGATGAAGCTTAAAAAAAAGTTACAAGGTAAGAAATACAAAGAGGATGATATATTGATATTTATGAGGATAAACTAATTGCTTTGATTACTAGGAAATTGAACATTAATTGAGGGAAGTATAAGGGTAAACTACCCTTCAAATGTTTTAACTATGGAGAGATAGGACATTTTGCTCAAAAGTTCCCTTGTAAGCATGAGAAGAATGATGATGAAGAGCATGGTGAAGGTCAAGATGAAGACAAGAAGATATACAAGAAGAAAATATTCAAAAAGTATAACAAGAAGTCCTTCAAGAACAAGAAGAGTCTTTACACCAAAGAAGATTGTAACTCATCAGATGAGAGTGAATACAGTGACTCAAAATATGATCATGAAGATAATGGTCCTACTAAAGATGAAGCCCTGTTCATGGCTGAGGAAGGAAGTTTATCACATCATAAGGAGTCTACTTGGAGTGATTAAAATGATGATCAAGATGAGGTGGAATATGAGACTATATTGATGAATGCTCTTGAAAAATTGAAGATTAAGAAAATGATCAATAAGAAGATGAAATCTAAACTCAAGGACTATGAGGAGAAATTTAGTGTGTATGAGGCAAGAATGAATGAAGACACCAAGGAGCATGAATATATGATCAAGTATATCAATTTTCAATTTTAAATGATATCTACAAGATTAAAATCTAAATAAGATGAATGTTCAAGGTATGTTTTTGAAAATGAGTCTTTGAAATTTGAGTTAGAAAAGACATATAGTAAGTTGAAGACATTTATCAGATTTGAAAAGAGCTCATGTGATCTAGACAATATTTTGAGTGGTCAAAATCATGCTAGTGATAGAACTAGTCTTGGATATGAAGAAGAATAAAATAATGTTACTCAAGACAACATGAAGAATAATGTGAAACATGATAATCATACATTGAAGAAAAATCATTAGATAAGGACTGAAGGTGCTGTTAGAATGAAGATAAATCAGATCATATAGCCAAATTCCATGAGGTATGCAAGATTCAATGGTTATTATTACACATTTAATCAATTTAGTCATAAGGCTAGAGAGTGAAAGAGAAATATTGGAAATGAATTTACATGAGACTATGATGGGCGTCATTAGTCAAAAGGTGTGAATAAAATTAAGTGATTCAACTATCTTGATGTGGGACACTTTGCAAACCATTGTCCACATAATATTAGACAAGGTGAGTCATTTTCAAAAAGGGAAGGTTGTTTTGTTTGTCATGACAAAGGACATATTGCAAGTTTCATTCCAAACATGGTAAGATAAATTGTTTTTTCATCAAGGAGTATGGTGTGCTACAATTGTGAATAGAGAGGTCACATTGCTAGGTCCTTCAAGCAAAGGTCTATAAGTTAGAGTAGGTTTAATCAGGATCTTAGAGTGAAATAAAAAAGACATGTTAACACATGGAATCCAAAGGTGAAAATTATGATTCATGATGAGCTTAGATGTCCAAGTAATTTATTTTCTATGGTGGATAAAGCTACAAATTTCAAAGACTTCCAAGAGGTCTCATTGTCTGCTCATATTGAGAATGAAGAGATCAAGCTCAAGGAAAAGACTAAGATACTATTTAAGGTTAGTCCTGAGGTATGTATGGATCCAAGTGAACATCATGTTATTTATAATCATGTATCATTCAAAGAACATCAATTTTTTGTGCCTAATGATGAGGTTCCAAACTGCAATTTGGATTCTTCAGATGAAAATATATGTCATAAATCTTTGTTGTCTCCATGTATTATCAATCCAATCCTAGAATAAAAGGAGAATGTTGTAGTGGTTGTGCATGTTTCTTATTTTAATCCTAAGAAGAAGAAGAATAATTACAAGTATCATATAACTAAGGAGGATAAGTAATATAAGGAGTTGTGGGAAACTCTTGGTTTCACATTGTTCTAGGATATTGTGAAGTAGGGTGTCCCTGCCTATGTTTTTTAGGAGACATATTTTCTTATGAAGAAGCAAGTTTAAGTGCTCAAGATTATATTTACAATCTGAATAGATAATTGTGTTGATCTTATAAGGTCTTTGGTTAAGTGGGAGAAACAAGTTCATGATATTTCTCTAGAGGTTTGTGAAGGAGATATTGTGTTGGGCTAGAATGCGTGTTTCCAGATGACATAATGAGTTTGATGTAGTGTCAAAAAGTGTTTGGTGATCAATAAGATCTATGAACTTATTTGTGATGTGATCCATGTGTTTTTATGGTCTAAAGGTATGTTGAAGACAAATTAAAGTTTTTTTTAGTGTTTTTGGTTTTCTTAGTGTTTGGCTTAAGGGCAAGTAGGCCTAAAATGGGTTATAGAAAGTCATGGATCCCAAAGGTGTGAAGGCTCAAATATTGGTCCATAATTGTGTGATTGGTGTCTCCAGGTGTTCAATAATTTTTAGAGGTGTGTGTTGAGCAAAATGAGGTTTGTTGACTTTGATTGTTTTGAGATTCTAAGGTTTTTGGCTATGCTATAAAAGTGGTCTGCCTTATGAGTTGAGGTATGAGACGTATTAATAAATTTAATGGACCAAATTGATTTTCAAATCAAGATTCACAAAGATTTTAAAGTTTATGGGTTTTAAATTATTCATTTTTTTAATCAACATGGAGGCCTAATTGGCTAGTAGGTTTGTGAAGGAAGTATGTTTTAAATGATGATATTAGTGATGAAAATTTGTGTTATTTAGGGGTCATATGAGAGTGTTATATATATTAATTTTCAAGTCATGAATATTTTTCTACTAAAAATTATGGGCTCTGCAAGTTCCAGGTAGGGATATAAGGAAACTAGACAAGCCTAGTTTGAAGAAGAGTGAATTTTGCTTAGTTTCTCCAAAAATAGAAAGGTATCTGTGTTTCAAGGTGATTTATAAAATTCATTGAGATCATGTTTTATATTTTATGAATATCATGAAGTTATGTTAGTGGTCCTTGTAGTAGCTTGAGAGAAAAGGCTAGTTAGCATATGTGGTGGTTCTTCATGGTGTATAGAGATATGAAGATGCTTAGAAGGTGAAATTTATTATAATTATTATGGGTATTATCTCTAAAATGTTTCTTGATGTGTTACATAATATTTTTATGGTTTTTTTTGTTCTTTCTTCATTTGTTGCATTACTTAGTTAAAGAGAGTGTTGGCATGGAGTAAAAGGAAGTTTTCAAGATAAACAAAAGTATGCTCAAGGTAAGGGGGAGTTTGTATCATATTTGTAAGGTGGTAATATTTTTTTGGTGGTATTTTTATGTCCTTGGGATCAAATTTTTCCCACTTTGTCATTGTGTCAAAGGGGGAGAAAGTTCTTGTTGTGAGAGTGCTCGAAGGGAGAGAGGGAAGGTGAGTTGTATATTATTATATATGATGGTTGTTGACATAAATGAAAAATGGGGAGATCATTGGAGAATTTTTAATGATGTAATGATGATTTCATGGATTTTCCCTAGTGAGTGGATGAAGTTCCTTAATAGTCTAAGTGACAATGACAAAGCATGTAAGGTGCTTATTTTAGTATGCTTGAAGTATGATTGTTTAATATTCAATTTTTGCATGGTTAGAGTTATTAAATGATGAGTATGGTGTTTTTAGGATGTGAAAGAGGTCCCTAAGATATTTTATATGCTTTTATTACTTGTTTTTATAAGTTTAGTTCATCTGGTTATCCATAGTTTTCATCTAGACACTTTGGGTCCAGTGGCATAAAATCTGAGCAGGCAGTTTGATGACATCACCATTGCCACATGTGGATGAGTTACGAGGAAATGATCACATGGGTTTGTTCATTATTATTAATATTTATTATGTTATAAATCTTAGGTCATGCATCTAAGTGTGTTAAAAGATATGTTAGGCTCCCAGGTTTTTTGATAGTGTTTTCCCATACTTAGCCAAATTTGCATGAGGTAAGAAAGAGCTAAGTAAGAATTTTTATGGTAGAATATATTACACATGTGGATGTTTCAAAATAATATGATCATATGAGTTTATTTATTTTTGAGCCTAGTTTATTTGTGCTAAATTTTAGGTCATGCACTGAAGGACAATAAAAGTTATGTAAGTGAAAAGTTGGCCTCCCAGACAAGTTTTTGACACGTTGGCTTTGTGGCAAAAAATATGAATGATAATTTTAATTTAATTATATCTCACATGTGTGAGGGTTATATGAGAATTTTTTTCACATGGTTGGATTTTGTTATGTGAAGAGATCATATGGTCCAAATTTTAGATCATGCATCTAAGTGTAGAAGAAGTTATTGAGGTTCAAAGTTGGATACTTAGATGGATTGAAATGGTCCCTATACTTAATCAATTTTTCACAAGGTAATGTTCAAGAAACTCTCGAAGAGATCAATGATGTGCTTTTGCTCCAAGAAGTTAGGACAATATTCCAATTGTAGGTTCTAATGGGTATTCTCCCCCAAGAAGGTTTCTCACATATGTCATGTGTTATGTGATTGATCTTGAATTATCTCTCTTGATCATTGATATGAATGATGTGTATGCTTCATGAATGCTTGTGGTAACTGGTTAAGTGTATGTAAAGATTAGAACTGAAGTTGTAATATCTAAGCTCACTGATTCACTCCCCTCTTAGTGATTTTACCTCTAACATGAATAGAGGTGTTTGTGTACTTGTTTGAATTAATAAATTAACATGAAGAGTTATATTAGGTCCCAACTGACCTTCCCAATTGATTATCATCCTTCAACTCTCCTTCAAACTTCTAAAACACATAACATATATCAAGAAATCCTATTATATACCCTATCTATATAAGGTTAAAATAAATTGGATGAGATGGACCTTGAGGGAGTCTTATTCAATCCCAAAACCATTTCATAATCAACCAACCCAATTTTAATGCATTCACAACCATTTCTTTCCAATCAGGTCAAAAGCAAGGGTTTTTGAGGGGTTTAGGTGGTTTTGGCCCTTAGGGATTGTTCAAAAAATCCATACGTCTAATCTATGAACAAATTATACTAAAGGCAAGTTTAGGATCCCATTAAATTGTGCCTAGATCCTTAGGGTCTGATACATAGTATCCGTACTAGTGTGAGCTTTTGAACTTAGCCTCTCAAGATTGGGAGTACATTTTGCATACCTTATAACGGGTTTGAGCTAAAATGACTAATCTTGAGAGATTTATCTATAATATAAAGGTTCCAAACAATCATACACCTCCCCTGAAGGTCATTAAATATGTGGGAAGGTTCATTTGTCCCTAAATTTGGTATTGATACCCCATTAGGGTTTTAGGCCTAGACTAGGGCTAATAGGCCTGACTGTGTCCCTACATGTTTAGGCCATCCTATTTGATTTCTTACTAATTTGAGGAATATTTCATGTTTTCATGATTACAACAACTCCCTATGCTCTTATACAATGTCTCAATAGTTCCCAACTCATCTCATTATCATCTCCATACTAAACCTGCAGTTTTGCCTCTCTGAGAATGCCCTCTATCTTAGATATAAAAAGGGAAATTCCCCTATCTTATTATCCAATGTGAATATATTATAGGTTTAAATAGGCCTTGAGGATATTTTTTACCAAATTTTAGAGTTAGATCACACCATTAATCCCTTTAGTTCTTCAAAAACCCTCAAGACAGACTATGTAACATTAACTATGTGGAGGGTTTATGT
This sequence comes from Torreya grandis, assembly GCA_037957365.1. Lineage (NCBI taxonomy): Eukaryota > Viridiplantae > Streptophyta > Pinopsida > Cupressales > Taxaceae > Torreya > Torreya grandis. The sequence goes on along the minus strand of JARHVA010006069.1, from coordinate 997,551 downwards.
ATTAACTATAGGTTAAGGATTAAAACTTAGTTTATACATTGTTTCTATATCTTGATAATATCATGAGATGGATATAACTATATTTAAGTTATTCTAATATCTCAATTCATCATCATCCATACTAATCTCCTCAATCCCTCTCTCTACTTTACTAGGCCTAATTAAGTTTACTATAATAGACTATGTTTCCTACTTAGGAAAGGGAGATGTCTCTAAGTGTATTCCATGTTATACCTTGTATATTATACCCTAATACCTAATTTAATTCATCGGATCACTTACACTTGGTCAAGTGTCCATGTCTATAGGTTTTCCCATCTCTATCTTCTTATCATCAACCTATAGGTACCTACAGTCAAACTATAGGTGATCCTTTTGAGAGCAAAGGGAACCATGTAGGTGGTGATTTTATGATTTAGCTATGGTGTTTAATTCATAAGGATATTTGTAGATCACATCTTAATATTCAAATCTTAGTCAATCACATCTTAGTCAATCACATCCATACCATGCCTAGGACTAAATCAATAGTCAAACTGTCAATCTCCCATATGTCATCATTCTATAGTCAACTATAGGTGCCTATCTTGAAGAAGAAAAAAGCCCCTGTAGGTGGTAGTATAAATTCAAACCCTGTATATCAACTCCCTCAAATGTTCCTTGGGTTCTTAGTGTCATCCTTATTCAAATGTAGGAATTTATCTATAGGTTATTCCTCCATTAGGTTTCATAGTTTTGTAAAGTTATTTGAACTCAAAACATTGTAGAGAATACTATCATTCTATAGTGTGAGAATGCTTGAGATGGAGACCTACTTACACTCTGATTACATAACCAAACAACCAATCTCTCTTATCAAATCATTTCCCATATTCTAGGTCTCCATGATGGAAACATTTAGACTAGTAAATACTTCAAGATAATCCACCATGAGAGGATCAAAATTAGGGTAAAATCCTTGTTTCAGAGACTTTAATGTAATTTGTCCCTTTGGAAAATTTATTCACCTATAAGAATGGTTTGGGGTCTGTCTATAATCATGTGAAATTTAAAATATCTCAATGGTACTTCCAATTCTCCTAGGCCTTAGTGGAGGTTCAAAAAAGATTAGTCACCTTAATATTCAATTGCCCACTCCCCTGTTGGGACCATTATAGGTGTATATGCAAAAGGTTTGTATGTGAAGATATCATATATGACTGTGTGCATGGTAGATTGGTTTGAAAATAAATATCATGCCTCCTTGAAGTCTTAAAACTGATCCTTTCCACTTTGGGAAACCTCTCAATACTTTGTAACCTATTTACCACATCACCATGACTGTGCAAGACTCTCTTTTCTCTTGATTGTAGGTGCACATGGAGGAAAAATAACTACACGTATATGATTCTTGACTATATTTCATATGAAACATCTTTGATAATAACATTTTAAAGGAGGGTTCCTTACCATGACATGAGAGGCATGAAACACAACATGTCACCTTAATTTGAAATCACTATAAGAACAAGAACCCTTTATAAATAGTGAAACTTGTCTGTAACCTAGTAATGGAGCTCCCACTAGAAGAATGAAGTGATTTTGATTTTATCATCCACTCCACAAGTGAAAAATAAGGTTAGAAACATGTTAGGAGGGTATCCAAACTATATAGAAACATGTTCAAGACCTAGTTTATACGGACTAATGCAAATAGAAAAGAAACCTATAGGGTATGGGAATGAGTAAATAAAAAAAGGTGGAAATATTCTTAGCATTAGTTCATAGAGTATAAGAAACCAATCATGGAACTCATACCATGGATTGGAATTAGACCAATATTAATAACATCCCTTAGAAGCATTCAACCTAATTCCTCTCCTACTGGTCATACCATCAGAGAACCATATAACTATTTCTACATGCCAATTAAAGTAATGGAAGAAAAAAATGGTTTTGGGCCATTTTAAAGTGTTTCAAATCTAATAAAACATGAAATTAAGTTTATGGTATTTTAAGAGTCACTATAAAATCCTACCACATGTGCCACATTTTTGCACAAACTGTACAGCTACCCAAACTCTTCCTTTTTCAACTATTTTCTTGTCTTCAATGTATAAATCTATAAGTTTCAGTTATAAAATACTAATTTTGAAAAGATTATAACATGGGGGTAATTGATAAACACTTTAATACACTTATCCTTAATGTTAAACCATACAAACTTTATAAATGATTCAAATAGGACCCCTAGAATGACATAAGACATAAAGGACTAAAAGTGACCATAACCAAGGCTAGAGACATTAGAGATGGCCTCATTAGGACCATGGGATACATTTAAAACTCTATGGTGGGGATATATAAGTTTTAAACTATAGGGGGTTGACTTATTTTGACTTTTGGTCAAAATAGTCAACATTCTTGGTAATTTTCTATGGGTGGCAACCCAGCTATGCCAAGACCAGTAGCCTACTCATATCCATTGGGATATGGATTTACTTATGCACAAATTTGACACTCAAATTACTTTTAAACCACACCAAAAAACAAGGAAATACACACTAAAGTAAATATACATGTGTTCTCAAGAACACTTATGGAACACACACACAACAAAAACAAAGACACACACCTATACAAATATTTAAAAGACCTCAAGAATTTGAGGTGAAGAAAAACTCACCATGCTTCAACCAGGGTCAAAAATGGTTCCTATTTAATCCTTTATTATCCATGAAATCAACATAGTATGTGAAGAATTTTTTTTAACAAATACTTACTCATGTTGATGGTAAAAAATCTTACCTTCTTTAGTTCTTCTGTTGTCTACAAGTCTGCTACTTGGAACCTTCAAAAACACTCTTTATTTCCCTCCAAGAGGCTTCCTTGGATTCTCATCTTTATGTACTTGTATCATGTTCACATGACACTTCCTAAAAAACATATTAGGATTCATCAAGACTACCTCAACTTCACTTTATTTATTGCCATGGTGTTCTTGATGTATGAGATCATCAAGCTTGTTCTCACTTTGTCCCAACACATCTAAGAGTGGATCAAAATTAGGTTGAGGTGTTGATTTTTATTCAAGAACAAACATATCTACCTTGGATTCATGAGACTCCTCCCTGAATACAACTCCTTGGACAATACCTTTACCAAGTTTCTTTGTGACCGTAAACTTTTTAGCAGTAGTTGATTGATGCCCATCCTCATTCTTGACAACACACTCAACTTCATGTTGGATAAGATAGTAATTAACTTACTTATTAGGTTCATCAACAACCTCATGATCAAATATGCACTTATTGGGAGGAGAAGTAGGCTTACCCAATTGTTCAAACTCTTGACTTATGGCATTGAACCTTTGTCACAGGTTCTCTTCTTCCTCATGACTATCATGTTCAAAGACTTGATCAATTGTAGGTAGAATGACATTGTTCTTCTCACCATAGTGATATATCATATTGTTGTAGGCTCAATATACACCCTTTCAGAGAGTTCTTCAGACTCCCTCTAATTAAGCTACACAATGGAAACAACCTTAGGCTATGGGTCACCTATAATGGGGTTAGACCTTTGGAGAAGGCTGAATTCCTCTTGATGCTCACTTAAACTAATGAAAATTGCTAAGAAAAGGGTGAAAAAGGGTTTAAGGGATCCTAAGAAGGCTAAAATGTGGTGTACCAAAGTTAAAATGGATACTCATATAAGCTTGAACTGACACTAGATCATCATAAGATAACTATAGCTTACACAACCTCACAATCTCAGTAGTTGCATAAATATTTCATAGAAGAGGTTCCAAGTACAACACTAATCTAGGCCTCCAAGTTAGCTTGAAAACACCTTCAAAGAGGCAAGTATAAGGACAATGGATTAGGAAGGTTTTCCTTCACAAATTCATCATACACAAGCATAATAAGCACTAATCAAAATCAAGAGGTAGGCAAAGAGTTTATCCTATTACTTCAAAAGGTAGTTCTTACAATATTTTGACAAGGTTTAACCTTATTAAATGAATACACTTTTACAAGAGTCTCAATGAGTATCCTTGTCCCAAAAAATAATGAAAATTTCTAAGATTAAAAAACCCCTATAATGGGAATGAGACTAGGATATATAAGAGAAGGGAGAGAGAGAGAGAAAGAAAGTGGGAGCACTCCATCAAAGAGGGAACATGCCATCTCGGATCATTCATGAGCTTGAGCTACCTCCTTTTGCTCTAATGAATTATTACCACATTTTTGATTAATTGGGACACTACTCATGGTTTACTAAGTGGGAAAGGCCCCAAAATTTCTAAGGATGCATTTAATTCACTTAGTTACAAGTCCCAACCACTAGATCTTTTTATTTGATGCTCCATGCCATCTCTCACTTGAAGACGGAACTTCATGCTCATAGACCAAATAACATCATTTCTTTATGAATTTTAGGTGGTTGTTTGTTGAAAATAAGACCATGATAAAGGACAAGGACCCTCTTCATGATCCTAGACACCTACCCTTGATCAAATCTAGACCATATCTTTTCTATAGATAGAAAATAAATCTCCTTTATTGATTTTCCTATAGCTACTAATATAGATAAAGACTTATAGACTACATAGCTTATTTTGATCTCTAATAGGTCTAAAAGACCTATTTTTTCCTATAAGTATCTATAGAAAATGATAAATTTATAATATATAGCTATTATTTAAATAATGGTGAACATAGTCATAGAATGAACCTTGTATGTGATGAATCTTCAAACTAGAGATCTATATTTAGCTTTAATGGCATTCATTTATGTTCTTTATACCTGATTATATGGTTGTGGCCTTTTAATGGTACTAAAAAAAGATTTAGTGGTCATGGGATGACCCCTATAATATTTTTTTCCCCTGGTTAAATCTTGGTCACATGTTCAACCTCTTGTCAAATATCAGTTAGTCTATCGACTTTGAACCTCGCTCATTGATTTGCTTTGTATGAGATGCACCCAGACCATTAATTTTCCTAGGAGTCTAATGAGCTAATGACACTTGGAAATCACTTACCTATCCTTGAGATACATTAACCATATTTATCTCACTCGCACCATTGGATCATTATGTATAGATGAATGTGAGCCCTTGATCTATATCTTATAACTTTTTGACTTTAACTCACACCATTAGATCATAATGTATGAAGCAACACGAGCCTTCAATCTACTTGGGCTCACTTTCCTATCAGTTCTTATGCACTGTTAAATCATTGGTATGATTAAATATTGATAATTGATCTATATTGGGCCTACCTCTTTATTAGTCAACTCATGTCATTAGATATCTACTTAGTGAATCCACACAATTAGATCTTGTCCAAACTATAGCCTTTTAAGGGGTTTTAACCTAGGGACTTTTTGACTCATTTAACCCAAACATGAACCATTAAATCTTGCTTGTTAGTATACAAGATCATGAGAACCGTTAGATCTTGATCAACTTCAATCCTTTTAAGGACTTTTTGAATCCAAATGGTCATTTTTCAAATCTCAAACTTGACACTTGCACATATGTCTCATTCTACAAGCCTATCTTTGAACACTTAGATCCTGAGATAAAAAGTTCACACAGAATGAAACTTGTATATCATGTTCCTAGCATGAATAAATCCATGGAATTGTAATATTTTATCTCACAAGGATATCTAAGGTGCACTTATTAAACACACAAATGAATTAGTCTGCTCCATTTTTGCATGATGTCTTTGAGGATAGTATGGTCTATTTAAACTTGTGCTTGATCTTTTGCATGAATCTCCAAAGATCAGATAAACTCCTAAGGCTTGTGAAAAACCTACTTCATGCTCTTGAATGTCATGACCACCATGGAGGCCTACTTTATTGAATTTAGACAAATTACGCTTTAAGTTAATTTAAAGTGTTTCAAAAACTTTGTAGGCTACATGAGATATTTTTTCCTACTATCTAATCCTTTGTTCAAAATGAACTCTGCTCATCTTATTGCTTCACATAAAGACCCCTAGAATCTTTAATGTAATGTCAATTTCTATATGTGGGCCAAAATTGGATAATATTTCTAGTGACATCTTGGTGTTACATGCCTACTATGCAAGACTAGTGGCCTTAAACTGGTCCATTGGGTATATGGAGTCTCAAGTCTTCTCTCAACTAATCATGAAGATAGTCCAAAGCTACCCTTGTCTATAACCTCTATTTGAAGCAACAAGAACAAAAAATAAAAAATAAGGAACAAAAAAGTGCCCAAGGCACTTATTGAAAAGGAAACACATAATAGAAAGAAAATGTGCATAAGGCACTTAGAGGAAAACATAAAAAGCTACTCTAATATGTATAATATGTTACAATAAATGCAATGCTTCTAATGACAAGGCTTCAAATTAATTCCATTAACTAGGATGGGTAATACCTCTCCATCTAATTGGGCAAGCTAAAACCATCATGTTCCCTGCATCCATAGATCAAATAAAGACCACTTTACAAGCTATCAAACTTGGTATGCTTACCTGGTTTGGCCTTATTTGAGTCCCATTTGAGGACTAGGTCCCCTTCCTTAAAACTCCTTGTTGTAGCTCTCTTATCAAAGGATTTTTTAATTTGATCTTGATGTGAATTCAAATCCTTCATAGAAAGGTCCTTGGTTTCTTCCAATTCCATGAGCTCTATCATCCTCACATTCATGGGCTCATCATCCATCAACTCAAGCTGATGGGATAATTATAATGCAGGAACCTCAAGAGAGATAAGCAATTTGGTTTCCCTTCCATACATAAGGACATATGGATAATTATGAATGGAATATTTATGGGTCACTTTTTCTTCTCATAAGGCTGTCCCTAGCTTGGTGTGATATGTTCTCTGATTCTCTTCCATGGTCCTTCAAATGATCCTTATCAAATTCTTGTTTGTGAACTTTGCCAGTCCATTTTTTTTAGGATAATAGTTGGAAGAGGTGCTAATGTAGATTCCCAATTTCATATCCCATTCACTTATCTTCATTCTAAGGAATGCTAAGGCATTATCTAAAATTATTGTGGCTGGGACACCAAACCTAGTCATAATGCTCTCATAAAAATCTAGAACTGCAACCTCATTAATCTCTTTCAAATTAATGGCTTCCACCCATCTAGTGAAGTAGTTAGTTATATTGAGGACCCATTTATGCCCTGCACTTAATGGTGGATTGATTATCCCTATGAAGTCTAACCCCCATTGCATGAAGGGGTTCCTCTACCTGAATTAGATTGAATGGAACGGCTACTAATTTATGCTTTCCTACAAAGAGAGCACACTTTTGGCATTTTTTAACCCATGTATGATCATCCTTGAAAATATTGGGCCAATAATAACTATCCCTCAGTACCTTTACTACTATGGTTCTGGGTTCAAAATGACTTCCTATAGGTCCATCATGAAACTACTCTAAGAGCCCTGCCACTTGGTCATCATCTATGCACCTAAGGAGAAATTTATTGAGGTCATTTATAAAAATAACACCATCAACTAATGCATAAGGTATGGATTAAATAATCAAATACCTTATTTTGTCTTTGTCTAAACCTTGGGGGCATTTTCTTATTATCAAGAAGTGAGTCATGTCTTGAAGCTAGCTCTTTTGAAGTGGAGGTGAACCTACCTGTGAATTATCTTGGGTCACCAAAATAGATTTATTATCCTCTTGGATATCACTCACAATATTCTCACACAATCCCTTACCTCTAAATAGATTTGTGACCTTGATCTCTACATCATATTCTATGACTTTGGTGATCCATCTTGCTCTCTTCTCATTCAAATCCTTGTTAAGGAAGAAGTCCCTAACTCTAGGATGAGACACCATAAGATGAATCTTTCTATTGGAGAGCATGGGTCTAAACATTTTGAGACTCCCCAAGGATGTAATAACCTATTTTCCAATTAAAGTGTACCTCACCTCATATCCTTCTATCCCTTGACTAAAAAAGGTAATTGACTGCTCCATTCTTTCACCATTCCTCTACATCAACATAGATAATATGTTGTCAACATTGGAAAAGGTGTATAAGAAGAAGTCCTTGGAGAAATTAGTATTTAAGAGTGAGGAATCTTGTGTAATGGCCTACTTGATGGCCTTGAAGGATTCCTTACCTTCATCTGACCAAGCAAACACTTAGCTCTTATTTAGCATGGTGGTGATGGGTTTGACCAAGTTTGCAAAACTAGGCATGAACCTTCTCATAAAGTTAATCTTCCCAAGGAAGTTCTGGATTCCATTCTTATGCTTTGGTAAATATAAGGATAAGATAACACTTACTCTATCAGGGTCAATGGATAGTCCCTTTTGAAAAAATGTGACCCAATAGCTTACCTTCATGCACAGAGAACACACATTTCTTGGGATTTAAATAAATCTCATACTCTCTGCATCTCTAGAATATCAACCTCAAATGGTCCATGTGTTCACTAGATTTCTTGGAGAAGACTATGATGTCATCCAAGTATATTAGTACCATTTGATTTAGCAGTCCTTAGAAGGCCATGTATATTTCTCTTTAAAAGGTTTCCCTAGCATTGGACAATCCAAAAGGCATATTTTGGTAAGAAAATGTGACCCACTTGGTGATGAAGACATTCTTTTACTAGTCTTCCTCTCTCACTAGCACTTTTTTATAACTTGATTACCCATTTGAGAGAGAGAAGTGCTCTAAACCAATAACTATTTGAAAGAGTTTCTCCATAGATGGAAAGGGGTAGTGATACTTCAAAGAGACCCTAATCATATCCCTAAAGTCCACATATAATCTTATTCCCCCATTCTTCTTCCTGATAGGTACTATATTATCTACCCATGAGGAGTGGTTAGTTGGAAATATGATCTAAGATTCAATCAACTTGGTCAGCTCCTTCCTCATGATCTCTTCAGTCTTAGGGTTTATGGGCCTTTACTTCTGCCTGATAAGCTTGGAATTAGCTTCTAGTTCTATAGTGTGTTAGGCCAATTTAGGATCAAAGCCCTTTAAGTCATTATACTACCAAGCAACGATGTTTACATACTCCGTACAAATATCTATGAAATCATGTCTTTCAACTTTATTGCTTACCTTTTCAAGCTTGAGGAGTTTGTCTTTAAGGATAAGAAGTCTCTCATAGTTATCTTCATTTGTTGACATCACTACTTTATCCTTCCTCATATGGTCTCCTTCATGAAAGAGACCCTTTAGGGTGACTAGCCCTTTAGGAAGCTTATTTGATCTTAATTGAATAATCTTCTCCTCATTCTAATGCTACAAATTTCCTTGGTTGATGGAAGAGAACTCTATTTCTTTCTACAAGAAACATGCAATTTGTATATCACTTTTAAAAACCTACCAATGAACTTCATTATCTGGCACTAATGGTTTTATTACCACTTTGACATGTGGTTGCACCTTGGTCCTTTTCAATTCATTAGGGATATTAAAATTGTGATCTAATAATTTGACTCAAGAGAGGATGGTTAGTATCATGTTAGTTCTAAAATGAAAACAAAATGAAAGAAACACACTAACTAGCATAACATCTCTAGGCCTAGACACTAGGGAGAGATTAGTTAACAAACATGAATAAAACACACAACTAAAATGTAAAAGAAACCTTATTTTACCTCCCTTGGATGCTCCAAAATACTTTTTGTAGTGGCTTGCTCGATTTGTGCTCATGAAGTCCTTGGAAATGGAAGCTTGGCTACCTCCATCTCTCCTTGGCACCTTTCGCTTGTGGCTTGGCTTGGCTTGGAATTAATTTGGAATGGTAACGCTAATTTGAATGTATTTTTGAATCATTTTGGAATTACAACTTTGCATTATCAAGACTTAAAAATGATGTAGTAAGGCCTCCTATTTATAGATTTTTGAGATTGATTAGAATCAACCTGAACCATCCATCCTAAGATGCAGATGTGTGGTTGAGGATTAATTCAATTTTTGGAATTAATTTTATAATTATCCTCATCTTGGCATCATAAAAAGTGGTAATTAAGAGGCATGGAGGCCATGCATCCTGATATTTATGGCATTTATGGCTTAGGGATGTCTTCCCAAGAAATGAGGTCACCTGATGATGTAGATATTCAATATTCATTTCCAAAAATAAGTATTCAACAAGTTTCCATATAATTCTTGATTAGGATCTTGATTTGGATTAATTAGCTCTTAATCATGTTTAAGCACTTTGTGCACAAATTACTCAAATTGAACAGAATGCCTTATTATTAGTCCAAAATATGACTAGATTGGAATTGGAAGGCAATGTCAGATGCATTAGATCCATTATCCCATTTAAAATTTTACCAATAAAACATAATGAAGGCACATGTCTTGTGCAATGGATTTGATAGGAAATATCAATCCAGAGCACCTAGGTGCAAAATTAGCATTTTAACTCAAAATGATCTGATCAAAGTTAGTTGGCCCATAAATTGAATTACCCCATTAAATGATAATCTAGATTTAGGTGTCTATAGTTTTCCCCTATTTGGGAAGGTGTTGTAAGCTATAAGCACAATAACATCTTCTCAAATAATGAAAAGGTTTTGTATGCCTACAACTAAAATGATGATAAACTAATTGTATAATGCCCCCTCGAGGGAACGGTTGGGAAAAATAAGTCGGCAAATGGTCCCTCAAAAAGAAAGAAGCAAAATGAGGGGACCAAAAAAAAGAAAGATGATGGGGTGAAAACACAATGATATTTAAAAATTAGTAAAAATCATTAAGAATGCAAGTGGGATGGTGTACAATGGTTTTCCAAAAGGTGATAATAAACATTATACCTCAATAGTGGCAATGTGGTATGATAACATAATGATTTTCCCAAAGGTGGTTATAATAATTGAGAAGATGGAGCTACCCTTATTAGGACAGACAAACAAGATAAAAACATGCCCTTGTATAGGCAAAAAATTAAAGTGGTGACAACACAATGATTTGCCCAGAGGCAGTTATAATCATTGAGAAATGCAGGTGGGATGATGTGCAATGATTTGCCCATAGGAAATTATAATCATTAGACCTTGATTATGGCAAACATGATTGATTGTATAATGATGAGGGTAATTGAATCACATAGTGTAATGATGAATTGAAACAACCTACTGATAGGGAGATGCTCATCTAAATTAATAAAGGTTAAAATTATTTCATGGTTAATTACTATGTTTGGGATATGATTGGGATTGAATCAAGATGTCAGTGCTGAAGAGATGTCGCCATTGTTGAATAGACTTCTTGAAGATGAGGTTTGTTGTAGCACATGTCGGTAGGCATCATGGTATAACATCATGAATACTTAGCCAAAATATGCACAAGGACTAACTCTCATAATATAGACTTCTTGAAGATGAGGTTTGTTGTAGCACATGTCGGTAGGCATCATGGTATAACATCATGAATACTTAGCCAAAATATGCACAAGGACTGACTCTCATAATCCAATATTGAATAGAAAATAATGCACCAATGATAGAAACCATGATGATAATGTAAACATATGAATATGGATGGATTCAAGTGTAAGTGTGGGTAAATAATCGCCCAATGAAAACACATAAACTAAATCAAGGCAACAATTCTAAAAGTAAACAAACAAGTAGACAAACAAATAAAATAAGCAAAAATAAATAAATAAACAATGCAATAGAAACCATATGAACATTGCCCCTAGAAAATAGGTGACAACTGAATAAATGAACAAAATAAGGGAATAGAAGAAAAGGAAAGGGGTGGTTGAGCTATCTCCATATGCACTAGGCAAGTGAACGCTACCTACATATTTCCATGGATGTAATATCCAATAAAAAACTTTAAGCCAAGTGTAGTTCTCCCAGGGAATGGGAAGAATGTGATAACTGATGAAAACAGATAGAATGGATGTGAGAGAAGAAGAGGAATGGTCTTGAAAAATGGCAAGTTCGTGAGAGAAAAAGGTTAAAACGGATGGTGAAAATAAATGACAAGTGATTTTCTTGTAACTTAGTAAGGATTCCCAGAATCCTTAAGGCAAATAAGTGGTCAATGTTTTTATTCTTTTCTAATCATTTTATAAATGTTTTTAGAATTTTTTTAAGTATCTCAACTTGATCGAGAATGATGAGACACTAAATGGTTCAAGCTCACAAAATAGTGAGATCATTCAAACTTAGGTTACTCACAAAATGGTGAGAGCGTGGCTTAGGTTACTCACAAAATGGTGAGAGTGTGGCTTAGGTTGCTCACAAAATGATGAGAGTGTAGCTTAAGTTACTCACAAAATAGTGAGAGCATGGTGGAAAGGGTGACTAAGCTAACCTCAACAAGTCTCAAGCACTACCTACATAGTCCTAGAGTAAGACCTCAAGTCACTATAGTTTTACCCTTATAGTAGAGGAATTCAACTAGTGTAGCAATCAATTCAAACAAAATAGGCACAATTGGTAAAAAAACATAGTACAACATAGGAAGTGGCAAGTTGTTACACCAAGGCTTAATAAACAAAAGTTGCCCCTCATTTTCCCATAGGCGGTTATAAATAGGACATAATGACATGGATCAAGGGTACTAAGTTGCCCAAAGGCAGTTAAATTAGTAACAAGACCGAGGATAATAAAGGAATAATAAATGAAGGATGCAACTACTAAAAATTCTATCACACTACTCCAAAATATGATCTCTGTCTGAAGTATGTGAACTAACTGATGAAACTAATCAGATACCTTGATGTTAAAAATGTGTAATGAATAGAAAAAACCAAGGTCAAATGGGATAGGCTATATAACACACTGGGTTGATAGAATGGAAGTAGAAAGTGGATACAACCAAGAGGACAGATAAAGATGATATTTGTACAAAGAAGAATAGTGATAAAATGGCATAACTGAAATGGTCCTTACAGACAACACACCTTAACACTCAAGCATAGTACTACTCGAGATGAATAATATTCATCAACTCAAAAATTTCATCTTTGTCTATTGTGTCAAGCATGTATTCTCCTGATCCATAATCTACAGTAATGATGAAAGGCCTTATCCAGTTTGGTTTGAATTTTCCTTTATGCTTCTTCTCAATCATGGTATTCTTTTGGTTTTCTTTAAGAACAAGATCACCAAGTTCAAATGTTCTATACTTAACATGATAATTATAGTGGCCTTTGAGTCTTTGATATGGTTGAAGATTGTTGAGCACAACTGTATATTTTTCATCAAGTAGGTCTAGCTCTTGCAGGTGAGCTACTCCATAGTCATGATCATCCAAGACATTCTTGAAAGAGATGCACAATGAAGGTAATTCAAACTCAATGGGAAGGATGGCCTCAATACCATAAACAAGTGAGTATGGAGTGGCTCCTGTGGGGGTATGATGATTGGTATGGTATGCCCAAAGGGTAGGGAATATCTACAAGTGCTAATCATGACCGATATTATTGATAATCTTTTTGAGAATATTGATAATGGTTATATTTGATGCTTTGGTTTGGCTATTACCTTGAGGGTAATATGTTGTAGAAAAATGTTGTGTGATGTTATATTTGGCACATAGCTGGTCTACACCTTTGTTCTTGAATGATCTTCCATTATCAGATATAATGTTAGAGGGGATACCGTAGCGACAAATGATATGGTTGAAGATGAATTTGGAAATTTGCCTTCTAGTCATAGAAGTGAGGGGTATAGCTTCAACCCACTTATTGAAATATTTAGTGGTGGTAAGGATATGTTTATGGCCATCAGATGAAGTTGGGTTTATCTTCCCAATGAGGTTAGGTCCCAATGTAGAAAATGGCCATGATGTCAACATTGGTTTTAGAGTTTTGGTTGGGGCATGAATAAGATTAGCATGTCATTGACATTTGTCATACTTATTACATAGGTAGCAACATCTACATCTATCATGGGCCAATAATAACCAGTACGTAAGATATTTTTGGATAGGATTACTTCACTAGAATGAGCTCCACATACTCCTTCATGAACTTCTCTTAACACTAGTGTAGACTATGCTAAAGTTAAACAATGAAGTAGAGTTCCATCAAAACTACAATGATAAAGGGTGGATCCAAGTAGATTATAATGAGTGGAATGATGAATAAAGGCTTTGGTTTGTTTTTGAGAAAGGTTAAGTGATAAAACTTGGTCATGAAGGTAGTTGTAAAGCTCTAAGTACCAAATAGAATTAGGACCAACAATATCACAAATCATTGCAACAGTTGAAGGTTCATGAGCTAGTGTTGATAAATTATTGATAAGGAACTGATACTCTCTAGCTTTATCTATTTTTTGAATTAGAGAGACAATATTAGCCATGGTATATTTAGTTCTATTATTAACCCTTAGTATATGCTCAAACTGAATGTTGGCAATTTGTTGCTTAAGAGTGTCGAACATGGCTTTATATGGAACCAACTTGTCATCTTTAGTTTGAAAATAATCAGTGACCTGATTGATAAGTAACTAAGAATCACCATAAACTTGGAAATGAGATATGTTCTAATTTACTACCTATCAAAATCTTGTAATAAGTGCTTCATACTCATCCATGTTGTTCATACAAGAAAAACTAATTCTAAATGTTTTAGGGATTATATCCCCTTGTGGTGTAATAAATAATAGGCCTACCCCCAATCCATGTGTACTAAATGAACCATCAAAATACATTACAGGGCTATTCCTCAAGGGGTGTGTCAATGATGATCATTATAGATTCATCAAGAAATTGAAATGTGAGTGGTTGTGTGTCTATGAGAGGTGCTTCCGCAAGTTGACCTATAAGAACTTATCCCTTGATTGCCTTCTGATTGACATACTCTATGTCAAACTCACTAAGAAGCATGATCCATTTAGCTATTCTATCTTGAAAATTTATTTTAGATAGTAGATACTTGAGTGGATCTACTTTTGAAATGACCATGGTCATATTATTCAACATGTAATGGTGCATTTTTTGAGCTGCGAAGACCATGGCCAGACAAGCTTTTTTAATAGGTGCATAGTTATGTTCATATGTAATCAAGGTATGAATTAGGTAGTATACAGCATGCTCTTTTCCATTGTCATCATGTTGAGCCAAGAGTGCCCCTAGAGCATGGTTGGTAGTTGATAGGTATAACAATAATGGCTTTCCTGGCATAGGAGGTAATAAAATAAGTAGATTAACAAGATAGTCTTTGAGTTGTTGAAAATTTGTTTGGTAGTGATCACCCCAATGAAATGCAACTCCCTTATTCAGAAGGTGTGTAAATGGCTGACACTTGTCTACTAATTGAGAGATGAAGTGTCAGATTGACTGGATCTTACCCTGTAAACTATGGAGTTTCTTTAAATTGGTTGGTGGTGACATCTCGGTTATAGCATGGACTTTAACCAGATTGACTTCAATACCTCTACGAGACATGATGAAGATAATTAATTTTCCTAAAGTTACACCAAAAAAATATTTCTTTGGATTGATTCTAACTTTATACTCCCATAATCTTTCAAATATCTTATGCGGCACTACTGGATTGTCAGCCCTAGTTTTGGATTTTCTTAATATGTCATCAACATAGTCTTCAACAATATCATGCATCATATCATGGAATATGATAGTCATAGCCCTTTGATATGTAGTCTAGCATTCTTAATGCCAAATGGCATTACCTGATAACAAAGTGTTCCCCATGGAGTGGTGAATGTTGTTTTATGTTGGTCTTTTAGTGTTATTCTGATCTATTTCTATCCTAAAAATCCATCCATGACTGAAAGCATTTCATAACCTGATGTGGAGTCGATGACCATGTTTATATTAGGCAAGGGAAAATCATATTTAGGATAAGCTTTGTTGATGTCTTAAAAATCAATACAAATTCTGATCCTTTCAGGATTTTTACTAACAGGTACCACATTAGAGATCCATTATGAGTATTAAATGGATTGAATACATCTTACTTCTAAGAGTTTTTATAACTCTTTTTTTACCAATAAAATAATGCAATGATGCATATTATGTAGCTTTTGTTTTACTGATTTAGCATCAAGATTAACCACAAGGTGGTGTAGAACCAAGGTGGGGTCTAAACCTGGCATGTCATAGTAGGCCCATGCAAAGATACCTACAAATTCTCTCAACAAAGTTTTAAAGACTTCATGTTCTTCCTTAGTGAGGGACATGCCTAATTTTATCCATTTTGAGTTTTATGGAGTCTTGATGTTTACCTCTATGGCATCTTTGACTAGAAGGGTCAAACCATCTTCTAGGATAGTAGGCAACAACTTGAACTTTTGGAATATGTCAGGGTCCTCTATTAGGACTTGATCTTCAACTTCTCCTAAGAATGATGAATCTGAGTCCCCTAATGGGAGATCTAGCCATGTGACAAAAATAGTCATAAATTCTTGAATAATTTGATCAAATACTTGTTACTCAAATTTGAACTCCGATTTACATGCAAGTTTATCATTGGTGGTCCTATCTAATGGTGCCTAAAATAGGTTTGCACCACTATATTGGCCTTTATCTTTACTTTTTCCCTAGTTAGAAAGCACCTCAAAGAGGTTTTCACTTTAGGACCTCAATGTTTTAGTTATTTGTTTTTGGCTAAGGGTGTTCACTCAATCTCCAAAATAGGTTGCAAGATCTAATGTGATTGAGAGTCTTGATTTGTGATATCCCAACAAAATGTTATCTCTAAGGCCTAAAAAGTCATAGAATGCCTCATCATTCTGGAACTCATCAATGAATAGATTGGTATCTTGTTGGTCCCAATTTATCAGTTGGGGATAATATAATGGCAATGGGTTATAATGAATGACCAGGGTAAGGGTACAAATGGCATTGTTATCAAACATGTTATTTTAGCTAGATCATCAAAGGTGAGGCCAATATCAGACTCTACTTTGCTATCGGCATCATCCTCACTAGTCGATGGTGATGGAGCTTGAATAAGATATGTGGAGTCATGCCCAGGCAGTTTAAATCCAAGTCTATAAGGTCTTTCATACTTATTCATAGGAATTATCTCGATGGTTCCTTGTTGATTCAGTTTGAGGCCTCTTCCTTCATAATTATGATGCTCCATGATCCTATTAGGAATAGGATACTTTGTACTTTTATAACAAGCAACTTGGTTGCCATTGTATAACTATGATTTATCCCCTTCAAGAGGGTCAGGTTTTAGGCTAGATGTTGGTACAAACATGACAGGTCCCTTATCTTTGTTCTTTTTTTTCCAATGCATATGTGGGGTGACTTTAGGTCACCCAAAGATTTTCAAATTCTGAGGAAGATTGGTAATAAGAAATGTATCATGGGTCACATACTCTGTCGGTCCATTATCTAAAATGGTGAAATGATTAGAAGCTTTAGGAGGTGGTATGTGAGAAAGGAAATCTAAGGTATTAAGATCTATGCAATTATCTGGTGAAGGATCAATAAGTATAGCCTTTCCTTTATCTTGTTTAGAACTTGGATTCATGTTGTACTAATAATTATAGCTTTGAAATTTGGCCTCAAGATGTTTACAGTGTTCATATGGGTGTAAATGTCTTGGAATATTCACTTCCATCATTGAGTGGGGAAACTTGATACATTGGTGCAGCATTGATATATTCCCACCAAGTGTGTCATTATGTGATTTAGGAATTTGACTCAAGAGAGGATGGTTAGTGTCATGTTAGTTCCAAAATGAAAACAAAATGAAAGAAACACATTAACTAGCATAACATCTCTAGGCCTAGACACTAGAGATAGCTTAGTTAACAAAAATGAATAAAAAACACAACTAAAATGCAAAATAAACCTTCTTTTACCTCCCTTGGATGCTCCAAAATGCTTGTTGTAGTGGCTTGCACGGCTTGTGCTCATGAAGTCCTTGGTAATGGAAGCTTGGCTACCTCTTTTTCTCCTTGGCACCTTTGGCTTGTGGCTTGGCATGGATTGGAATCAATTTTTCATGGTAACACTAATTGAAATGGCTTTTTGAATCATTTGTGCATTATAACTTTGCATTATCAAGACTTAGAAAAGATGTAGTAAGGCCTCCTATTTATAGATTTTTGAGATTGATTAGAATCAACATGAACCATCCATCCTAAGATGTAGATGTGTGGTTGAAGATTAATTCAATTTTTGGAATTTATATTGTAATTATCCTCATCATGGCATTGGAAAAAGGGGCAATTAAGAGGCATGGAGGGCATCAATCTTGATATTTGTGGCATTTATGGCCTAGGGATGTCTTCCCAAGAAATGAGGTCACCTGATGATGTAGATATTCAATATTCATTTCCAAAAATAAGTATTCAACAAGTTTCCATGGAATTATTGATTAGGCTCTTGATTTGGATTAATTATCTCTTAAGCATGTTTAAGCACTTTGTGCATAAATTACTCAAATTGATCAGAATGCCTTATTATTGGTCCAAATTTTGACTAGATTGGAATTGGAAGGCAATGTTAGATGCATTGGATCCATTATCCCATTTAGGATGTCACCAACAAAAAATAATGAAGGCACATGTCTTATACAAGAGATTTGATAGGAAATATCAATCTAGAGCACCCAAGTGCAAAATTAGCATTTTGACTCGAAATGATCTGATCAAAGTTAGTTGGCCCATCAATTACATTTTCCCATTTAATGATACTCTAGCCAAAATCAGCACATGAATATGTCAATTTTAAATCTTTTAATGTGCTTTAATGTTTTTAAGACAAATTGTGTATTTTAAGTGGAAATTGGCCAAAAGTCAGATTAGAGATTATCAGTGGCTAGGTTTAGGTGTCTACAAAAATGAGCCCTCATAGTTGTCAGGCTATTTGCATGTTGATTTTGGCCCCTTGGCACTGATTGGATGTTAAAGGCCTCAAAATTCTCAATTAGGTCCCACACTCTATGTTTGTAGGACTTTATTAAGGAGTTCTTATTAAAATTCTTACCTCTGACTTGGTGTATAACCAAATCACTATCTCCATAGACGTGCAATTGCTTAATCCCTCTCTTACTATCCCATTAAAATCCATGGATGAGACCTTCATATTCTATTGCATTACAGGAGCAACTAAATTAGAACCTATATGAAGTGAATTACTTATCATTTAAAGGGGAAACTAGCATAACACCTACACCCACTCTATGCTTGCTCCTTGAGTCATCAAAAAACAATTTCCATAGACCACTAGGATCTTATTGAGGCCTCATGAGGGATGGCATGGACTAGACTTGTTCATGTAAATAGTAGACACCCAAGTCCCTGTCTTCAACACCCTCTAAGGGGTCTACCAACTAGGTTGTCATTCCATAGTTCATCCAAGAACATGTATGGTACCTCTTCTAGATGAGTGTTTATCTCCAACACCATTTTGAATTCATCATCATCAATAATGGTGCAATTGATGTTTGTGTTATCTAGCCCATAGGGCTTTATGTGGAATTGTGTAATGGGATAAACTTTGATTAATACTTTGGCCCCATATCTTGTTATAAATGCCATGTATGACCAATCTACTGAAAGATAACCTCCTATATTTGCTATGAACTCTCTATATAGGTATAGTTCAAAATAAGGAGGCACATCAAGGATCAATACATCTTGAGCCACTAAGATACTACGACAAGCGTATAGTGTCATATTGAGGTCTTTGATTATGCTAAATATCTCAGTAGAATAACTATCAAGTTGTAGAACTCCTTTAGAGTGGGGCTCATATTTTAGACCAAGATGATCATCTATGGACTTTGGCATTACCAAGGTACTATACCCACTGTCCACTAAGTAATTATACACTAGAGAGCTAATAATGATCACTAAAATGTAGAAGGGAGGAGGTTTGACCACTTTACCTGGTTGCCCTTCATTTGGTCTTTTGGTTGTATTTGTAAGGACTACATTCTCCTTGCTTGGTGGTTTGTTCGCAACATTGATCTTTGATAGTTCTTATTGAAGGATGCCTACCTAGCTAGGCATGGAGAGCATGCCCCACATTGGCATACTCATATTGGACCTTTTCATTTATTCCACAATGTTGATGGGTGAACCACCAAACTTTGGTTATGCTTTAGGAATCACAATTTCACCCTGATTTTGACCTCTTGGAACTATTGGGACCTTTGGAATAGCAACAAGTTTAACTAATTTGGATATTTAAGGAGTAATGGTATGAGGCTCATTGCTTGGTTATTGGTTATCATCCATGTTATTTTAAATCTTGTATTTGATGCCACTGGAATATAAGCCTAGATAGAACTATCCTGTTGTTTGAGTGCATAACACTCTTCTTGTTCATAATTCACAATTGTAACACCCAACTGGCTTGATCCTTGATCAAGGATTTGACCCTGTTGAGGATCTTCTAGCTTGATCATCATGGGTACCTCTGTGTTTTGGGCCATAAGAGCTTGGTTTTACCCAAAATTAGTAGCTTACTTCCATTGATCATTAAAAGATTGGGTAAAATCAGTGGTTGGGACAATAGATTTCCTGAAATACTAATTCCAAGGCATGGTACCCTCAACTTCTTGAGCCAAATTATTTTAAACCAGGACCAAGGTGTTGGAAGTGCTTTCAAAATTAGGATGTAGTTATTTTTCCTATTGTATCCATGTTGCCCTTGTCCTTGGTTTTGACCTTGGCCTTGGCCTTGGTAGTTTCCATTGTATGGTGGCCTATTTTATTGAAAATCTTACTATTGAGGTTGATATGAACCTTGATAAGGCCTATTGAAATCATGTTGCCTCTTAACATTTACTAACTCATTTCCCAAGGATTAGAACATGTTATTTAGCTCTTAAAAGTTATTTTGCTCTTGGGAATCACTAGATCCACTAGTGGAATCTTTCTCTTGATTCGGTGTAGGTATTGTAGTAATTATGGGTGTAGGAGGAATGTCACCAAGTAGAGGGATAGCAATAGGAGGTGGCTTGATTTCAAGAAATAAGGGCATTGATGGTCTAGGTGCAATCTTGCCAGCTTGAACTAGACAATTTTTTGCTTTGATGGCCACTTCATAAGCATATAAAAGTATATTCCCTCCCATAAATTGGATCATCACTACTATATCACTATTTAAAGCCTTCAAATTATAAAGGAAGGCAAAATTAGGGGTTGGTCTAACTAAGACTGGGATTCTATCCCAAGTTTTTTGGAAACTTGTGTTGAAGTCTTGCATGAATTCATGAGGATCTCTTTTAATGGTAGTTAGTTGATCTACAAGAGATAAATGGTCACTTTTGTCCTCAAATATTTTGCATAAGGCATCACCTAATTGGTCTCATGTTTGAACGGAATTAGTAACAATGCCTCTATACCAATCTAGGGCCTTTTCTTTGAAATAAGTAGCTAATAACCTAATATTTATAGTCTCCATAGTGACATTATGGATATTTCAAAAATTGGCTATGTCCATGAGGTGCTTAGAAGGTATTGTAGCTTGGTCTCCAATATAATAAGGAACACTTTTAAGTGTTGCAATTGGGATATGATCTTATTGATCAAGGTCCAAGGGACTTTGGCCATTAAAATCCAAAAAGGGGAAAGGTCTAGGGGCTACCATGGCTACAAAAGGATTTAGTAAAGGTCCTCTTGTAGGGGTAGGCCTTGAAAATGACTTAGGAGCAAAGGTTCCTTGATATGGATGTGTATTGCAAAACCTTAATATTTTTTTCTAATTTTAAAGATAGTTAATAAATTCAAAGGGAATGCCTCTTAAAGCTAACCTTGTGGTCACCTTTGGTATGGGATGAAGTCACTACTCTATTACCAAAATGTTGAATCTTCTTTTTGGAGTCACCAGATGTTGTTGTTGGGAGCTTAACTACTACAAATTTGACTAAGCTAACATCAATATTGATCAATCTTCATTGAACTATGGTCCCACTAGGCATGGAAAAATTGTTGTAGGCTCAATATGTACCCTTGGAGAGAGTGATTTATGCTCCCTCCAATTGGGATACAAAATGGGAACAACCCCAGGCTGTGGGTCACCTATAATGGGGTTGCACCTCTAGAGAAAGATGGCTTCCTCTTGATGCTCACCTAAACTAATGAAAATTTCTAAGAAAAGGGTTTAAGGGATCCTAATAAGGCTAAAAGGTGATGCACCAAAGTTAAAATGGACACTCATATAATCTTGAACCCACATTGGATCAATATAAGATAATTATAGCTCACACAGCCTCACAATCTCACTATTTGCATAAATATTTCATAGAAGAGGTTCAAGTAGAACATTAATCTAGACCTAAAAGTTAGATTAAAAAAAATTTAAAGAGTAAAGGAGAAGGAAAATGTATTAGGAAGATTTCCCTTTACAAATTCATCATACACAAGCATAATAAGCACTAATCAAAAGCAAGACGTAGGCAAAGAGTTTATCCTGTTACTTTAGAAGGTAGTTCTTACAATATTTTGATAGGGTTTAACCTTATTAAATGAGCACACTTTTATAATAGTCTCAATGATTATCCTTGTCCCAAGAAATAATGAAAATTTTTAAGAGCTGAGAACCCCCATAATGAGAATGAGACTAGGATATATAAGAGAAGGGGGAGAGAGAAAGAAAGTGGGAACACACCATCAAAAAGGGAACACACCATCTCAAATCATTAATTGAGTTTGAGATACCATATTTTTCTCTAAAGAATGCCTTACCACATTTTTTATCAATCAAGACACTGTTCATGGTTTACCAAGTAGGAAAGTCCCTAAAGGTTCTAAGGATGCATTAAATGCACTTAGTTGCAAGTCCTAACCACTAGATCCTTTTTTTTAATCCTCCACACCATCTCTCACTTGAAGATAAAACTTCATACTCATGGACCTAATATAATCATGGATTTATGCATTTTAGGTAGTTGTTTGTCAAAAATAAGACCATACTGAAGGATGAGGACCCTCTTCATGATCTCAAACACCTACCCTTGATCAAATATGGACTAGATCTTTTCTATAGATAAAAAACCAATCTCCCTTATTTGTTTTTCTATAACTACTGATATTGATGTAGACCTATAGATTGCATACCTTATTTTGATCTTCAATAGGTCTAAAAGACCTATTTTTGCCTTTGAGTATCTATAGAAAGTGTTAACTTTATCATATATATGTCTTATTTAAAGAATGGAAAACATAGTCACATAATGAACTCTATATGCCATGAATATTTGAACCAAAGATCTATTTATAGCTTTAATGGCATCCTTTTATGTTCTTTATACCTAACTGCATGGTTTTTGCCTTTTAATGGTGCTTAAATGAGCTTTAATGGTAGTAAGATGACCCTTATAAGAATTATTTTCCCTGATTTGATATTGGTCACATGTTTGACCTCCCATCAAAGATATCTTAGTATTTCAACTTTGAACCTTGCTCATTGATTTTCTTTGTATGAGATTCATGCAAACCCTTGTTTTTCTTGGGAGCCTAATGAGCTAGTGACACTTGGCAATCACTCACTTATGCTTGAGATAAATTGACCCTATCAACCTCGCTCACACTATTGGATCATTATGCAGGAATGAATATGAGCCCTTGATCTAGATCCTATAACTTTTTTACTTTAACTCACACCATTGGATCATAATATATGAAGTAATGTGAACTTTTGATCTACTTGGGCCCACTTTCCTATCAGTTTCTATGCATTATTGGATCATTAGTATGATTGAACACTGTTCATTGATCTAGATTAGGCCTGCCACTTTGTTAGTCACCCCATGTTATTGGATCTCTACTCAGTGAATCCACACCATTAGATCTTTTCCAACATGTAGCCTTTTAAGGTCTTTTAACCTAGGGACCTTTTGACTTGTTTAACCTCAGCACAAACCATTAGATGTTTTTTGTCAGTATGTGAGCTCACATAGACCATTAGATATTGATCAAATTCAAACTGTTTAAGGAATTTTTTAATCTAAATGATCATTTTGTGAAGCTCAAACTTGACACTTATGTGGACATCTCATTCTGCAAGCCTATCTTTGAATACTTAGATCTTGAGATAAAAATCTCGTGCAAGCATAAAACTTATAGAGCATGTTCTTGAAATGAATAAATCCATGGCACTACAATATTTTGGCTCACAAGGCTATCTGAGATGTACTTATAAAATGCACAAATGAACTATTTGTTTCATTGTTGTGTGACATCTTTGAGGATGGTCTAGTCCATTTAGACTTGTGCTTGATCTTTTGCATGAAACTCTAAGGCTCAGATGAACTCTTGAGACTTGTATAAAACCTAATTCATGCTCTTGAATGTCATGACCACCATGGAGACCTACTTTCTTAAATTTAGACAAACTACATTTTAAGTTAACCTAAAGTGTTTCAAAATCTTTGTAAGCTTCATGAGATCTTTTCTCCTACTATTGGATCCTTTGTTCAACATGAACCCTATGCAGCTTCTTGTTTCACACCAAGACCCCTAAAATCTTTACTGCAATGTCAAGTTTTGTATGTGGGAAAAAATTGGCCAACACATAATTTTAAATCTATCATCATCATACATATTAATCAAGTAATTGTCTTTAACATCTTGTGAGAAATAATGCTCAACGCTTACCTCATATTGTTCATATGCTCCCTCATGGATGGTATAGGTGCCAAGGTTAGTTTACTCAAAGTAGGTATATTGATCATGTCTATAGGTGTTTGTATTGTATTCATACAAAAATATATTATATATTCCATTAATCTTGGAATATATACCATCGTCTAAAATAGACCCCTCTTTATCATTGATGACACAATTGAGATTAGAGCTTGCTTCAACACATGATTCAATGTGAAACTTAGCAAGTGGTTGAGTTTTAATGGTTACTATAATCACTTGAACTTACACTAAATGAGGAGATGGGAAAATATTATCCTCATTCAAGTGAGACAATGGAACCACCTCAAGGTTGTGGGTATCCCTATTAGAAGATGGATCTCTAGATTAGGGGCTAGCTCCCCTTGATGTATCAATAAATCTCAAATCTTATTACTAAATATGGGGATAAAAAGGGGTATAGGTAACATGGAAGTAAAAATATTATATGGGGGTGATACACCAAATTATTTTCTCTACTCATACCTTTTACATGCACTTGGAACAAAGAACAAGATACATATACACTTCACTCAATATCAACTCTCTCTCTCACATCAATGCTTAAACATGGGGTCTAAGAGATAGCATAGGTTAGGATTACTTAGGAAATAGGAATTATAAGACACTCTATTGAATGAGATATTAAATATACCTAAAACTTCACTTGACACTTCTTGTTGACCTGCAAGAAAGAAATCATAACACACTAGGTACAAATACGAGTAACATGTGAAGGTAAATATACATCACACTTGCACAAGAATAAACACTATCATGTACACTTAGTGAATTATTAGAATGAGGTAAAATTATTTGTATTTATTTATTCAAGGCAAAAATTTGTTATGTATTCACCATACCCAGGAAGAGAGATCCCCACAATGGCCAACAAGGCCCAATTTATAGAACTTGGAAGAAGAAGAGACAGAGGAGAAGTTGAAGAGGCATAAGGACATGTGTCACCAATGTGAAGACCAGTTAAAAATTAATGAGAGAGAAGGATTTTTTGATCCATATCATGTTAGGAGTTAAAAATATCATCTTCAATCATCTAAAACCTACAAATAGTCAAGAAACTCCTTTTCTATGTATAGAAAACTGCCCCTTATGATTGGCCTTATAAAACTACCCAAAATATACACCTGATCAATTTTCATGATGAATATAAGTATTAGGGGTTACTAATAATCCATCACAATCATTTGAGAGTAACCTAACCCTCCCTATCATTCTTTCCATGCATGATCATATTTGGCAGTCTCAAAATAGCCCTTTTCCCTTCACCTTTCACACTTGTCACCTTAAAGCTCATCAAACCTGAAATATGATCCATAAAATAAGATAAATGACATGTGTAAGGAGTTATAATACCATCATTTATAATACATTGGCCTTTAAAGGCTCCTAAAATGAAGATTCACCATTTTCTATAAGTCCTCTCTAGCTGGCTCACTGGACTAGCTGAAAAGAAAGAGATATCAGGCAAACTTAAGAGCTTATAAACTTGATATAATGACCATTTGGACTTATAAAAAGTTCTAATCTTCCCACCAAAATTTATTTAAGCACCTATAAGTTTACCATGCCTGCACAACCAAAAAAATGGTCAAAATAATCCCTATTTTCCTCTTTTTTATATAATTCCATATAATCCAATCCCATGTCTATTATCCTAATGGAGTTTTAAACAACTTATATTCATCACTAATGGTAAAATTCATCCATATAGAGCCACTTTTGGTTTGATTTTCACCATCAGGTCCTAAAAATAGGGTTAGGAGGGTTTTGGAGTGACTAGCCCTCTTAACCTTTGTTCATAAAGATGGAACATTAGAATTATTTCCAAATTACATTGAGGGATCCTCAAGGACATTATAAAAATATCATAAATTAATCCATTTCGCATGCATAATATCATGAAAGTTATGAACATTTTAACTTGACCATTCAAGCCATTTTGTGCATTTTGTGAGGGTTTGGGAGCTTGCAAGCCAAGAATTGGCTTCTTGATCAGTTCCCCTGAAAAAAAATTTCAAGAGCCTTTATATGCACCCCAAAAACATGTTACCATCATTTTATTATCTCCTAAAGATCCAAAAATGAAAACTTACCCCTGTTTGGCATTAGGCCTGGACCTTGCCAATATGTCTGTCTGCCATTTGAGACTCCACCTGAGATTATAATGACTTAATTTTCCTCTTTATGGATTGAAAACCTCCAATTTACCTCTGAAAACATGAATCAACAAATTTTAAGGCATGTAAAAGGCCAAAAAATCACATGACCCTCAATTTGGATTTTAGGCTTAAGGATTTCCTTTACCCATGACTGCAACCCTCCTTGGTTAGAGCATATTTTTTGTTTTTTTTTTTACCTCCAACTTATCTAACCTTAACTTGTGCTTTTCTTGCCTTTTGGACATCATTTTGACCATTTTTCCCAAAACTACCATCTTCATGCATACTAAAATAACCCCTACTCTAAGACAAAATAGAGTCGGTTTTCCATGTTATCTCATCAAATATGACTATTTTATAATATTTTATGGGTCCTAAGGGTAATTTGTACCACATTTTATATCTCAATTCCTCCATTAGACCATTCAACTCTTCAAGTTTGCAAGGTAGACTTTTGAGTAGGTAGCCTGTGAAGGTGGGCAGGGGATGGTCTATGTTTTGAGGTCTAATGGGTTGAATTGAGATTTATTAGGATATGTAAGGATCATAAATTCTTTAAAAAATATATTCCAACCATTTTATAGTTATTTTTCCCTTTAAACACTTCCATGCCCTTGGAAACCTAAGTTAGGCCTATGACTACCTAGGAGAGGAATCACTATGTTATGCTTGGTTATAGGTTATATTGAGCTAGGTTTTAAGATTTAAGATCATAATAAACACTTTTTATAGTGTTTAAAATCTCATATATATGTTCATATTAACATTTTTATAATCCAAACTCAATCTCTTGCACTAGTTCACCCTTACTCTCAAGATTAGGCCATGCTCCTTAAGGACTAAGAAGGACCTTAAGACCCTAGATGTAGGTTATGGTTGAAGCTTGGTTTGATTTTTTTTGAGATCCTTTATTCACATTTACCAGGTTATATTACTCCTTAATTCATTGTATTTACCTAGAAGCCTTTCCAACTAGCATCGTCCATGTTTAGGTCCTTAAGGAAGATGCCTCTACCTTGACCATCACAGTCAGGCTTTACCCCTATTTTAGTGGACTGATGAGATTGGTTCCATGGTTTTAGAAATTATTTAATTTTTACCTTGGTCAAAATACTTTATTTTTTTTACTTCACTTTGAAACTCTCCAAACTATATCAACTCTATGCTCAAGACCCTCTATTAGGTCATCTTTTGCCCTGACAGTCATAGTCATCATTCATACCCCTTTTAGTGTTGTTTTGGAAAATTTAGGCTTATATCATGATTTATTTAGGTTTATATTGAGTTAATTTGATTTACCATTCATTAATTTCACCATATATCCACTTTATAATTCCAAACTAAGCTTAAACTTTCAACTTCTTCCTCACTTTCAACATACCTTGCCTTAACTGTGTTTCTAGGCATGTAGAAGTGTTTATAGGCTTCTTTGGAACTTGCTTGAGGTGGTTTGATTCTCATTAAGGTACTTTAAATCATAAAACCACCTTATACCTCATTTTAAATTTTCAAACTCAAGGCATGACCAAATCTCAACCTTTCATCATTGTTTGGAAAACCCCGCTTGACTGTGGATGGCCTCTCCCAAGCTTGTGTATGAACATGGGAGGTTGTTGAGGGGTTAAAACATAAAATTCACACTTTCATTTATAATTTAAACTATTTATGATGGTTTAAACTTATTATCATGATATAGGTTCATCCAATTAGAGTGCAAGACCAATTTGCCATTCATATCCTGTAGACATCATTGTTTGGATTCTGTAATTTTTTGGCCATTTTGAGGTTGTTCAAATTATCATCTTCACTCCTCATTTTGACCTAAAAATTGGAATAAGTATTGAATTTGGATATGGATACAAGGTGAACCAATAAACTTCATTCAAAATCACCATGATCGCATAATATGAAAACTTCAAAATCAACTAGGAACTTTGTTTGCAACTTTTAGGGACTGAGAGACCAAAAACATAGTCATTTTCTCTTGACCTCTCACAACCTTGTGATCCTTATATATCAATATTATACCTCTCCAAAATAAACTCCAAGTACCTTGAAAGTCTTGAGGCCATTTTGATGTTTTTTTCTTGGTCATGATGATGTCAACATACTCCTGTAGGTGAAACTTCTGACTTTGTGGACTAAGACAACCCCCTAAGAGATCAATAAAGTGTAAGACAAGGCCTTCCAAGCACCACATAAAAAAAATTTAACCCTTCCAACATAAAAAACACTATTAAAATCATCAAAACAACATCAAATCACTTTCCCAATGTGGAAAAACCATTTACAAGGCAACTGAGATGATTGTAAATGCAAACTAGGCATTTTTCAAGCATTTACAAGCCTAAAAGAGGCTTTCCCAAGTACTTGAAGTTTATAACACCAAAAAAAGAATGCAATTGTCTTAAAAAATGTGTAGGATCACCTGAAACAAACCATTCCATCAATCCAAAGCAGGAAATTTTGAAACAAATTCAAAAAAAGACCCCCTCATGGTTGAATAGGCATAAAAAGCTACCTAGAGTGTTAACCATTGTTCATGAAGGAGAATACGCAAATATATAAGTTATTATTATGGATGTGAAGTGTACTAAAATTACTATCCATCTGTAGAATCATTTCCCTTAACTCCACTTGTTGCTTCCATAGTGGGTGCTTGAACTTGCCCTTCCTTGGCTTACCAATGGATAAAGAAGAGAAATGAGTTGTATATTAAAATTTTGGTGAAAAATATGAAAACCAAACATGGATATGACTTGTGTCGAGGTGAAGAGTCACACCACCAACTTTTTTGTTGCAAAGGAGCTTGATAAGTCTGTACAAGTATTAGAAAAGGCCTATTTTTTAAGGAAAACTACTTCTTGACTGATGAACCTGACTTATAACTATCACCTAACATGATCCTGACAAGACCCACATTAAAACTCACCTTGGTGTCAAATTTTCTTATATAAAAGTAAGTACAAGTCAATTAATATGCTAAAAGGTGGCCAAAAGACCCCTTTTTACACATGAGGCACAATGAATGACCAATTTATGATTTGTAAACATATTGAAACATGATAAATGCCATATTATGACAATCTGACACAAAATGGACCTTTGACTAAGTTTGACCATAGTGGACCATGGTTGACTAGGCCAATTCAAGGGGAATGAACTTAGATAAGGTTTAGGACAAGATCAAATAAGTTATATAAGATAATATGAGACCCCATAGGATGTGTATAAACCTTTTTTTAAAAGTTTAAAATGATAGGGGTTGACCTCATTTGACTAGAATTCAAATTTGATGAATAATTTGGAAACTCCTAAGGGTAACATGCTTGTCTATGTTAAGGACTAGTAGCCTTATCCTATCCATTGGGCAAGGGAGTCAAAAACACTTGGAACACATCAGGAGGAGACCCTAAAGAGACCAAAAAGATAGTAATCCTACCTCAAACACATAAAGGGAAAGAATAACATGCAATAAAGACCTAAAAACAAATAATACAAGGACACACTTGTACTACTAAGCACTTAGCGAAAGCAAAACACAACACAATTGAAAGCAAACTAATATGTACATCTAACTTGGTACATTTTCCCCCCTCTTAGATCAAAGGGTAAAATTCATAGGTCTCCTTCATGGTGAGAAACCTCATGGTGGTAACCAAGTAGTTTGTAGAAATGAAAACTTGGTGACTCACTCTTCTTGTTTGCCATCTTGATTGGCATGTATTCCAATGCATCAAGTTCAAACATGTCTTCCACCTCCATGTATTCATATTTCTCTTTAAGACATGTTTCATGCTGGTCCTTAATGTAGGTGTAGTCCATCAATGGATCAATGGCTACAATATCATCATTATAGGGCTCATTTGGCTCATGTCCCTCTTGGTATGCATCATGGACTAACTCATTATTTTCTATCTCCTTGATAAGCTTATCAAACTGATCTCTTGCATTATCATGGCTCTCTTGAGGAAGGGTAGTTGGTGTGATGTTTGAGTTGAGACAAAAAAAATCTATTTCATCCCAAAAATCATCATTTTCTTGCTTAAGGCCTCCCTCTTCAATACTTATATCAAACCAATCTAATTCTTCACCTTCTTGTTCAAAAACAAGAGTCTCTAGCTTCTCAACAACATGGTCTTGATCCTCATTTAACTCAGGTCTCATGATTTAATCATTATCTTCATCAAATCATAAATAAGGCTCATCAAACAAAGGGAAAGAGAGCTCACCATGCTTACATTATTCATCATCCAACATTATGGATTGTTCACTATCTTCATCATGACCAAAAGGAAGTTTATCAGGTAGAGATAATGAAATCTCATGATGTCTACAAAGCTCTATACCTGCTACCTTCTTTCCACTTAGATTATCTTCTTCCCCCTTGAATTATGCAATTTTGTCTTCCACCTCACATGAGACATTTTCCCCTTTCTCCAAGGAGAGGGTGGGAGGGAAAGAAATATCCTTGACTAGGTTGAAAGATAATGGGACATTTTCATGCTCTTCTTTCCATCTTGAAATCACCATATCAAATCTTGGAAAAATTACATCACTTGAACATATTTCAAATTGAGGAGTATGATAATGACTTACCAAAATATCATGTCTATCCATAAGAGTCTAATCAATCTCTTCATTATTCTCCTCTCTAGGTTGTGTTTTCATTTGAATGACATCATTTCAACATGTGAAACCAATAGGCATAGCTTCTTATATCTTTTCTTCTTCAAAATTTTGGGCTAATTCAGGATGAGCACTCCTCCAACTCATAATATTGACATCATCTATCTCCTCTTGATGATAGGTAGAAACTTAATTCACTTTCTCAATGTCTTGAGCTAGTTCATGATAGACATTTCTCCAACTTGGAATCTTGACATCAGATTGAAGGGCTTGAGGAGGTTGAGCGAGACTATGAAGAGTTTTCACACACATAGGATGAGTTGTTTGAAGATGGATGTGTTGGTTTCCAAAGGAAATGGGATGGCTTTATTCAAAGGAGGGCTCACAATATAAGAACTTGGAGTAGTTAGTTTCCATATAACGCTGATCCAATATCTTTTGGTGTTGGATTTCTAAGTGCAAAGGATTAATAGCAGGGGTAGTTTATTTTGACATAGGAGAAGAAGCATTAGATGTTTTAGAAGTTTGGCTCATTTTATTTTGGTGATCAAGTGTTATTTTCTATAAAGGATTTGGTGTATAAGGGGAGTGTTTATTTTGTATGGGAGAAGGTTGTTTTGGGATGGAAGAAGGTATACAAGGCTGATTGCCTTGAGTGGGTTGACTTCTCTGTCTTACTAGTTTCTCCTTTATGGATTGCATGGCTTGAGCTTGCCTAAACAAGCACTCATATTTATATATTATCTCTTTCTAATATTTATTTTTCTCATTCAACCTATCTATCTCCAACATTTGATTCTCAATCTCCAACATTATCTCCCTAACACTCTTGGATTGACTAGGCAAAGGATAATTATGAGAGCTGCTTGAGGTGATTCCATGAACAACATCAGTTGGATCAAAACTATATGAAGAAACTAAAACACAAGGTCCATACTAATTTAAAATAGGGATATACATACCAAAATATGATTTCTTGATGCACTAGGGCTGCTTGTCAACTCAGAGTCGCCATTGGTGTTGATTGAAATGCTCTAAAAGGCTGATTCGTTGAAGAGCACACCAATAATTCTTTGACTCCTTGGGAAAATTTTCCCACCAGACATGCCAAAAATTATTATCACTTAAAATTGAACCAAATGAGGAGATGTTACAAGCTTCTCCTCATTCCATTGATATAATGGAACCACCTCAAGGTTGTGGGTATCCCTATTAGGAGGTGGATCTCGAGATTAGGGGCTAGCTCCCCCCTATGTATCAATAAAGCTTAAATACTACTACTAAAGTTGGATATGAAAAGGGGTAGAGGTAACATGGAATTAAACCTAATCTATGGGGGTGATACACCAAATGATTTTCTCTACTCATACCTATGACATGCACTTGGAACCAAGAACAAGTTACATATACACTTCACTCAATATCAACTCTCTCTCTCACATCAATGCTTCAACATGGGGTCTAAGAGATATCATAGGTTAGGAAGACTTAGGAAATATGAATTATAAGACACTATATTTAATGAGCTATTCACCATACCTTAAACATCACTTGACACTTCTTGTTGACCTACAAGAAAGAAATCATAACACACTAGGTACTGATAGGAGTAACATGTGAAGGTAGATAGACATCACACTTGCACAAGACTAAACACTATCATGTACACTTATTGAATTATTGGAATGAGGTAAAATTATTTTTATTTATTTATCCAAGGCACAAATTTGGTAGGGCTTCACCATACCCAGGTAGAGAGATCCCTACAATGGCCAACAAGGCCCAATTTATAGAACTTGGAAGAAGAGAGAGAGAGGAGAAGTTACAGAGGCACAAGGACATGTGTCATCAATGTATGGGTTGATCCATAATATGTTAAGATTTATAAATGTCATATTCAATCATCTAAAACCTACAAATAGTCAAGAAATTCCTTTGCTATGTGTAAAAAATTGCCCCTTATGATTGGCCTTATAAAACTACCCAAACTCTACACCTATTAAATTTTGATGATGAAGATGAGTAGGAGGGGTTACTAATAATCCATCACATATACTAGAGAGGCCCCTGACCCTGCCGATCATTATGTCTATGCATGATCATACTTGTTAGTCTTAAAATAGCCCTTTTCCCTTCACCTTTCACACTTGTCACCTTCAATATCTTCAAACCTACAATATGATCCATAAAAGAATATAAATGACGTGTAAGTAGTTCTCATACCATCAATTACAATAAATTGTCCTTAAAAGGCTCCCAAAATGAAGATTCACCATTTTCTCCAAGTCCTCTCTAGCTGGCTCACTGGACTAGCTAAAAATAAAGAGCTGGAAGGCATACTTATAATCTTATACACATGATATAATGACCATGGGGACTTATAAAAAGTCCTAATATTCCCTCCAAAAGTTATTTATCTCCTATAAGTTTACCATGCTTGCACAACATTAAAAATGGTCACAATAAGCCTTGTTTTCCTCATTTCTTTATAGTTACATACAATCCAATCCCATGGATATGATCCTCATGGAGTTTTAAACAACTTATATTTATTAATCATGGTCAAATTCATCCATTTGGAGTCACTTTTGGATTTATTTTCAACATCAAGTCCTAAAAATAGGGTTAGAGAGGGTTTTGGAGTGACTAGACCTCTTAACCTTTGTTCATAAATATGTAACATTATAATTATTTAAAAATTCCAATAAGTTATCCTCAAGGACCTTATCCAACTATCATAAATGAATCCAGGTCCCATGCATAAGATCATGAAGTTATGAACATTTCAACTTGACCATTCGAGCCATTTTGTGCATTTTGTGAGGGTTTGGGAGCTTACAAGCCAAGAATTGGATTATTGATGATTTTTCCTATAAAAAAATTATTTAAGAACCTTTAAATTCACCTCAAAAACATTTTCCCATCATTTTATTATCTCCTCAAGATCCAAAAATGAAAACTTACCCTTGTTTGGCATTAGGCCTAGACCTTACCAATAGGTTTGCCTTCCATTTGAGACTACACCTGAGATTATAATGACTTATTTTTCCTCTTTAAGGATTAAAAATCTCAAATTTACCTCTAAAAACATGAATCAAAAATTTTAAGGCATGGAAAAGGTAAAAAAAAACACATGACCCTCAATTTGGCTTTTAGGCTTAAGGATTTCCTTTACCCATGACTGTAACCCTCCTTGGTTAGAGCATCATTTTTGTTTCCATAAATTATATAAAGTTTTATTAGGTTTTTTTGGGTCCCCTAAAACTTATCCAACCTTAAATTGGGCTTTTCTTGCCTTTCGGACATCATTTTCACCATTTTTCCCAAAACTGCCATCTTTATGCATACTAAAACAAACCCTACTCTGAGACAAAATAGAGAGGGTTTTCCATGATATATCATAAAATATGATTATTTTATAATATTTTATGGGTCCTAATGGTAATCCTTACCAAATTTCAGATCTCAACTCCTCCATTAGACCATTCAACTCTCCAAGTTTGCAAGGCAGAATTTTGAGTAGGCAGCATTTGAAGGTGGGCAGGGAATGGTCTATGTTTACAGGTATAATGGGTTACCTTGAGATTTATTATTATATTTAAGTATAATACATGCCTTAAAAAATATATTCCAAACATTTTATTTTAATTTTCCCTTTAGACACTTCCATGCCCTTGGAAACCTAAACTAGGTCTATGATTGCCTAGGAGAGGAATCATTGTGTTATGCTTGGTTGTAGGTTCTCTTGAGCTAGGTTTTAGTATTTAAGATAATAATAAACACTTTTTATATTTTTAAAAATCTCATACTAATGGTCATATTACCATTTTTATAATCCAAACTCACTCTCTTGCGCTAGTTCACCCTTACTCTCAAGATTAGGCCATGTTCCTTAAGGACTGAGACAAGACCTTAAAACCCTAGCTGTAAGTTATGGTTGAATATTGGTTTTATGTTTTTTGAGATCATTTATTAAAATTTACCAGGTAATATTAATCCATCATTCATTTTATTTACCTATAATCCTTTCCAACTAGCATCATCCATGTTTAGGTCCTTAAGGAAGATGCCTCTACCTTGACTGTCACAGTCAGGTTTTACCCCTATTTTAGTGGCCTTCTAAGCTTGGTTCCATGGTTTTAGACATTATTTATTTTTTTAATAGGTAAAAATACTCCATTTTTTTAAATTTAATTATAAAATATCCAAATTATATCAACTCCATGCTCAAGACCCTCCATTAGGTCATCTTCTACCCTGACTGTCACAGTCATCATTCTTGCCCCTTTTAGTAGTGTTTTAGCCAATTTAGGCTTAGATCATGATGTATATAGGTTTATATTGAGTTTATTTAAGTTACCATTAATTAATTTCACATTATATCCACTTTATAACCCCAAACCAAGCTTAAACTTCCAACTTCCTCCTCATTAGCAACATACCTTGCCTTGACTATGTTTCTAGGCTTATAGAGATGTTTATAGGCTTATTTGGAACTTTCCTGAGGTGGTTTGATTATCATGAAGGTCCTTTAAATCATAAAACCGCATTATACCTAATTATCACTTTTAAAACTTGAGTTATGACCAAATCTCAACCTTTCATCACTATTTGGAAAACCCTACCTGACTATGGATGGCCTCTCCCAGGACTATGTATGGATAAGGGAGGTTGTTGAGGGGTTCAAACATCAAATTCATCCTTTAATTTTTCATTTAAAATATTTATGATTCTTTAAAATTATTATCATGATCTAGTTTCATCCAACTGGAGTGCAAGACCAATTTTCCATTCATACCCTATAGACATCACTTTTTGGATTCAAGGACTTTTTGGCCATTTTGAGGTTGTTCAAATTCTCATCTCCACTCCTCCTTTTGAACTCAAGATTGGAATAAGTATTGAGTGTGGATATGGATAAAATGTGAAACAATAAATTTCATTTAAAATCACCATGATTTCATAAAATTAAAACTTTAAAATCACCTAGGAACTCTATTTGCAACTTTTAGGGACTAGGAGACCAATAACATAGTCACTTTCTCTTGACCTCTCACAACCTTGTGATCCTTATCTATCAATCTTAGACCTCTCAAAAATGAAATACAAGTACCTATAAAGGATTGATTCTATTTTGAAGGTTGTTTATTGGTCATGATGATGTCAGTATACTCTTATAGGTGAAACTTCTAGATGTGTGGACTGAGACAACCCCCTAAGAGAGCAAGAAAGTGTAAGGCAAGGCCTTATAAGCACCCAAAAAACACTTGTCAACCCTTAAAACACAAAAACCACTAGTAACATCATCAAAACAACATTAAAAACTTTCCCAACATAGAGAAACCATTTACAAGGCAATTGAGATGCCTATAAATTCAAACTATGTTGAGTTGTGGAGCTAAAAGCTTCACCAGATGAGCAGATATGGAGGTTGTTGGGCTTAACCAATAACCAACATCGACAGTATCACCGAAATTAGTCAGGCATGGATCAAAACTGACTGACATTAGTCAGGGATCAGATGACGTTGGTCATATGCAGACTGACAGTGACCGGCGTAGGTCACCTGTGTGTGTGCATTTGCATCCATTTCCAAAATTAGATTTGTTCTAATTTTAGGAGGATAGAGTGTTTGCATGTAAAGACTAATTTTATTCTTGATTATGTGTTTATAATTATTGTATGTCTTGGATCCTATTTAAGAGACCCATGGGTCATGTATTGTAATTAAGTTGTAAGCAAGATCAATTAGATCTGTAAGGTGCAAGATCAAGAAGATCTACTGAAGAGAAGGGAATGAAAACTCGGTTATTGAGTTGATTGTAATTGATTGAGAGAGAGAGAACTCTTGAGAGAGAAATATTGTACACCTAAGAGGAGTGGAAGAGTGAGATTTCTTCATTGTATTCTGGAAGAGTTTAATAGAGATTGGTTGTTTCTCATATCTCCTCTTATTTGCTATTTCGTATTTCTAGTTACTTATTACTTCTAGTTTAATTCCATGTTTAGTTGCTTATATAAAAAGTAATCAATTATACTCGATAGTTCCTAACATGTGGTATCAGAGTGAGGTTAGTGTTTATTGATTACGAGTTCACTCACAGGGGTTTTTGTTTGAGTGGGAGTAAAGCAATGGCAGAAGAAAGTAAACTAAGAATAGAGAAATTCAATGGCAAGAATTATCAATTATGGAAGATGCCGATAGAAGATTATCTATATCAGAAAGATTTGTACTTACCATTGGGTGGGGTTTCAAGCAAGTCCACAAATATGCAAGATGAAGAATGGAATGTTCTTGATAGAAAGGCTCTTGGATATATAAAATTGAGCCTGGCATCTTCTGTGATTTCCAACTTATTATAGGCAAATACAACGGTAGAGTTAATGGATATTTTGGCAAATTTATATGAAAAACCCTCAGCTTCAAATAAGGTATATATTATGAAGCAATTATTTAATTTGCAAATGCAAGAAGGTGGATCTGTAAATAGTCATCTTAATGATTTCCATGAAATTGTAAATCAGTTAAATTTAGTCAAAATAGTTTTTTATGATGAAATTAAGGCTCTCTTAATCTTATGATCTTTACCTGAAAGCTGGCACAGCTTGGTAATGGCAGTTAGCAATACTGCATCTACTTCAAATATCTTGAAAGTTGATGATGTTGTTAGTGTAATCTTGAATGAAGATATTCACAGGAAAAGCATAGGGGAAACATCAGGTAATGCTTTAAGTATTGAAAGTAAGGGAAGGCAAAGAAAGAAGGGCAAGCAAAAAAAATCAAGGTCAAAGATGGGAAGGAGATCCAAATCCAGAAATGGAGGTATAACCTGCTGGAATTGTGGAAAGAAAGGGCATGCAAAGAAAGGCTGATGGTTGAAGGATAACAAAGAAAATTAGCATGAAGGTAATAAGGAAGCAAATGTTGCAGGTATTGGCACAAGATGCTCTTATATTTTCTTTGGATAGTCAAGTAGAATCATGGGTTTTAGATTCTGGTGCTTCTTTCCATGCAACCCCAAATAAATAATTTTTTAATGATTATGTCCATGGAGATTTTAGAAAAGTTTATTTAGGGAATGATGAGCCTTGTCAAATTTTTTGGCAAAGGAAAGGTGCAGCTGAAATTGCAGAATGGCAACACATGGGTGTTGAAGGATGTCATGCATGTACCCATCCTGAAGAGGAATCTGATTTTTGTAGGAAAGTTAGGTGATGAGGGTTGCACAGTAACTCTCACAACTGAATCTTGGAAAGTTTCCAAGGGTGCACTTGTATTAGTTAGAGGTAAGAGAGTAGGTACACTTTATCTATCTACTTGTGTTATTGATTATTCTCCTTCTATTTTATCTACTTCAGATGTAGATGCAAATTTATGGCACTATAGGCTTGGTCACATGAGTGAGAAGGGAATGAATGTTCTTAATTCAAAAGGTAATCTTTCAGATTTGAAAAGCATAGATCTAGATTTCTATGAGCATTGTATTTTTGGGAAACTGAAGAAAGTAAGGTTTCTCAAAACTAGGTCAACAAAGAAGAAGCACAAGTTGGAGCTTGTTCACACAGACGTGTGGGGACCAGCTCAGGTAGCTTCTATTGGAGGATCACAATATTATGTTTCTTTCATTGATGATGCTATAAGAAAGGTATGGGTTTATTGCATAAAGATAAAATCTGATGTTTTTGACACATTTAAGAAATGGAAAGCTTTGGTTGAGAATGAAACAACTTTGAGATTGAAGTGCCTTAGATCTGACAATAGTGGTGAGTACTGCAGCAATAAATTCAATAGCTACTATTCTATGAGTGGAATATGCAGGGAAAGGATGGTTCCAAGGACACCTCAGCAAAATGGAGTTGCTGAAAAGATGAATAAAAGAATATATGAGCGTGCACGGAGTGTGAGGTTGCATGCTGGTTTGCCCTTATAGTTTTGGGTAGAAGCTGTAGATACTGCAGTTTACTTAATTAACAGAGGACCTTCTACTACACTGATGGTGGAATTCTAGAAGAGGCGTGGATAGGTAAAAAGGTAGATCTTTCATTTCTTAGAGTTTTTGGTTTTGAAGCTTTTGTGCACATTGATAAAGAAAATAGAAAGAAGTTGGATGCTAAATCTATGCGGTGCACTTTCATTGGTTATGGTTTTGGAGATTTCAGATTTCGGTTGTGGAATTTAGAAACTAACAAAATTATTAGAAGTCATGATGTAGTTTTCAATGAGAAGGTGATGTACAGTGATCAGCTCAAGAGGCTAAATAATTCTGAGCAGGGCAATCTTGATTTGGATGAGGTAATGATCCAAAATGAGCTCATGGGTAAAAATCATCACTCACAGGAAAACACAAGAATCGACGTCAATCAGGTAGGAACCAATGTCGATCAGGTAGGAACCAATGTTATTCAGGAAGGAACTGATGTCGATCAAACAAAGACTGATGTCGATCAGGTTGAATCGACATCGGTCAGGTGCAGACTAGCATCGGCCAGAGATGATCAGAATCGATCACTGACAGAGAATTTGGGCAGACAGCAAGCTATAAATGAGTCTCAAGCGCCCATAAGGAGGTCTATAAGGGTAAGTAAACCTCCAATTCATTATTCCCCTTATTTATACTACGTGTTTCTCACTGATGGTGGAGAACTAGAAAGTTTTGATGAGGCAATGCAGGTAGAATCTAGGAAACAGTGGGAGCATGGCATGAATGAGGAAATTGATTCCTTGGAAAAGAACCAAACGTGGGATTTGGTTGAGTTTCCAGTCAAAAATAAAGCACTAAAAAACAAATGGGTTTATAGGTTAAAGGAAGGAGAGAATGGACAAATGAGACATAAGGCTAGGTTAGTAGTAAAGGGATTTGCACAGAAACCAGGTATTGACTTTGGTGAAATCTTTTCTCCTGCAGTAAAGATGACTTCTATTTGGACTATATTATCTTTAGTTGCTATTGAGAATTT
The DNA here is from genome assembly GCA_037957365.1 of Torreya grandis. Lineage (NCBI taxonomy): Eukaryota > Viridiplantae > Streptophyta > Pinopsida > Cupressales > Taxaceae > Torreya > Torreya grandis. The sequence goes on along the minus strand of JARHVA010006069.1, from coordinate 957,237 downwards.
TCACCTTGAGTAGCTTGATGTTAAGACAACATTTCTTCATGGAGATTTGGATGAAGAGATATATATGGATCAGCCGAAAGGTTTTGAGGTCAAAGGTAAGGAGAAACTTGCGTGCAGGTTGAAGAAAAGCTTATATGGTCTTAAGCAAGCTCCAAGACAATGGTATTTAAGGTTTGATAGGTTTATGATAGAGCATGGCTCTAGTAAATGTCCATCTAACCATTGTGTTTATTTTTACCAGATTGGATAATGGTAGTTATATTATCCTGTTACTGTATGTAGATGATATGCTTGTTGCAGGTTCACACATGCAAGAAATTACTAAGCTAAAGGTAAAATTAGCTCACACATTTGCCATGAAGGATTTAGGAGCAGCAAAGAAAATCCTTGGCATGAGTATGAAGAGAGATAGGAAAAATCACAGTTTGATTTTATCTCAAGAGGATTATGTGAATAAGGTGTTGGAGAGGTTCAATATGTAGGATGCAAAATCGATAAGCACACCTATGGCATGACACTTCAAGTTGAGAAAAGAACAGTGTCCTAAATCACACGATGAGATTGAGTACATGAGCAAAGTTCCATATGCTTCAGTAGTTGGGAGCTTGATGTATGCAATGGTATGTACTAGACCTGATATTGCCCAAGCAATGGGAGTTGTCAGCAAGTTTATGGCCAATCCAAGAAAGGAGCACTGGAAAGCAGTTCAGTGGATTCTTAGATATCTGAGAGGGACCAGCAATAGGCATTTATGCTATGGAGGGTCAAACACTTCTCTACATGGGTATGTAGATTCAGATATGGTAGGTGACTTGGATGGAAAGAGAAGCACCACAGGATATGTGTTCACTGTTGTTGGAATGGCGGTTAGCTGGATTTCAAAGTTGCAGAAGGTTGTTGCCCTATCTACTACAGAGACAGAATACATTGCAGTCACAGAGGGTAGCAAGGAAATGATATGGATGACATGGTTCATGGAAGAGTTGGGAAAGGAGTAAGAGAGTTTAAAACTGTACAGTGATAGTCAAAGTGCAATTCATTTGGCAAAGAATTCAGCATTTCATTCAAGAACCAAACATATATAGCTTAGGTACCACTTCATTAGACAGGTATTGGAGGATGGACAATTGAAGCTGGAAAAGATCCATACGGATAAGAACCCTGTAGATATGTTAACAAAGCTGATAATAAAGGAGAAGTTGAATCTTCATTCAACTTTTGTTGGTCTTCAAGATTGAACTTGAAGACGGAGAAACAAGACAGAGGATGTTGTTGTACAGGTACAAGTGCAGCTGTTTATCTCCAAGTGGGAGATTGTTGAGTTATGGAGCTAAAAGCTTCACTAGATGAGTAGATATGGAGGTTGTTGGGCTTAACCAGTAATCAGCATCAGTAGTATCACTGACATCAGTCAAGCATGGATCAAAACCGACTAACATTGGTCAGGGATCAGTCGACATCGGTCATATGCAGACCGATAACGACTGGCATCGGTCACCTGTGTGTGCATTTGCATGCATTTCCAGAATTAGATTTGTTCTAATTTTAGGAGGACGGAGTGTTTGCATGTAAAGACTAATTTTAGTCTTGAGTATGTGTTTCTAATTATTGTATGCCTTGGATCCTATTTAAGAGACCCATGGGGCATGTATTGTAATTAAGTTGTAAGCAAGATCAATTAGATCTGTAAGGTGCAAGATCAAGAAGATCTGCTAAAGAGAAGGGAATAATAACTCAGTTATTGAGTTGATTATAATTGATTGAGAGAGAGAGAACTCTTGAGAGAGAAATACTGTACACCCAAGAGGTGTGAAAGAGTGAGATTTCTCATTGTATTATAGAAGAGTTTAATAGAGATTGGTTGTTTCTCATATCTCCTCTTATTTTCTATTTCATATTTCTAGTTACTTATTACTTTTGGTTTAATTCCATGTTTAGCTGCTTATACAAAAAGTAATCAATTGTACTTGGTAGTTCCTAACAAACTAGGTATTTTGGAAGCATGTACAAGCCTAAAAGAGGCTTTCCCAAGTACATAAACTTAATAACACAAAAATAAGCATGAAAATCTCTTTAAAAATGTGTAGGATCACCTGAAACAAACCATTCCATCAATCTAAAGCAATAAAAATTGAAATAGATTCAAAAAGAGACACCCTCATGGTTGAATAGGCACAAAAAGTTTCCTAGAGTATTAACCATTGTTAATGAAGGGTAAGTCACCAATATGAAAGTTATTTTTATGGATGTGAAGTGTATTCATATTAGTATCCACCTGTAGAAGCATTTTTCGTAACTCCACCTGTAGCTTCCATAGTGGGTGCTTGAACTTGCCCTTCCTTGGCTTGCCAATGGAGAAAGAAGAGATATGAGTTTTAGATGAAAATTTTTGTGAAAAATATGAAAAAAAAATGTGGATATGACCTTTTTGGAGGTGAAGTGTCACACCACCACATTTTTTGATACAAAGGATCTTGAGAAGTTTGTATAAGTGTTGGAAAAGGCCTATTTTTTAGAGAAAAATGATTCTTGACTGATGAACCTAACTTATAACTATCACCTAACATTATACTGACATGACCCACGTTTAAAATCACCTTTTTGTCAAATTTTCTTGAATAAAAGTAAGTAAAAGTCAATTAATATGCTAAAAGGTGGCCAAAAGACCCATTTTTGCACATGAGACACAATGAATGACCAATTTATGACTTGTAAACATATTGAAACATGATAAATGCCATATTATGACAATTTGACACAAAATATACCTTTTAATAAGTTTGACCAAGGCATGACCATAGTTGACCATGGTTGACTAGGCCAATTCAAGGGGAATGAACTTAGACAAGGACTAGGACAAGACCAAGTAAGATATATAGGACAATATGAGACCCTATAGGATTTGTATAAACCTTATTAAAAATCTTAAAATGATATGGGTTGACCTCATTTAACTAAAATTCAAATTTTTTCAATTGTTACCTTTGCTCCATACCTTGTCCTAAAGGCCAATAAGGACCAATCAGTTGAGAAGTAGCCTCCTATCTTGGCTATGAAATCTCTTGAGAGATAGATAGCAAAGTGGGCAGGGAAGTCAACAACCATAATGTCTTGGAGGATGGGGAAACTAAGACAATCTGACAAAAAATCTCAATCCTTTGACCTTTCCTATTGACTTAGCAGGTGTTCCATCAAGTTGAATTACCCCTTTACTATATGGTTCATACTTTAGACCCAAATTTTTTAGTTACAACCTTGGGCATCACTGATGTGCTAGCTCTACTATCAACTATGTAGTTATGAGCAAGCTTATCCCCCACAATGAGAGTGGGATATAAGGGAGGAAAATTCTCAAATTTTGTAGAGGGTTCCATAATGTTATTAGGAGCATTTGTGAGATCAACATCACCATGACCATGGCTTGATTATGGAGGGCTAACATGAATTTGGGATAACTAATTTTTCAAAAGTTCCTTTTGGCTAGGTATGTGAAGGACATCCCAAAGAGAGATAGATGCCTTATCATTCTTTAATGAGTCAACAATGTTAAAATCATAAGTACTTACTTTTTCTTGTGTTCTTAGAGGTAAAGAAGTGGTTGGAATTTGAGGTATTGAATCACTTTGAGCAGGTCTTTCAATATTCTAATTTGGAAGAGGTGCAGTTATTGTAGGGATTGCCATGCTTGTAGTCATGCCTTGCTGCCTTGTAGGAGGACTAGTTGAAATTGTAGGTACCCATTAGCATCTCCTATAGACTTCCTCTTAACTCTAGTATTGTCTGCAACTAAATTACCTTGGTTAAGAACATAAGTGTCTTCAACTAGGAAGTTAGTGAAACTCACTCCTTGAAGCTACCGCCCTTCACTTGATTTCATGAAAACTTCATCATCTTATGATATTTGAGGATTGATTCCTCCTTGAACAACTATATCTTGATCTTAACCTTCATTGACATTCATGAATTGACCTTGCTACAACTCTTCTCCTTGCACCAAATTACTATGCATCGGTACCATTTCTCTTGTGTTGTATGTGGAAGCGGGATTGTATGCATTGACATGCCTATTGAATTTAGGCTTCCCTTGAACTATCACTTTATCATATTACTGAGGATAGGGATGGGGGTTATATGCAATCAAAAATGCATGATGTACATGAATTAATCTTGGATTAGATAAGATAGTGATCCAGGCACCAATTTAGGCGACAATTCGGGTGACAGTTCCACCCCAATTGATGACGGAACTTTTGGGAGCCATAACTTTTGCACCATAGCTCCAATTGACTCACCATTTGAACCGTTGGAAAGATAATAATGAGGAAAACATCGTGAAATGGCATGGATCTCTACTCGATGAATTTTGACCCTTGAAAACCTAATGAAAGTGCCTCAAATTTCAATTTTAGTAGTGCAGTCTAAAAATAGTAATTCCTCGAATTTTGTATTGTTTTAAATATTAGAAGTCAAACCACTCCATCTCCCTCAATATTGGTGACCTTCCACATTCTCCCCATGCTTTAAAATTGTGTATAAAATAAGAGGTAATCTAAAATGTGAAGACAGACATCTCTTCTCAGAGATAAGCATATATTTGTATTGCGATCTTGAGTAATACTACATCTCTTCTCAGAGAATTCATTGTTACTATGTTATTTCTATGTTATTGAGATATTTATCAACTAGAACTTCTGAGTTTTGGATCAGATAGAGCACACCTACACTTTTGATTGGGTATACACTTGTTAAGTAGGAGCATGACGAATATGGGGATCCACTAAACCTGATAGGGGATTACTTGTATCACTTGTCATAACATATCATGTTAAAAAGGGTTACAAAACCTATAGTCTATGTTAGGGTGTGGAGCTAAAAGCTTCAACTATTTGCACACACATGAAGAAAGGATGCTGAAGAACCAGAGCCATCGGCATCAGAAGTATGACCGACGTCGGTCAGATGCAGTGGAGAAGGAGACCGGCGACGGCAGAGGATCGGCCGACATCGGCAGCACCAGACAAGCAGGGACCGACGTCGGTCGCCTGTGTGGTCCAGAACTGCTGTTTACGAACAGTCAGTTAGTTAAACCTAGTGTTTGCATGCTAAGGGACTATTTTAAGTCGCGAGCTGTGTGTCTAATTTTAGTAGTTAGATGTCTATTTTTGTAACCATGGGATTCTATTTAAAGAACCATGAGGCATGTATTGTAATTATCAAATTGATCAAGTAAGAGCATTGAAGCAAGCAAGGTCAAGGAGATCTACAGGGGTAAGGTCAAGGAGATTAGCTATAGCATTCAAGGAGGGATTGTAACTCAGGTTTTAGATTTGGTTTTGTGTTGAGCAAGAGAGAGAGGGAAGAAGGTCTTGAGGTGTGGCAAGCCTTTGAGGTGGAGGGAGAAGTGGCATCTTCCTTATTTGTATTTTCTTCTAGTATTATCTAATACAACTATGTGTATTGTCTCTCAAATTCTTTGTTGTCTCATGTTTCTAGTTTCTTAATCATTCTGGTATAATTTCCGTGTTCAATTGCTCATATATAAGTAATCAATTGTGCTACCGTTGGATAAGGGGCCTCCTAACAGTTGGTATCAGAGCTACGGTTTGCAGGAAGCAGGTTATTGTTTTTGATTATAGGTCATTCACAGGGTTTTCTGATTGAGTGGGAGTTCAGCAATGGTAGAAGAAAGCAAGCTACGAATGGAGAAGTTTAATGGCAAGAATTATCAACACTGGAGGATGCAGATTGAGGACTATTTGTATCAGAAGGATCTGTACTTACCGTTGGGTGGGGTTGCATGCAAGCCCATAGATATGAAGGATGAAGAATGGAGTGTTCTTGATCGGAAGGCTCTCGGTTCCATAAGGTTGAGTCTTGGAGCTTTTGTGATTTCCAGCTTATCACAGTGCAAAACAACGGAAGAGTTGATAAAGTCCTTGGCAAATTTATACGAAAAGCCCTCGGCTTCTAATAAGGTATACCTTATGAAGCAGCTATTTACTTTGCAAATGCAGGAAGGAGGTTCGATACATACTCATCTCAGTGATTTCCATGGTTTGGTAAACCAATTAGCTTCAGTCAACATTGTTTTTGATGATGAGGTAAAGGCTCTCTTGATTTTATGTTCTTTGCCTAAAAGTTGGGACGGTATGGTTATGGCAGTAAGTAACTCTGCATCTGCTTCTAAAATCTTAAAGGTTGATGATGTTGTGAGTGTGATTTTGAATGAAGAAATACGCAGGAGAAGCACAGGTGAATCATCAGGGAACGCTCTAAGTGCGGAAAGCAGAGGAAGGCAAAAGGAGAAGATTGAGCAAGGGAAATCAAGGTCGGGAAGGAGATCCGAGTCCAAAGGTATTACCTGCTGGTTTTGTGGAAAGAAAGGACATACAAAGAAGGAGTGTTGGTTGAGAGATAAAGAGAATCAACATACAGGTATTGAAGAAGCAAAGGATGCAAATATTGTGGTACAGGATGCTCTCATACTTTCTTTGGATAGTCACATAAGATCATGGATATTAGATTCTGGTTCATCTTTTCATGCATCCCCAAACAGAGATTTGTTTCATGAGTATGAATAGGGAGATTTTGGAGTTCTTTATTTAGGGGATGGTATGCCTTGTCAGATAGTTGGCAAAGGGAAAGTGCAGCTGAGATTGCAGATTGACAACACATGGGTGTTGAAGGAGGTCATGCATGTTCCAATTCTGAAGCAGAGTTTGATTTCTGTAGGAAGGTTGGGTGATGAGGGATGCACAATAACCCTCGCAGTGGATTCTTGGAAGGTTACCAAGGGAGCACTTGTTTTGGCAAGAGGTAAGAAAGTAGGTACTCTTTATCTATCTACTTGTATTACTGATTCTACTTTTGGTATAGATTCAAAGATGTGGTCTAATAGGCAGGGTCACATGAATAAGAAGGGAATGGAAGTTCTTGACTCAAAAGGTATGTGTTCAAATTCAGAAGGCATGGATAGAATTCATTGCAGGAAAAGGAAATTTGAGGCTTTTGACAAGAACAGGGATGTCTTGGTGTTTTTGGAGGAGATGAAGGCCAGAGAACAGTTACAGGCAGTAAATAAATCTGAGTAGGGCAGCATGGATAGAGATTTGATCCAAGAAGAGCTTGCAGATGAAGAATTCATCACTCACGGGAACACACAGGCACCGATGTCGGTTACTTGGAACCGACGTCGGTCAGTCAGACACCGACTTCAGTCTTGTGCAGACCAGCAGGGTTGGTAGGTCAGGCAGGAGAAGTCCGACGTCGGTCATCAGGACCGACGTCGGCAGGGGGGGGACACCGGCGTCGGCCAGGGGTAACGACATCGGCAGTCAGGGTCAGTGCAGGGAACCGACATCGGTCAGGAGCAGACTGGGAGTTGGCCGAGATCGGTCACTGGAACGGATGTTGGGTGGATCTATGAGTCTCAAACACCCATACAAAGGTCAGAAAAGGTATGCGAACCTCATATTCATTGTTCACCTTCTTTATATTGCTTACTGATAGTCATGAACTAGGAAGATGGAGGAAGCAATATAGGTAGAATCTAGAAATAGTGGGAGCTTGACATGGATGAGGAGTGTGAGTCCTTGGAGTAAAGCCAAACAGGTATTTGTTGGTGGAGATGTCAGCTGGATAGAGGGATGGATTCCCATTTTAGAGAAGAGAGTGGATGGACATCTGAGACAGAAGGCTATGGTATATGGTCTTGATTTTGCTGCATGGCAATGGAGGTTTGACCATTGTTTTTTATCTTTACCAGGTTGGATAATATTAGCTACATTATCATGTTACTGTATTGTGTTACTTTTTGCAGGGTTGCATATACAGGGAGTTTTCTGAGCTAAGGGTAAAGTTGGTTCAGAAGTATGTCATGAAGAATTTGGGAGCAGCAAAATTCTTGTGGCATAGGTGACAAGTATAGCATCACAGGTTTGCATGGTGGTTGGTCTTCAAGGGTGACTTTGAAGAGGGATACAGAGCCAAAGGAACAAAATAGATGGTGTACAGGTACAAGTACAAGTTGCAGCTGTTTATCTCCAAGTGGGAGATTGTTAGGGTGTGGAGCTAAAAGCTTCAACTGTTTGCACACACATGAAGAAAGGATGCTGAAGAACCAGAGCCACCGGCATCAGAAGTATGACCGATGTCGGTCAGATGCAGTGGAGAAGGAGACCGGTGACGACAGAGGATCGGCCGACGTCGGCAGCACCAGACAAGCAGGGACCGACGTCGATCGCCTGTGCGGTCCAGAACTGCTGTTTATGAACAGTCAGTTAGTTAAACTGAGTGTTTGCATGCTAAGGGACTATTTTAAGTCGCGAGCTGTGTGTCTAATTTTAGTAGTTAGATGTCTATTTTTGTAACCATGGGATTCTATTTAAAGAACCATGAGGCATGTATTGTAATTATCAAATTGATCAAGTAAGAGCATTGAAGCAAGCAAGGTCAAGGAGATCTACAGGTGTAAGGTCAAGGAGATCAGCTATAGCATTCAAGGAGGGATTGTAACTCAGGTTTTAGAGTTGGTTTTGTGTTGAGCAAGAGAGAGAGGGAAGAAGGTCTTGAGGTGTGGCAAGCCTTTGAGGTGGAGGGAGAAGTGGCATCTTCCTTATTTGTATTTTCTTCTAGTATTATCTAATACAACTGTGTGTATTGTCTCTCAAATTCTTTGTTGTCTCATATTTCTAGTTTCTTAATCATTCTGGTATAATTTCCGTGTTCAATTTCTCATATATAAGTAATCAATTGTGCTACCGTTGGATAAGGGGCCTCCTAACAGTCTAACATAGTCGCAAAACAACCCTAAAAGAGTCCTATGATTTGATATTTCACTTATGCTAATAAACAAGAAAGTAAACTATTCTAATAATAAGAAAATTAACTTAATCTAGTGCTTACCAAATCTTGTGGCATAATGTGAGGGGTTAGATACAAAACAATCAAACATGTATAGGGAACTTTGAATAAAGTAAGTATGAGTAACACCCTAATACATAGAATATGAAGAGTAATATTATTTGAGACAAAGTTATAATATCTACTAAAAGAGAGGATGACAAAGTTATAATATACTTACTTGAATGTGAACCCATCATGATTCAATCTCTCCCTTGGCGAATGGGGCTTTGCAAGAGGTTGTTATGGTTGGTAAGGATCACTTTGTTAGGCCAAATGATCCAAGACCTATACACAAGAGTAGATTCTCTGAAATAAGAAACCTAAGCTAAGACTCCTCAAGTATAAATGTGGAAGAGCAAATTATGAAGAAGCGTGAGCGAATAATAACTCTTGATTGCATATTCTCAATATGACCAAAATTACCTTGTATATGTCAGGGGATCTCTAGCTCTACCAATTAGAGCACAATTGATTACTTTCTTATATGCAATTAAACACGGAATTATACCAGAATGATAAAGTAGCTAGAAACTTGAGACAGAAAATAATTTGAGAGACAATACACACTCTTGTATTAAATACTACTAGAAGAAAATACAATAAGGAAGATGCCACTTCTTCCTCCACCTCAAAGGCTTGCCACACCTCAAGACCTTCTTCCCTCTCTCTCTTGCTCAACACAACAACTCTAAAGCCTGAGTTGCTATCCCTCCTTGAATGCTTCAGCTGATCTCCTTGACCTTACACCTGTAGATCTCCTTGACCTTGCTTGCTTCAATGCTCTTACTTGCCTTCTTGCTTAATTAAAATACATGCCTTATGGGTCTTTAAATAGGATCCCATGCTTACAAAAATAGAAATCTAACTACTAAAATTAGACACATAGCTCGCGACTTAAATTAGCCCCTTAGCATGCAAACACTCGGTTCGACTAACTAACTGTTCGTGCAACGAACAGTTCTAGACTGCACAGGCGACCAACGCCGGTCCCTGCTTGTCTAGTGCTGCCGACGTTGGCCGACTCTCTGCCGTCGCTGGTCTCCTTCTCCACTACACTTGACCGACGTCGGTCATACTACCGACGCCGGTGGCTCTGGTTCTTCAGCATCCTTCCTTGTGTCTGCAAACAGTTGAAGCTTTTAGCTCCACGCCTTAACAATCTCCCACTTGGAGATAAATAGCTGCAACTTGTACATGTACCTATACACCATCTATTTTGTTCTTTAGGCTCTGTATCCCTCTTCAAAGTCACTCTTGAAGACCAACCACCACGCAAACCTATGATGCAATACCTGTATCTTATGCCATAATAATTTTGCTGCTCCCAAATTCTCCATGACATACTTCTGAACCAACTCTACCCTTAGCTTAGAAAACTCCCTATATATGAAACCCTGCAACAAGTAACACAATACAGTAACAGGATAATGTAGCTAATATTATCCAACCTGGTAAAGATAAAAATACAATGGTCAAACCTCCATTGTTCAGCAGCATAATCAAGACCATATACCATAGCCTTCTATCTCATGTGTCCATCCACTCTCTTCTCTAAAATGGGAATCCATCCCTCTATCCAGTGCTTTCTTCCAGCTAACAACGCTACCAACAAATACCTGTTTGGTTCTCCAAGGACTCACACTCCTCATCCATGCCAAGCTCCCACTGTTTCTGGATTCTACCTGCATTGCTTCTTCCATCTTCCTAGTACATGACTATCATTAATCAATATAAAGAAGGTGAACAATGAATATGAGGTTCACATACCTTTCCTGACCTCCACATGGGTGTTTGAGACTTATTAATTCACCCAACATCCATTCCAGTGACCGATCTAGGCCATCTCCCAGTCTGCTCCTGACCGATGTCGGTTCCCTACACTGACCCTGACTGTCGACGTCATTTCCCTGGCCGACGCCGGTGTCCCTCCTGCCAACGTTGGTCCTTATGACCAACATCGGACTTCTCCAGTCTAACCTACCGACCCTGCTGGTCTGCACATGATCGATGTCGATATCTGGATGACTGACATCGGTGCCAAGCTACTAACATCGGTGTCTGTGTGTTCCTGTAAGTGATGAAATTTTCATCCGCGAGCTCTTCTTGGATCAAACCTCTATCCATACTGCCCTACTCAGATTTATTCAGCCCCTGTGACTGATCTCTGTCCTTCATCTCCTCCATAAACACCAAGGCTTCTTTTTTCCTGTCAAAAGCATCAAATTTCCTCTTTTTGCAATGAACTGTATCTGTGCTTTCCAAATTTGAACACATACCTTTTGAATCAAGAACTTCCATTCCCTTCCTATTCATGTGACCAAGCCTATTAGGCCACATCTTCGAATCTACACCAGAAGTAGAATCAGTAATACAAGTAGACAGATAAAGAGTATCTACTTTCTTACCTCTTGCTAGAACAAGTGCTCCCTTGGAAACCTTCCAAGAATCCGCTGTGAGGGTTATTGTGCATCCCTCATCTCCCAACCTTCCTACAGAAATCAGACTTTGCTTTAAAATTGGAACATGCATGACCTCTTTCAACACCCACGTGTTGTCAATCTGCAATCTCAGCTGCACTTTCCCTTTTCCAACTATCTGACAAGGCGTACCATCCCCTAAATAGAGAACTCCAAAGTCTCCCTGTTCATACTCATAGAACAAATCTCTATTTGGGGATGCATGAAAAGATGAACCAGAATCTAAAATCCATGATCCTACCTGACTATCTGAAGAAAGTATGAGAGCATCTTGCATCACAATATTTGCATCCTTTGCTTCTTCAATACCTGCATGTTGATTCTCTTTATCTCTCAACCAACACTCCTTCTTTGTATGTCCTTTCTTTCCACAAAACCAGCAGGTAATACCTTTGGACTCAGATCTCCTTCCCGACCTTGATTTCCCTTGCTCAACCTTCTCCCTTTGCCTTCCCCTACTTTCTGGACTTAGAGCATTCCCTGATGATTCACCTATGCTTCTCCTGCGTATTTCTTCATTCAAGATCACACTCACAACATCATCAACTTTTAAGATTTTAGAAGCAGATGCAGAATTACTTACTGCCATAACCAAACCGTCCCAACTTTCAGGCAAAGAACATAAAATCAAGAGAGCCTTTACCTCATCATCAAAAACAATATTGACTGAAGCTAATTAGTTTACCAAACCATGGAAATCACTGAGATGAGTATGTACCGATCCACCTTCCTGCATTTTCAAAGTAAATAGCTGCTTCATAAGATATACCTTATTAGAAGCCGAAGGCTTTTCATATAAATTAGCCAAGGACTTTATCAACTCTTCCATTGTCTTGCACTGTGATAAGCTGGAAATCACAGACGATGCAAGGCTCAACCTTATGGAACCGAGAGCCTTCCGATCAAGAACGTTCCATTCTTCATCCTTCATATCTGTGGGCTTGCATGCAACCCCACCCAATGGTAAGTACAAATCCTTCTGATACAGATAGTCCTCAATCTGCATCCTCTAATGTTGATAATTCTTGCCGTTAAACTTCTCCATTCGTAGCCTGCTTTCTTCTACCATTGCTGAACTCCCACTCAATCAGAAAACCCTGTGAATGACCTGTAATCAAAAACAATACCTTGCTTCCTGCAAACCGTAGCTCTGATACCACTTGTCAGGGGATCTCTAGCTCTACCAATTAGAGCACAATTGATTACTTTCTTATATGCAATTAAACACGGAATTATACCAGAATGATAAAGTAGCTAGAAACTTGAGACAACAAATAATTTGAGAGACAATACACACTCTTGTATTAAATACTACTAGAAGAAAATACAATAAGGAAAATGCCACTTCTTCCTCCACCTCAAAGGCTTGCCACACCTCAAGACCTTCTTCCCTCTCTCTCTTGCTCAACACAACAAATCTAAAGCCTGAGTTGCTATCCCTCCTTGAATGCTTCAGCTGATCTCCTTGACCTTACACCTGTAGATCTCCTTGACCTTGCTTGCTTCAATGCTCTTACTTGCCTTCTTGCTTAATTACAATACATGCCTTATGGGTCTTTAAATAGGATCCCATGCTTACAAAAATAGAAATCTAACTACTAAAATTAGACACATAGCTCACGACTTAAATTAGCCCCTTAGCATGCAAACACTCGGTTCGACTAACTAACTGTTCGTGCAATGAACAGTTCTGGACCGCAGAGGCGACCGATGCCGGTCCCTGCTTGTCTAGTGCTGCCGACGTCAGCCGACTCTCTGTCGTCGCCGGTCTCCTTCTCCACTACACTTGACCGACGTCGGTCATACTACCGACGCCGGTGGCTCTGATTATTCAGCATCCTTCCTTGTGTCTGCAAACAGTTGAAGCTTTTAGCTCCATGCCTTAACAGTATATATAGGAGTATCTCACCCAAAAATCATTCAGACATGTCAATTATGCTAGGTCAACTAGGTCGACCTAGTACATTCTCAAGCTAATGCCTAAATTTTGTGCTAGGTCAAACAAGAGGATAAGAATCCAAAAGAGCTAAAGTGACCCCAAAATACATTAGGTTGACCAGATCAACCTAGTGTACTGGACAGGTCAAAAGGGTAACAAGGAAGGAGAAGAAGGATAGAAAGAGGGAAAGACTAGAGGAATGTGCAATGGATGTGAAATAGCTTAGGGAAAGGTTTTAGGAGATGAATGGATTGGAAATAATGTGGAAATAAGGGACAAAAATCCCACAAAGCAACAAAGGTCTACCCACCCCTTTCTCGATGCACTCCTTAAGGCATGCACTCAGAGAGATTGAGTCATGATGGGTTCTTGCAAGATGTAAAATGTCAATATTTGATAAAAGTTAAAAATATTATGTATATACATATGCCCCACTCAAATATCATCATGTGTCACTAAGGTGTAACATGGGATGGTGTTTCAAGAAAGAACATAAGGATACACAACATTAATGCTAAAAAAAAGTTGCACTATTTTAAAAAGCATAAAATAACTGAAAGTAAATGACTGAAAGGGAAACTAATCTAAAAATTAAATGTAATGCATACATTGACTTACCTTTTATTTTAGGATGGTTTTCAGTTGTGATTTTAGTTTTGATTGTGTAGGGTGCAAAGATTACTTTCGACAACCTTATAAAGACAAAACTAAGGAGTGAAAACAAATAAATGCAAGAAAATCCAAGATAACTGGTGCTATGTGGATGGGATGTACTTGGGAATTTGGCAATCTAGGTGACAAGTGTTGTGTTAGACCAAATGACTAAGTCAAACAAGAGTAAATCGGGTAACCAAAAATCCAAGGCTACTAAATACCAAAAAACTTAAACTCGTAAACCTCAAGTAAGAAAAGGCAAACTCACCAATTCAAACCTAGGATACATGTTTAAAAATGAATGATAAGCAAGACAAATCAATGGTAAAAATGAAAACAAAATGGTAAAACAACATTGATGAGTGATCAGTAACAATCCACATCTCACTCAACAATGGAAAAAAGGTACAAACTTAGGTGTCCATGATAGTAAAATCATGATAAATGATAAAAGGAAAGTAAAGTAAGTCTAGTAAATGTAAAATTAAGTGAAGAATATGATCCAAAGTTGCTCAAACATGGTATTTTGTGTCTAAAGATACATAAAATTTAAACAAAGTATTGATAGCTTGTTTTTAAGAAATGAAGAAGAAGGAATTTAAAGAATAGGGAAAATATATTTGGAATCACAATTTGGCTATCAAAGGGGGAGATGAAATGGGTGGAGGGGAGAATGAAGGAAAAACCAAGGTAGAGAAAACTCTTTATCAAATTCAAGACACTCAAATTTGGTTTGTCAAAACAAGAAGACTGTCAACCTTAAGGACTCTGAAGAATTTATCTTAGCTACACAAGTCTTAGGTCAATAAATGGAGTATATATATCATCCCATGAAGTCTAGATGCATGAAAATTAAAATGGACCTACCTACCCATGACGTGTTCCCCATTCTCTAGGACCGCTTACAAATTCATCAATTTACTGCAAAGATTGGGTACTTATGTGAGAAATTAGGTAGCACCATAGAATTTTTTGAATTCCCATATTCCAATCTACTGGCCTATCACACCTCAAAGGACTTCAGATCTATGTGAAGCCTACTATGGATTTTGAGCTTTGATTAGAGATAGGATATGTGCTTGTAATCACATCTTTTGGTGTGAATTTGACTATTGAGATTTATATGTTGCCTTTTAGATATCATTGCCTTTTTTTCCAATGATTTGGATTTTAACTTTGTTTTGATGGCTTTTTATTATTCCTTCTCCATACAAATTTGGAAGACCAAACATGGGTGTTAAAAATGACTTTCATTTGAAAACTTAGGACAAGGTTGCTAAGAGAGAGAACATCAAAGAGCATGGGGTCTAAGAATGTTTTAAATCTAGGTGAAATAAAAGTGCTATCTTGACTTTGACCTTGTTTTATCTAATGTGGAGGTGAACAAAAGGGGAAATCAAGAGGAATGACACATGGAATAATTTGAATTGCTTTAAATTTAAAAAAAAAATGTGACAAAAGGCAAAAAGAGGGATACAATGACATCAAAGGTGTGATTCCTTATCATAAGAGAGAGGGAAGTGAATGAAAAACATGCTAACATAAATTGTTTATAAATTCCATCTAACAAAAGAAGCAAAAACTAAAGTTGAGAACAAGGATCAATAACATGAAAAGGATGGTAATTTTATGAAGAGGGTCAGGTCCTATCTGCAGTCTTACAAAGAAAATAATAAAAGAGAGACCCACGAGGGTGCTAATAAGCAAGAGAAAAACAAAAGTGAGGGAGCCTTTTTACAAATACCCTCACAAAATAATAACCTAAAGGATGCCAAAATAGCATTGGCAAGTAGAGGAGAATGAAAAATAAGATAATGAAGACTATCGTACATCAAGAAACCGAAAGATCAAAAGGGAGAACTAAAGGTTTGTGAACAAGAGGGAACTATTGTAAAGGGAGAGACCCATGCTTAAGTAACTTGAAAAAATAGTTAGATAAATATAGATAGAAAGCATGATAAGAAGGAAATGATTAGGCAAATTAATTTTTTATGAATTGAGCATTGGTGGGTTCTTTGAAGACACGGCCTTCATTGGTTTGAAGGTGGTAAGTACATGTATCAAGGATGTCTTTAACTAAGTATGGGCCCCACAATTTTTGGGCATATTTACCTTCTTAGTCATGGATGTAGTCTAATTTAAGGACAAGATAACCAACATTAAATGTGTGGATTTTAACATGCTTGTTATGTTAACAAGCAATACAAGCCTTATATTGGTAGTTATGTTCTAAGGTAGAGAGATGATGTTCATCAAGTAGATCAAGTGAATGAAAGTAAGCTTCATGAAATTATTCATCAAGAATGATGCCATGAAGATATATGCAAAGAGAAGGAAGCTCAACTTCAAGAGGAAGAACTGACTCGGAACCATAGACTAGAGAAAATGGAGTTGCCCCAATGGTAGTATGAATGCTAGTTTGATAGGCCTAAAGTGTAGGATAAATATGAAGATGCTAATCTATGCATGTTTCAAAAATTATCTTTTGAATAATTTTATTGAGAATTTTATTAGTGGCCTCAACTTGACTATTTCACTATGGATGAGGAGTGGAAAACTTGTGATTAATTTTGAATTTGGTGCAAATTTGTTTAACATGTTTATTTTTGAAATTACCACCATTATTAGAAATGATGGTGTGAGGAAAGCCAAAATAATAAATGATTTGGTTAAGAATGAATTTATATATGTTAGGACCAATGGCATTGACAAGGGGCATGGCTTTAACCCACTTGGTAAAATACTCAGTAGCGGTGATAATAAAGATGTTCCCATCTTAGAAACAAGGAAGTTTACCAATGAGATTGAATCCCCATGTGGAAAATTGCCATGAAGATTCAATAGTTTGAAGTTTAGTAGGAGGTGAATGAAAGAGATCATCATGAAGCTGACAAGGATTAAATTTTTTAGCATATTAAATAGCATTATTTTTTAGAGTAGGCTAATAATAACCCATACATAGGCATTTTTGGGATGTAGCATGTCTGATACAGTGATCACTACAAATGCCCCCATGTTCTTGTTCAAGTAGAAGAGGGACCTCATCTTGCATGACACAGCAGAGCAAGGTACCTTCATCATTATGATAATAAAGGATGTTATGTCTAAATACGTACTTGAAAGCTTATTTGTGAATATGTGTCTTTTCACAAGAATATAAGTCAAGAGGATAAGTTTGATGTTCTAATAATTGGATGATATCTTGATACCACAAGCATTATCAGATGGTGATAGCCTGGATGTGGCAGATAAGTAAATCAGGAGGGTAGTTAGATGACATAGATTTGATTATTTTCATGATAAAAAAAGGATCAGAAATAGCTTAATTTGGATGAAAAAGAAAAGCTGAAGAGGTAAGAGAATTATCAATAATTATCAATGAAATTTTGATTTCTAGGAATAGGCAAGAGACAAAATAAGAATTCTTGGCAAGAGTGATTGTAATTTGATGATAGGTGATAAAGTTTTCACTTTTACATTGATAGGCACCACTAACTTGATGGTAAATGAGTTGTGAGTTACCCAAAGCATGAATATATTGTATGTCTAAATCAAGATCAGCTCTCATACCTAATATAAGAGCTTCATATTCGGCCATATTACTGGTGACATCAAATATAAGGTGTAAAGCTAAGAGAATTATCTTTCCAAGAGGACTAGTGAGAATGCAACCTGCCCCATCTCTTTAAAGGAATTTAGCACCATCAAAGTGAAGGGTTCAAGTATCCTCATGCAAGTCAACATTGATTTCAGGGAGCTCCTTGATAACTACCTTTGGTTTAGTAGTATTAGAAGAAGTGGGAGATTCATAAAATTGATTAGCTTTAAGATCAATAGTAAAACTATGAAAATAATCTTTAATATAAATTGCATGATTAAGACCTTCAATGTAAAGGATATTATCATCTAGAAGGTTATCTTGAAGGGAAGAAGTGGCTGGGATAGGAGCTATGGCAAGTTGGTCAGCTATGACTTTCCCTTTAACAGCTTTTTTCATGATGATGCAAAGATCAAATTCCATAAGTAAGACCATCCACTTGCCAATTCTATCTCCAAGAAGAAATGCTTTAGAGAATAAATGATGAATGGGATCAAAATGAACTATGACATAAGTGGTTTGGTAAAGCATGTAGTGACGAATCTTTTCAGCTATGAAATAGATAGTGAGGTAATCACGCTCAACTTTGGAATAACGTGTTTCATAATCGATGAGGCCTTGACTAATATAGTATATGGCATACTCCTTGCCCATATCATCCTATTGGGTAAGCAATGCTCCAACTGATATAGGTGTGGAAGAAGTATAAAGAATCAAAGGTTTATCATTGGAAGGAGGACAAAGTGTAGGTGGATGAAGCAATTACTCTTTCATATTTTCAAATGCTTTTTGTCATGGATCCATCCATTCCAAGGTTGTACCTTTCTTGAGAAGGGAATTAACAGAGTGAATTCGATAAGCCATCTCATGAATGAATCATCTAATTGCTCCAAGCTTGCCTTAATAGGTACAAATGTTAGGAATAGAATGAGGAATATGTATGTTTACAATAACATTAATCTTGGCTAGATCAACATAAATTCCATGGAGAGAGACTAAAAATCCTAACAATTTACTAGATGTAACTCTGAAGACACATTTGAAAGGATTAAGTCAGACTTTATATTTGATGAGATGATCAAGATTGATGGCAAGATTAGAAAGATGATTTTCATGGTGTTTGGATTTGGTGATAAGATCATCCACATATGTTTTGACAATTTCATGGATAAGGTCATGAAATATATGAGTCATTGCATGTTGGTAAGTGGCCCCAACATTTTTGAGACTGAAGGGCATTTTAACATAACAATGGGTGCCCTATTTCATGGTGAAAGTAGTCTTATGTTGGTCATTGGGAGCTATATGAATATAGTTGTATCCTAAGAATCCATCTGTAAGAGATAACATTTCATATCCAGTTGTGGGATTGACAATGACATCTATTGAAGCCAAAGGAAATTTGTCCTTAGGAAAATCAAGATTAATATTGTAGAAATCAATGCAAATATGAATGACCATAGTGAACTTTTTCTGAACAGGAATAATATTGAAAACCCATTCAGAATAATCCATAGGTTTAATAAATTTAGCATCGAGTAGTTTGATGATTTCTTTATGGCATAAGTTAGTAACTTCAAGAGAAACTTTGTGTTGATTCTGATGTACATGTTTGGCATCAGGATAGGTAATGATGTTATGGACCACTATGATAGGGTCAAAGCCAGACATGTCTTGGTAATACCAAACGAATGCCTCTTGATACTTATCTAAAAATAGGCTGAAATTATCATGTTTATAGGGTGAAAGTTCTTTGGAACTATGATCGTTCAAGGGCATGAGGGAGTACTATATTCAATACGAGTTGTTTATTTAATAAACATAGCATTACCATCTTGAAATTAGTATGAAACGTTGGGTAAAGATGAAATTGGATTAGTTTTAGGATCGATGCAAGTGACAAATTTATTGAAGAGAGGATTTTTAGTTTTAAAATTTCCAAGTTTATAATGTTGTCGAGGGAGTTGAGGTTCTCAGGTATAAAGTAACTTGAGAATATCTTTGTCACTAGGTAAAGTAGGAATAGGACCATAATACTCAACATCTACTTTTAGATCTAAAATTTTGTTACTGTGGCAATCATATTCATAATGTATTTGATGGACATTGGTTGCCTTGGCATCAAGTGTGATTTCAGGAGTAAAAGTAGATGGAGTAGAAGAGGTAGATGGAGTGTTGATGGGTTCTTTGATAGGAGAAGGATTAGATTTAATGGGAGGATCCAAATGAGGTAAATGAGATGAGAGTAATTATGGAGGTTTGGAAGGTGTGACTTGCTCTACCACCCAAGGAGAATTGATAAGAGGATGATTAATAGGAAGCACATAACTCTTAGGTTATAAGTTAATATCTATAGAAATGGTATGCACATCCTGATTGAAAGCATGAATTTGGGCTAATGTCTTTTGATAATGTAAGACATCCAAGTCTTTAGATTGAGCTTGGGCCATGATATAGCTGTCATCATATGTGGGAGAAATTATGCATGTTTGAGATTCAGGAGGATCTTCAAAAGGTGAAATCCCAAGATTACTGAATGTTTGAGGAGACATGGTGAGAGGATATTGAAATAATTTAGCCACTCTAAAATCATTGCAAGTAAAAGCATCTTCAGGTAAAGATGGTTTTTGGGCATTGCATGGAGGGGGTAAATCAGTAATCTCGTCCATTAGAGGAATGGTATGATCTCTTGGCAAAAGAGAAGGAGGAAGCCATTATGAAATATTTGGAGGTAATTTGGTCATGTTTCAAGTATGTTATAATTTATTGGGCTCATAATCATCAAAATTTGTAAGAGTGACTTGTAAATCAAGATTCATATTGATGAACATAGGTAAAGGAGAATTATTAATTTTAGGGATTGTAGGAACATGATATTGAGGTTTAGGATAAGGTAATTGGATACTCCATGGGTTGGGATCAGCTTCATGTTTATATCATTTTATGTTATGTAGAAATTTAATACATTGACTATCGAAAG
This sequence comes from Torreya grandis, assembly GCA_037957365.1. Classification (NCBI taxonomy): domain Eukaryota; kingdom Viridiplantae; phylum Streptophyta; class Pinopsida; order Cupressales; family Taxaceae; genus Torreya; species Torreya grandis. Next base: position 936,685 of record JARHVA010006069.1, on the reverse strand, counting down.
AAGCAATGGCCCTCATTCGATGAGTCTATGGATGACTAAGGAGTATGTTATAAGATATAAGAAGATCAAGAACCATGAGTTTGGTCTGAACAGTCTTAGGACCAATAGCTAAGGGAAGCCATATACAACCAAGTGTCTTTTAATTAGTCTTGTCAAAACCATGACAAGTAAGATGGGTTTGTTTAAGATAACCTTTATTATAACCAAGTGGTTTTAGAAGACATAAAGAGGTCACATTAATACCATAACCCTCATCAACAAAAAATTTTCAAATAAGGGTAGTATTAATGGATATTTTGATGAAGAGAAGTAGATCATCGGCATGAAAGAGGATTTCATCATTAATAATGTCCTCTTCAAGGAATTCAATGGAAGGCTTGGAAGATGGACACATAGATTCAATGGTATTAATGTTAGTTGGTTGAGAATCAATAGAAGGTAGTTCTTCATCTAAAGAAGATGGATCTTCTATCTCTTGGAGTTTTTGCATGAGGAATTTATGATGATAAGGTGAAATGAGAACCAACTCCATAAGAGGAATTTTACATGGCATAGATTTAAGTTCTTCAAGAAAATTCCAATGAGATTTAGAAGAAGAGCCACAAGGTTTAGAAGACAAATTAGAATTTGGAGGAATAGATGTGGTTGGAGGATCAGAAAGAGGAAGTTTTTCCTTAGGTGCTTTTGATTCAATATTGTCGATGGTAGTATCTTTAAGAAATTGTTCCTCCAAAGAATTTTTCTTAGGCTTGGTAACGGGATCTTTGTGAATTAGCTTCTGATAATAATTGACCTTAGTCGTATTGACATATTAAGAGTTATTAAAGTATTGGTCATAATCAACATCAATTGTACAAATATCCTTGGAAGTTGATTGATTATGAGAGGATGATTTTTGGCTATCATATGTAGAACATTTAAAGGATTATCATCTTTGAGAAGCATTAGTATATACTTGACAATGATTTTTTATCATGGTTTCATGGTCGAAGGAATCACCAAGTATGTAAGAAATAACACATTTAGAAATCCCTCTACAAGATTCACGAGAATTCCCAATGTCAACATGAAACCAAAAAAAGAGATTGGGATCATACCACATAGGAGGAACATTAGGATATATGAAAGGTTTAGAGGGCGGTAAAAATTGTCTCATTTGATGTACCAAAAGAGGTATGTGAGATGGTAAAGGAATGTCACTTTTGGCAACTCCACGTTTGGTTTGATAAGTGTTACTATTGATACCATTGGATGTTTGAAAATATCCTTTAAGAAGTTTAGAACTGGGTTTGAATTGCTTCATAAGAAAGTCTTGTTGTTTAGTTTGGTCAAGAGCTTCATTAATAGTTTGAGGAGCAAAGGTTCAAACCTTGTATTGAAGAGTGGGTGTTAAAGTGGTAATAAATAATTTGAATAGGTTATCATCAGACATGTTATGATTAGCTTGATGAGATAAATATTTCCATCTTTTAAAAAAGTCATGATCCGATTCTTTAGGAAATCGCTTAGTATTTATGAAATGGCTAAGACAATTTTCAAGGAGATCATTGTGTTGAAACTCTTTAACTAAAGGGTTGACCAAATCATCAAGTTGCCAAATAGAATGTTGGGGTAATTTATTATACCATTCTAGTACATCACCAGTGAAAGTTTTAACTAAGAGCTTAGTAGTAGAAAATGAATTAGTATGGATCCAATCTTTGTAGATATTACCAAAGGCTTTAAGAAATGAGGTGGGGTATTTAGTCCCATCATATTTGATAGTTGGTGATATGTTACTGATGTCAATAGATAAAATGAAGGGAGATAAAGGCTCATTTTTAATAGTTTGAATCATTTTTTATTCATTATTGGTTGAGGAATAACATTACTTGAGGCATCTCTATGAGGTGTAGGAATGTATTTAGGACTAGCTTCAGGATGCATGATTGAAGGTTGATTAGCCACATTGATCAATTGTTGTTGAAATTGCATCATTTGATTGGTATTAGAGTTTTGCATAACGCTCATTTGTTGAATCACTTGGGCTAATAATTGGGTTGTATCAGGTGGTGGATTGGTGTTATAAGGAAAACTCCTCAAAGTGGTGTTAGGAGGAGGATTATTAGAAGAAGGGTTATTAGTAAGATTGCTAAAGAGATTTTTATCAATCACTCCCACATTAGTTTGAAGATTTTGAGAGGTTTCTTGGTAGGTGAAAAAAGGATTGGATCCATCAACTTCATCTTGAGGTTTTCTTTGAACCATGTTATATTTTGTAGATGGAGGAGAAAAAATTCCCCAAGAGTGATGGTGGTCTTGGGAGGAAAATAAAGGCATAAATGAACATCCCATATAGGATCTAAATGGATTAAGACTATCCAAAAAGATTCTGATAGGAGACCTCATTTTGACCAAAGGGAAATGAATAGGATACAAATTAGAAGAGGTAAAGGATTAGATTGATAAATAGGGAAAGCATGAAACATAACTAGGTCGACTAGATTGACCTAGTGTAAAAACAAGACCTACAGACTATACTAGGTCAACCAAGTTGACCTAGTGTAAAAATAAGGATAAAAAATAGGGTTTGAGATAGCACTAGGTTGACCAGGTTGACCTAGTATAACAGATAGGAAAAAGTAAAATATTGATGATAGAATGGGAAATAGAACAAGATAATTTTGTAGCTAATTTAGGAAAGTAAATGTTGAAAGTAAATAAACAATCAATCGAATCGATGATGGATAGTCCAATTGATGCACACAAAGAAAAACCTTGCACCAACATTGGCTAATGCAAGTTCTTACACACATAATTGATCAAAGAGCAAGTAAACAACTTGAAAGTAAAACAATCTAATTGGTCAACCTAGAATGTTAACTAGATTATTAAGAATAATTTTAAATGATAGGGAGTTTGTTGAAAGCAAGGTACTAGATAAAAATCTATGGATGGTTTTAGGTAAGTTTAGGATGAAAGGGACTATAGTGGTAATGATACAGGCTTAGTATTGGGGCCTACCCCCTCACTTCACACATCGTAGTGATAAGGGTGTTGGGTGCTTCACCAAAATATACCATTAACCATGCTTTATACTTGACCAAAGCATCAAGTTGGCTTCCCCCTTGGTGATGAAATCCAAGTAGGTTAGCCTAAGTAGTTAAATGTTAAAATGTTTGTTGATGTTATGTGATTTGGCCATGTGCGAATAAAATAGAAATTGTGAAACTAAGTGGTTAATTAAAAGCCTCCTAATTAGACTATGTGAACTATTCTAAACATGCAAACATCTGAAAGGAAATATGTGATTAGCATACAAGGTGAATTCCAACTTTGAAACAAGGTATAATGAGAACACTATATGCATGACGTACAAAACTAGGTCGATAGGGTCAAGTTAATACTGCTGAAGACAAGGTCTAGAAAACCTACTAGGTCAACCAGGTTGATTTGGTTATTTTAGATAACAAATAGAACATAGAACTAGGTCAACCAAGTCAATTTAGTCGAACGTGCAGAGGCAGTTTTGAAGACTAAAAAATTGAAAGGAAATTATAGAAAATAAAAGATAAAGAGAATAGAAAACTAACCTTGATATTTTAGAGATGGAAAAGGAGATTGTTGATTTGGAACCTTGGAGAAAATTGTAAAAATTTTGCAAATTGGGTCGAGATGGTCGACCAAGAAATACATAAACTTGATAAAAAAAAGTTGAAAAAGTGTTGAAAATGAATTAGTTCAACCTAGTCAACCTAGTTGATTGAACTAGAAGCCTAAAAATGCACTAGGTCAACCTAGTCAACTTAGTAGACTAATCTAGAAATATGGAAAACTAGACCATGTACTCAGTCAAGTTGATCGATCAGGTGTATAGGAACCTACTATAAAGTGGTTAAAAATGTACTAAGTTGACCTAGTTGACCTATTAGTCTGAACTGGAAATCTGAAAAGTATTAAAAACTTGTATTGGGTCAAGCTGATCGATCTAGTTACATGTTCCTATACACTGATAAAAATAATTAGGTCTATGAAATTGAACCAGTGTATCAAAATATATGATAGAAATGATGAAAAAAGATTAAAAATAAGTGAAAGAAATCCTGTAAGGGTTATTTTCACATCGGGTTTACTAGAATGTATGCATTTGAAATTGCATGATGTACATTAATTAATCCTAGATCAAATAAGATAGAGCACACCTACACTTTTGATTGGGTATACACTTATTAATCAGGAGCATGACCAATATGGGGATTTGTTAGACCTAATTAGGGGATCACTTGTATCATTTGTCACAACATATCATGCTAATAAGGGTTCCAAAGTCTATAGTCTAACACAACCACACAATAACCCTAAAAGAGTCCTATGATTTGATATTTCACTTATGTTAATAAACAAGAAAGTAAATTATTCTAATAACAAGAAAAGTAAATTAATCTAGTGCACACCAAAGCTTGTGGCATAGTGTGAGGGTTTAGATGCAAATCAATCAAATATGTATAGGGAACTTCAAATAAAGTAAGTATGAGTAACACCCTAATACATAGAATATGAAGAGTAATGTTATTCGATCCAACACTTATGCTACTTATATTTACTAAAAGAGAGGAGAACAATGATAGAATATACTTCCTTGAATGTGAATCCATCATGATTCAATCTCTCCCTTGGCCAATGGGGCTTTGCAAGAGGTTGTTGTGGATCATAAGGAACACTTTGTTAGGCCAAAGCATCCAAGACCTATCCACAAGACTAGATTTTACAAAATAAGAAACCTAAGCTAAGAATCCTCAATTAGAATGGCGAAAGAGAAAATTGTGAAGAAGAATGAGAGAATAATAAATCTTGATTACATATTCTCAATAATGACCAAAATGACCTTGTATATATAGGATTATCTCACCCAAAAATCATTCAGACATGTTGATTGTGCTAGGTTGACAGAGTTGGCCTAGTACATTCTTTGGCTAATGCCTAAAGTTTGTGCTAGTTCAGCCATAAGTTTAAGAATCCAAAAGAGCTAAAGTGACCCCAAAGTACACTAGGTCAACTAGGTTGACCTAGTGGACTGGACAAGTCAAAAGGGTAACAAGGAAGGAGAAGGATAGAAAGAGGAAAAGACTAGATAAATGTGTAAGGGGTGAGAAAAAGCTTAGGGAAAGGTTTTAGGAGATGAATGGAATGTAAATAATGTGACAATAAGGGAAAAAAATATTGAAAAGCACCAAAGGTCTACCTACCCCTTTCCCAATGTACCCCTTAAGGCATGCACTCAAAGAGATTGAGTCATGATGGGTTCCTACAAGATGTAAAGCATTAGTGTTTGATAAAAGTTAAAAATATTATGTGTATATAGGGGTTTTGATTCACACCTAGTTGTAGATTTGATTTCCTAAGCCTAGCTTCCAAAGACTAAATTCTTGCATCTTTATCCATGGAATCATCTGCCTTCTTAGGGGTAGTTCTTAGCTTGGTATTGACATTTGGAATTTGGGCAACACTTGGAACAACAACAATAGTATTTAGAAGTAGATGCATAAACACTTTTAGAGGCAACTTCCCAGCTTGTATGAGGTCATTCTTGGCTCTAATGACAAGGTCATATGCTTTAGCTAAGGTATAACCACCCATAGATTATAACATTATGGCTATGTCAGTACCAATATCCCTCAAATATGTGGGAAACATAAATCTATCAGGTGGTCTCATGGGATGAAACAACCTATGCCAAGTCCTTAGGAGTCTCTCATTAAAATCATGCATTATTCTTTGGGGGATCTTTGAATTACATTGAGTTGGTGGATGAGTGATGTGTGATCACTCTTATCTTCAAACCTTGAAGTTAGCATCTCTCTAAAATCATCCCAAGTTGTGATACAACCACTAGGCAAAGTCCTATACTAGTCAAGTGCTTTCCCTCTAAGGGACACGATAAAGATTCTAATAGCAGTGTTGACCTCAGTGACATTGTAAAAACTATATAAATTTGAGATATCCCTAACCTGCTCACTAGGTGTGACATGACATTCACCATTGAATGTAGGAACACTCTTTGTAGCATTAGGTGGAATGTCATCGTATGCATCAAGATGAATTGGATTTTTAGTGTTAAAGTATAGAAAGGCATGCTACCAGCCATGATATCTTCAAATTTTTATTCACTTTCTTGGACTTCTTGGCTAGCAAAGTCCTCTTTCTCTTGAAAGGGTAGAATAGGTTGAGGATGTTGAATTTTAAGAGGAAGTTCAGGTTGAAGACAATGATTGATGGGATTGAAAACTCTACTAGAAGATGACCTAGTAAGGAACATGAAGTATGAGCACAAACAATTGACAAAATAATGGTATACAACTAGATTTTACCTTGAATGGTGTCACCAAATGCTGAGTAGACCACCATATATAGTTGTGATGTTGTCAAGAACAGAATTCACCTTGACAAGTTGTCTTTAGGACAATGGTCGCACCAGGCATGACATAACTATTATCACCAAATATTTCACCATAGAGGAGGTTGTTCAAGCTTAATCTAAGATCTTGGAAACATTAGAACACCTCTAGGCCTGTAGGTTGCCTATAGTAGAGGTAGACCTCTAGGTTTAAGGGCTAGCTCCCTAGATTGATCCTTAAGTGCTTATCACCTACACTAATTGATTATTTATTTGAAAAGAGAGAATTAGACATAAAATTCAACTATTCTAAGTGGGTGATACACCAAAAATATCTCCACAAGATCATCATATACTCTTTTAATAAGAGACATAACCTACAACATTAGCTTAAAAGTCCTAAAATACTCTAACATTTGTATTTCAACATGGAGGTTGAATATATGGAAAATAATCATGGTAAGTAAACCATAGATCTGTTTCAGACCCTAAGGCTAATTTTACATTTAAAAATAGACCCACACACTTGAAAACACTTCATGTGACCTTAAATCTCCTCAATCCCTCTCTCTACTTGACTAGGCCTAATCAAGTTTATAGTAACATGTTGTGTTAATTAGGAAAGAGAGATGTTTTTAGGTGTCTTCCATGTTATACCTTGTATCTTATACCCTAAGACCCTCTTTAAAGTCATTGTATCACTTCCACTTGGGCAAGTGTCCATTTTTGTTAGGTTTCCCATCTTTAGCTTCTTATCATCAACCTATAGTTTCTTATAGTTAGACTGTAGGTTATCTTTTTGAGAGCAAAGGGAATCCTATAGGTGGTGTTTTTATGATTTAGCTCTGGTGTTCAATGCATTAAGATCTTATTAGATTCTCTAAACTCACCTCTTATTAAATCACATCCATACCATGATTAGGACTAAACCAATAGTCAAACTTCTAGTCTCCCATATGTCATCATTCTATAGTCAATTTTAGGTGCCTATCTTGAAGACAAAAGAAGCCCCTATAGGTGGTAGTCTAAATCAAAACCCTGTATATCAATTACCTCAAATGTTCCTTGGGTTGTTAGTGTCACCCTTATTAAAATGGAAGAACTTCTCTATAGGTTATGCCTCTATTAGGTCTCATAGTTTTGTAAAGTCATTTGAACTCAAAATATTGTAGAGAATATTGCCATTCTATAGTGGGAGAATGCTTAAGATGGAGACGTACTTACACTCTGCTTACATGACCAAACAACCAAGCTTTCTTATTAAAGAATTTCCCCTATGCTAGGGCTCCATGATGGAAACATTTAGACTAGTTTATACTTCAAGATAATCCCCCATGAGAGGATTAAAAGTAGGGTAGAATCCTTGTTTCAAAGACTTTAAGGTAATTTGTCCCTTTGGCAACTTTCTTCACCTATGAGCATGGTTTGGGGTTTCTTTGAAATCATGTGACATTTAAACTATTTCAATGGTACTTCCAATTATCCTAGGCCTTAGTGAAGGTTCAAACAACATCATTCACCTTAATATTCAATTGCCCACTCCCCTATTGGGACCACCTATAGGTGTATATGAATAAAGTCTATATGTGAAGATATAATATATGACTGTGTGCATGGTAGATTGGTCATACAACCAATATTAGGCCTCCTTGAAGTCTTAAAACTGATCCTCTCCACTTTTGGAAACTTCTCAAGACTTTGGAACCTCTTCACCACATCACCATGACTGTGCAAGACTCTCTTTTCTCTTGATTGTAGGTGCACATGTAGGAAAATTGAATGCACATATATGCTTCTTGACTGTATTTCATATGAAACACCTTTGATACTAAGATTTGAAAGGAGGGGTGATTACCATGACATGAGAGGAATGAAACACAACATGTCACCTTCATTTGAAATCACTATAGGAATATGAACCCTCTGTAATTGGTGAAACTTATCTGTAACTTAGTAATGGAGATCCCACTAGTAAAATGAAGTGATTGTGCTTTTATCATCCACTCCACAAGTGAAAAATAAGGTTAAAACCATGTGAGGATGGTATCCACACTATATATAAACATATTTAAGACCTAATTTTTATGAAGAAATGTAAATAGAAGATAAACCTATAGGGTATGGGAATGAGTAAGTAAAAAAAGATGCCAGACTTATTAGCATTTGTTTATAGAGTAGAAGAAACCCATCCTAGAACTCCTACCATGGATTGTAAGTAGAAAAAGATTAATAACATCCCTCAAAATCATTCAACTCGATTCCTCTCCTATTGGTTATGCCATCAGAAAACCATCTAACTATTTCTACATACCAAGTAGCGTGATGGAAGAATATAATGATTTTATGACATTTTGAAGTGTTTCAAAGATAATAAAACATGAAAGTGAGTTTAACAGTTACTGCATAATCCTACCACATGTGTAACACTGCATAAGACTTTAAGGTAATTTGTCCCTTTGGCAACTTTCTTCACCTATGAGCATGGTTTGGGGTTTCTTTGAAATCATGTGACATTTAAACTATTTCAATGGTACTTCCAATTATCCTAGGCCTTAGTGAAGGTTAAACAACATCATTCACCTTAATATTCAATTGCCCACTCCCCTATTAGGACCACCTATAGGTGTATATGAATAAAGTCTATATGTGAAGATATAATATATGACTGTGTGCATGGTAGATTGGTTATACAACCAATATTAGGCCTCCTTGAAGTCTTAAAACTGATCCTCTCCACTTTTGGAAACTTCTCAAGACTTTGGAACCTCTTCACCACATCACCATGACTGTGCAAGACTCTCTTTTCTCTTGATTGTAGGTGCACATGTAGGAAAATTGAATGCACATATATGCTTCTTGACTGTATTTCATATGAAACACCTTTGATACTAAGATTTGAAAGGAGGGGTGATTACCATGACATGAGAGGAATGAAACACAACATGTCACCTTCATTTGAAATCACTATAGGAATATGAACCCTCTGTAATTGGTGAAACTTATCTGTAACTTAGTAATGGAGATCCCACTAGTAAAATGAAGTGATTGTGCTTTTATCATCCACTCCACAAGTGAAAAATAAGGTTAAAACCATGTGAGGATGGTATCCACACTATATATAAACATATTCAAGACCTAATTTTTATGAAGAAATGTAAATAGAAGATAAACCTATAGGGTATGGGAATGAGTAAGTAAACAAAGATGCCAGACTTATTAGCATTTGTTTATAGAGTAGAAGAAACCCATCCTAGAACTCCTACCATGGATTGTAAGTAGAAAAAGATTAATAACATCCCTCAAAATCATTCAACTCGATTCCTCTCCTATTGGTTATGCCATCAGAAAACCATCTAACTATTTCTACATGCCAAGTAGCGTGATGGAAGAATATAATGATTTTATGACATTTTGAAGTGTTTCAAAGATAATAAAACATGAAAGTGAGTTTAACAGTTACTGCATAATCCTACCACATGTGTAACTCTCCTGCACAAATCATACAACTGCCCAAACTCTCCCCTTTTCAACTATTTTCTTGTCTTCAACATAGAAACTTACAATTTTTAGTTAGATATTTCCACCTATGACAATATTATGACATGGAGAATGTTGATAAACACCTTAGAACACTTCTCCTTAATTCTAAATTATAAAAACTTCATACATGACTCAAAAAGGACCCTTAGAATGACATAAGACATAAAGGACTAAAAGTGACCATGATCAAGGCTAGAAACATTAGAGATGACCTCATTAGGACCATGGGAGACATTTAACAATATAGGGGGGGCCTATATATGTTTTCAACTATAGGAGGTTGACTTATTTTGACTTGTGGTCAAAAATTCAACAAGACCTTTGACTGTAATAAATGACTTGATGTCAGAGTCATTATCAACTCCCATAGTGACTATTATGTGTAAATGGGGTTGAGAGGGTTTGGGAGATTCCATAATAGGTCACTAGCCTATAGCCTCACCATGAAGCCATTAAATGGTGCAGTCATTGAGTTACACTCCCAAATTAGTTTACTAGTATATGTTTGTGGTTTACTTGGTTTGGTGTGTATTGTGCTAGACTAGTATTTTTTGTGAGTTGAATCAGTGTTTCACCCAAGCCTCTACATGCCTATATAGGTCTCCTTTACATATCATCATCTTATATATACTTGTCAATATCCTCTTGTGCATATTTTATTTGTACATTTGTGTACATCCTTTTCATATTATCTCATATTGTATATTGTCTTATCTCTCATCACCCCTCTCATCTTAATCACATCCTAGTCTAATTTCATCCATCTATCACTATTCATACCCCCATCACTTACATACCTTAATCCAATTTTGGCATCCCTCCATCACATATTATTATATTCTAACCTCATGCTCTTCACTTAGCCTTAGCATTAGTTTCCCTAGTGTCATCTTTATCACTTAAGACTAAAATCAACCTTATCTATAACCAATCACATCCTTGTGTTTTTTGTCACCACATCCTCATATCATGTTGTCTTATCTTACTCATCCTTAAGGTCCTAATCCATATCAATCATTTGTCTTGACCTTATCTTGATTATTCACCTTATCCTTTGTATATATAATCTAGCCTAGGCATAATCCAACCCATCCTTACCTTGTCATCCTTGTCAATACTAATCATCCCATCAATTCTATAGTTGTACGCTTGACTTCACCTATGTTGGAAAATAACTCTTTCTACATCATAGTCATTATTATCATCATGATTATGTTCAATCAAGTTTGAATCCAATCTTGTCATTATCTAATCCTCCTTAGGTCGATCATCTTAGTCTTGAGTTAGTCTTAATCCAATCAATCCCTAGTCAAAATCAATCTCTTGGGCCAATATAGCCCCCTATTAAATATTAGATCTTGTCAAAGCTCACCCAGTTGAATCTATTTAAAATCATCAAGGTCTATTCATGTCATAATTTGGTCTATTAGATCCGGTCTTACCTCTTTAAACATCACATCATGTTGAACATCTAGTCAAACTTGAGATCAAACTAAAGCAAGCCTTTGTCCAATTTGTTTTTCACACATCCCATCTTTATGACTCAATATTTCCATTAAATCCCCAACACTTGCCGATTGGGGATAGCAAATCACATTATCTGAACTTTCTCCGATCTTGATTCATGGATTCCAAATAAAATTTGGACACCTAAATTGAGACTGCCTCATTGCCAACAAGGATATACTCCTTTCATGGCTCTTTGAAATAAGCACTCAACTTCCTATAAAATTTGGCATGTTACCTATGGTCTATACCCTTTCATGTTTTTCTACTTCTAGCCTACATAATACCCAATCACAATCAAGCCCTCCATCCACCAGTCATAGCCAGTCATCTACCCCTTATTATACTAACAAAGGGAATCCTATCCTAGTTATTTCATCTACTACTATTCTGCCCACGTAGTCACTTCAACAACCATATGATCTAAACTCCAATTTTTCCACATCCAAGTCATGAAGTGAAGAAAATCCCTATACTCATATTTTTATATCCTTAGAATCCCTCTTCCACAAACTTTTTAATGTCGACATGATGGTTTATCCGCCCATACGACATCTTTATCCTACTAAGCCTAAGATCTATTGGTATAAAATTAATGACTACTATGTATATCACCGAACCTGGGGGCATACCATTAATCGATGTCTCACTTTCTATAACTATGTCCAAGACCTCATCAACTATGGTGACCTCAAAATTGAGAATGAATCAAATGAATCTACACCTGAGGGTGAATAAGAAGAGGTATGCCAAGATTCCTTCCCTGATCATAGTCAAGCCCCTCCATTACCAAACCAAGGTCAAAACATCAAGTCCATATTACATGGTCCACCTATCTTCTATAAATCTTCCATTGTTGATGAGTCCATTTCCCCATAACCTAGTCCTCCCTTCTCTCATGAGTCCTTCCATGGGAATATATTTTTAAAAATCCATTGTCTCCTCATCATCATGTCAAAGACCGAATTTGGAGAGGTTGATTGCAGACAAAGAATCCTCTACTATCAACATTACATTATGTACATCAAATTCAATATTAGATTCAACACCAATCTTATCTACATTAGGGTCATGTTCAACACTAGTATCTAAATCAGAGTCCTCACTATAAACATCATCCCTCATAGATATTGCAGCTCATGATGACATCTATCTATTTGAGTGTACCTCCAATTCGGATTTCAACTAATCATAAGGCATATATTTTAATCCTAGCTAGGATTATGAAATCATAACAGAGTTCTTACAAGCTTTATCTATCAAAGATTGTTAGAGTGAATCTGATCCTACCTTGGATGTGTGTACTATAGATAGTCTTAGTGATCCTTTTGTTGATCTTGAGGATATTTTCTTTGATGTCAAAATTGGGTCTCATAGGAACCCCTATGAGGACTATGTTGCCCCATCACCACTTGTTGACCTTATCCTACCATCTCCCCTACCTTTATCCATCATAGATCCTTTTCTTCTCATTAATGTTCATTTAATCATCTACCTCCATAGTGGTGAATAGGAACATACATCATTGGACCCTTACTCAAGCAAAATAATATCTGCCACAAATACAAAGGTCCAAGACCATATTCAAAAATTCATACATGATGATCAAATCACCTTTGATCTAGAAAGTCAAAATCAAGAAAAGTCAAGTCATTGGCCTAATCAAAAAGTGTCTTCCCCTAGTAAAACCTTATTTAAGGCACTAGGGGACCATCAAAGTCAAACTAATCATCATCTATCAAGTCAAAGATCAATCTCTTCTGGTGAAGTCCAAATTCAAGCACTAGGGGGTAGTCGAGATGTAATCAAGTCTAAAAATCAAAATAATGTCAAAAGTAGTATCATGATGGTCGGTAATCATTCAAATAATTAGATCAAAGATGAATTTTAAATTCAAAGTGTATTGGATCTCTTAAATTATTTCATCATATAACATCAATCAACTGTGTAACATCCAACATGTCCAATAGTGTGTGCAACTACTAGTCCCACTTCCACATCACCCATCACACCTCCCTATCATGATCCTATCATCCAATCAAGTTATATAATCCACCATCAAATCCAAATCCTAAACCCATACATTCCACACATCACAAACCTAGAAAACATTATCTCTTGTAGGGATAACGAAGACACCTAGTCTAGATGTATGGAGGGGTCTCAGTTAAGATTCAATGAAGGCCATAAGTACATTAGTGAATCCAACATTGATAACACGGTCCTAGTATCACACATCTATAGAACATGTGTTGGTTGAAGATCATGAAAATGTTTTCATCTTGAATCTCACCCACCTCTAATAAATTGAGATGCCCAAAAAGTAAAAAAAGTCAAATATAATTATTATTTGTCTAATGGTGAAAACCAGTCTTCTGGTGCCTTGGGCAAGTACCATGATCAAAATTGATTTTTCGTATCATGGTAAAATAGTCTATTGCCTGCATTGTACTTCAACACTTGGGGATAAAATCCATCCCTTTTCAATCCCATCCATGTCATCCTTATCCCTCAGTCCATTAATCCTACCCATCATCTGCCATCATATCTTACATCTTATTATGTCCATCCTTTATTCTAACCTTGACCTTCTTAAGGGAGTAGAAGATGTCTTGGGAAATATTCTGGAGTCATCTTGGCATATCCTCTAATAAACACCCAGTCAACTAGATATCTAGTTCCTTAACGATGTGGTTATTGGTGATCCCTAGTCCATTCTTCCTTGATCCTCATCCCCTTTTCAGACTCATCCTCATCCTTTTGTAATCCCATCTAACATTCCATCCATCCTTATCCTAGTTTATAGGCTTAGTATTCCCTTTACTAGTAACACCATTTGTATAGTGTACATACATATTCTCAAAAGATCTAAAAATTGAAATATTCTAAAAAACCCTAAAAATTATAAAATCCACAAAACCCCATAACATCTTAGTCATCTTGTCATATGTCATTTTATCCTATGCCCTAAATATCCCAGTCATCTTATCTTATGTCTTGGTCATCTTAACATCTTGTCATCTTTCCTTGTCCTATGTACTATTGGTCTTATCATTTTGTCATCTTGTCGTGTCTTATGTCCTAAAATTGGCATCCAAGTCCTTATCCATAACCTTATCCTAATCCAAGTCACTAGTCTACTCCAACTCCATACCCTTGTCCAATTTTATAACCTTAATCCAAATTCACATCATCATGACCAACTTAGTCCAAGTCATCACTTGATCAATCATCATGTCGACTCTCATTAGAACAACATACAACACACTAATCACAACACATCTCTATGTAGATATTTGTGTATATTACTTGAATGCTCTGTGTTGTTTGACTTTTTTGTATGTATTTTATCATGAATATATCTACATATATTTTTTTCATTATATATGTTTATTAGTATTTTAATTAGTCTTGCATCATGTCTCTTTCATCAAGGGTGCAATGAATGAGGTTGTTATAATGGGGCCAAAAAATCTATAATAATGCTTTTAGGTGCCCTATGTAGGGTTCATCATTTGCCCCTTTAATAATCATGCACTTTGGCACAACATTCTCTTGGTCATACTTATATCATGAAGCATACTGCCTTGTGTTATATTTACATTAGATTTCTTATACTATGATGAGATTGATTACAATAATGATTTCTTGATAATGGACTGCACTCATCATTTATCCTGTCCTCTTTCATGTGTCTAAATATCTAATCATTTTAATCTCATCATCAAGTCGATCATACTAGTTCACTCATCTAATATCCAATCATTACTCCAAGCCATTTATTATCTTGTTTATATCCTATAATTACTCATCTATCATCTCTCTAGTCATCAACATCTAACATCTCATCTCCCATCATTTCTCCTAGTTATTTATCTTCATGTCTAAAATTTGAGTCGCATCCTTTATCTAAAAACTAACATATCTAACAATCATTATCATCCTCCTCCTCTAGTCTATCTTTTCATGTATCATTTAGTCTAGAATACATTGGCCTAAGGTATTTTCAGACTATGTAGGTAATGCTTAGTCAAGGCCACTCTCTCATATTTCCCCATCATTCATCACCACATCTTTCTTGTCCTTAATCATCCTCACATCTTGCATCAGTCAAATCCTTGAGTTAAAATATCATCAATAAATTATTCAATTGATCAATCCTTATCCATTTCAGAATCATCTCCCCAATCTTCCCATTCAAATGCCTGCACTTGTCATATTGGGCCTGAAAAATCACAACTTCCATCTTTTCTTCCATCAATCATCCATGGTCACTAATTGGTCAATTCATCATTTAAAGTTTACAGTTTCCTCCTTTAATTGGGGCATGATTAGAACTGTAACTTTATCATTGTTTCTCACATCCCTTACATGTGTCCTTGTTAGGGGCATCATCGCTATTAATCACTTCTTGACTGATTAATTTGATGCATTGTAGACTAACTCTTCCCCTTTGCATTTTGGTCACTCAATCATATCATTTCTTCTCTCTCATCTACGTCATATTATCATTCACCTTTAGCTATGAGCTACACCTATCAATTAATCTTATCAAATCATTGTCTTATTTTAGCCTAATGCTCTCCCAGCATGCATCTTTATTTAAAAAAAGTTAGAAGATTGTGGCCTTTGTAATCTTGGTCCACATCTCTCCTTCGCATGTGCCCTTGCCTAGAATACATCGAAAGCTTACATAATTTTAGCTTATCACCATCATGTTATGGTTGATTCCCCCTTGGGATGTTTTGACAACTATGACACAGTTGTTTTCACTCCTTGTGCATAGGTCTTTGCCAAGGGCAGCATCCATTTGTAGCTCACTAATCATATTGATCTCCTCTTATTCATCATTGATCTCACATATAGAATCACATCCCCTTGTCTACCCTTCACATCTCACCCCTCATTTCTTATTTGATTCACACAAGAAAGGCAAGAAGCAATGGCCCTAAGGAATTTGTATTTATAATATGTGTTTAAGCTACATGGGATCTCAAAATAAATCATCTGTGATCTGTATTAGATTTTTCAAAGTCATTTATGGTAGGAGTTGTTTCAGAATGCATGTGTTACATTTAATATGAACATTGCATACCATCCCTAGACAAATGGGCAAACATAGGTGGTGAACAAATACTTGGAAGGGTATATGAGAGTGTATGCAAGGGATAATCAAAGTAAAAGGGTACAATGGATCAATTTGGTTGAGTATTGATACAACACCACATACCACATAACTATGAAAATGTCACCTTTCAAGGGTTTATATGGATATGAGGCACTATCACCATTGGATTGGGTAATTTAGAGGGGAAAGATCCTGATAATAGAGGAAGCTATGGAAGATATGCAAAATAATTAAAATATGTTGAGAGAAACCCTGATAATGAGTGCCAATAAGATGAAACAACAAGTAGACCAACATAAGATGGAGAGAAGTTTTGAGATCGGGTGGACATGATGTTTGTACTATTTCAGTTGTATAAGAAAAATAAATTAAAGCATACATAGAAGCATAAGTTGTATGTAAAGTATTATGGGCCATTCTAGGAGTGTGCAAAGGTGAGGGAAGTTGCATACACACTAGACATCCCAAATAAGGGAAGATTGCATAATGTGTTTAATGTGTCGTGTCTAAAGAAGAAGAGATGGGTGTGGGTGGTGCTTTAGACAGAATTATTGATGATTGACAAAGAAGGCAAAATTATGCTAGAGATGGAGTGCATTGTTGGGGAGGAATCTAGGAAGCTTTAGAAGAGGGAAGTACACATTTTGAAGGTGAAGTGGAAGGGGCTACCCATGGAGGATGCAACTTTAGAAACAAAATAGTTTGTAGCTAAACATTCGGGCTTGAAACGACCATAAATTTTTTTAAAAAAACTAAATTTTTAGATTGATGGGAAAGGTATGTGCACACTAGAAAGTTAAAAAAATAAAAAATAAAACATAAAAAATCTCGACACAATTGAAAATGATGAATATTGAGGCAAACTTAAATGAGTGCGAGTTTGATGGAAGACATGCCCAAAATGCAAGGAATGCCTTAAAAGTAAAAAAAATAAAAATTTCCTCATTTTCATTCATGAAATATGTCAAGTCAAATGGTCAAAGTTTTCATGTATTATGTAGAGATCTTGAGTTTCATTCTCCTAATGCAAAATTTTGCACTTTTAGTGTTTAATTACCTTTGAGGTCAAAGCTCTTTATGGGGAGGGCATGCTATATACCTAAATACAACATATATTTATTTGTGTTTGTTTAATTAGTGTTATTTTTATTATGTTATATTTTGGGTGCCTAGAATTTGTGAAGGGTTAGGCCATGAATTAGACATGGGTTAATTAGGGTTTCTAGTGGTTTAATACAAAAGGGGGAAAATCCTTAAAGATTGTATATTTTTACAATATCAACTTAATACAAGAGATATAGACCACTGTGTGAGAAGTTTTTTGTTACAGTTAGATTTACAAGTACAATCCACCCTTGGGAAAGCATGGGCTCCAATCTTTTCCCATTTATCAACATTTTAATCTATAGTTTACAGTTCTATTTTTTGTTTTTATTTTGGAATGCAACAATCTCCCTTTGTATATTGATTCTTGATTCACTCTATGGAATCCTGTTGATAGATGATTCCATTAGATATACTGATATGAACTCTTCATCCTTTACAAATATGCTTACAGTGTTTCAAATCTAATGGAGTGAGTACATATCGAGGAGAATTACCTGACCTTCATGCTCTCAGATCTATTTCCCTCATGGTAATCAAAGATTTTTCCCAACACAAACAACTTGAGTTTCTTATGCATGTAAACCATGCCTCTATTTCATTGGCACACTACTGTATCCGGAGGTGCCCCTCTTTATCTTCCCTAGATTCAATTATATAGGAATCACCATAAACAATCTAGTTGGAATTTGAAAGCATGTCTATAATCCACTATCAAAACACTGCTCTTTTAACATCATTAAAGGCATAAATGTTGGCAATATCAGGGAATGACAATCAAAATAAAAAGGGTCCACACAATCCGATGAGTGTGTTTAAAACTCCAATTGACGACATGTTGAGTTAAGGTAGGTGCAACAAGTGTTACCACACAATGACATTAGTTTAATGATTTGACATCTGAAAAATTGCTCTCGACCAAATAGATCGAGTGATGGAATGAAGTAAAAATCCTCAAAATTTAACTTCTTGCAAACACAAAGCATTCACATTATCAAAAAATTGACAAGTGTCCGTAACCATAAACCTACAAGACGTGTTAGTAAGGCCGCACATATTCTAAGAGTAAATTATAATTGGAAAACATCAAGGTTCATGTCGGTCCCATCATCCACATCATCTAAATCAGAAAAGCTATTAGATAAATAGCCCTTATTGCCACATACACAATCACTAAGTTGAAAAGTATGACACTTTTCTTGAACATACGTGCCATCCTTAGGATTAGTGATGAGCTATGACAAGGGCACATAACCATTTTGCAATAAAAAAGTAACTACATTATTGACAAACCCTAATTCTTTCACCTGCAAAGGAGGTTGTGATGATTGACCATTTTGCAATAAAAAATAACTAAATCATTGACAAACCCTAATTCTTTCACCTGCAAAGGAGGTTGAGATGATTGGGATGTTGTGACTTAGCTTTTAGGACCTGAGAAAATCGTCGCCACTTGTAGAGTGCGAGAAATCAATGCCTTGAGAAGTGGCGGGTGTCAGATGATTTTCAACTACATTAGAACCCATTGTGGGTTTCTACATAATAACTAATGCTTTGCACGATCCACAAGTTCACTAGTTAGCCATTTCGTTGGTGATTGTGGTCCACCTATCTGTGGAAGCATCAACATTTTTATTCAACTCAGGGGAGGTTTTGGTTTGGACTACAGAACATGATTTAGCCATGAGAGGGTATTCATGAATCTTATGGTCTATGGCTTGACATCAAAAGTAGGTGTTACGCAGGGTGATATACAACATGCATTGCGATATGCACTTATCTCCCATTTGAATGTCTATCATTTCCTTGAGATCTTTGGAAAGATCAACCTCGACACACATACACTTATGCAACATATAATTTGCTTTGCTCTTGGCAAATGAAATGATCTAAGCACTTTACTAACCGATCTGAGTCCCCAAAGGAACAAAGGTAGACTTGGAAACTCTACCTAGATTAGGATTCGAAGTTTGGCTTGTTCAGTGACAACAAAATCCCTAGTCCAGTGGGAGAAAACCACAAGGGTGTTGTAGATAAACTATGGGCACAGGGAACAATTGCTTTACAATGCTCAACATTGGAAAATTTAAAAGGTAAAAAACGATTGGCTAGGTTTTGAATGCCCTTGAGCTTAATACCATGGGATCGCTAGTTATTGTGCACCCTGCTTTTAAGCATACTCCTTGAGTGGATTCGACTAACAAAATAAGCAACCAAAGAAAATTCTCAACTCATTGACATCAAATTCAGGGCATTTTAAAATAACATTTGGCAAAGAGTTGCCTACCAATAATGGCAGTATGATGGTCAGCTAATTAAACAAATAGGGAAAGCTAAAACTCTAGAAGAGCGATTTTCCAAGGATCTCCCCTGGTTCATAATTTTATTTAAACAAAATGAAACCCTCGTAAGACGTCAATTTGGCTGTAGGTTCTATATCAAGCAGAAATCAAGCTTTCTGTCAAGACTAAAAAGGCAAAGCATCAAGCCAACTCCTTTTTAACTCTTGTGGACTAAGCTTACTGAAGATTGAACCCTTAATCAAAATAAAAAAGGAAGAGTAGAATTCCTCCTAAATGGCTAGGTGTTTAACTTACTGGCAAGCAGTTCCCAGCTTCTGCCCTTACCAATATTGACTTTTGTGAATCAAAAGAATGGCTTACTTCCAATTAACTTAATTACAGCGATTTAACTCACAATTTAGGAGTCAAACCACAGAGATAGAGGGATGGCCTACTTCCACGTTTCATGTTCATTAGTTGCAGGTGAGTGGAGATTTTGCTTTTGTTTGAAATAAAGAAAATGCAGTTTCTATCACACTGATGGAGGAATAAAATTACACTGGAAATTGTATTGTATGAAGCTTAGAAAGGCTAACATCTCCAAAAACCATAGTTATCAAATCCGGCTGGATGTGCACAAAATCCGTCCTTATTTCGAGAATTATACTCATGAAATGTTGCTTTGCATCGTGTTTTCTCAAGGAATTCAATGGGAGACAACTTTATTGTATGATGTATCTCTTTGCAGCTATTTCTGATCATTCAGGTCTTTCTAAAAAGAGGACCTCTCCACGAAAGACAAGCAATAAATAAACAATTGAATTTGACAAAATTCAAAGATATTGCATATTGAATACAGTCAAGACAAAGAATTGCAGTGCAGAAGATGAATAGATGGAACAAAAAGAAAGTTTTCTAGGATTAAAAAGTTTAAAAAAAGGGCCTAATTGAGGGTGAAGGTTTGTAAAAGATTTGCTTTGCTTTAGCATCATCCACATGATACATTTTGTCCATATTTAATTTGCCCCTAGTTCTCCACAGTCAAAATCTGCCTGATTCAAAATATTTTCTGACAATTTCCTACCTAAAAATTTATCTCGCAGGAATCTCATCACAATCCCCCCATATCCTTGTTGCACAATGCCTGTCAAGTATGCGCCAGTTATTAGCCCAAATGCTCTCCATCTCCTTTCCTCCACAAACTTATTCAATGCTTCTTCTATTCTCTTCTCATTTTCTAAGCCATCCATTGCAGTCATTGCTTTTCCAAGGCACCTTCCAAGCACCACTGCATCCTCAAGTGTAGCACCACCACCTTGGCCCAAGTCTGGAGTCATAGGATGCATTGCATCTCCTACAACACACACATTACCCTTACTGAATTTTCCAAGTAATACTTCCCACGGCCACCTCAAGCTCAGTGGGGCTAATGTTAAAGTGTGTATCTGAGACTTCTTTACCATTTCTACCATTGGCTCTGGAAAATTTCCAAGTTTTTCAACTGCAAATTCCAATATACGCTCTGGATCAGATGCAATCTCTGAATCTGCAGGACATGGAACTAGTTAGGCCTTGTATTATGCCATTTTAAGAAAAAAATTATCAACTTTACAAGAGTTGCAACTACCATGATATAATGAATGTAAACACAATTCAAGCTATTTGAGAGGGAATGCATCTAAGTTTTTGTACCTAATTATGACCTAGAAAATATCAATAAACACTAGGTGCCTTAGTATTATACCAAGAGGATGTGATATCTGGGTAGTGAACCAATAAACATCCTTGTCATTACATGGAACAAAACCTGCCCTCAAATTTTCTCCCCAATATTGCTCCGCCTTTGGCTCAAATTTATGTCCTTCAGGATATGTCGCCAATCCCCGAATGGCAGATCTCCCAGAAAGACTAGGGGCTCGAAGCCCTAGCCATTCTGCAACAATGGAATTCAATCCATCACATCCTATCAATATCTGTACATGTAAGCACAAAGTCAAATGGTTAAGACCAAGATGACAAAATGGAACAGAGATCAGACTGGCAACTGAAATTGGTTTTACTAGAGTTAGTCACAAACTAAAAACCTAAAGAACAATCTCATGGGCTTGTATGTGGTAGAGCCCAATGCAGAGGTTCCTGTTTGTAATAAAGTCTAATGCATATGGGTCATTATTCCTTGAGGAGCTTCAATGCATTGCTGATTTTGCACCCAAGTGCCTTTTTGGTGCGAAATCCCTTGGCTTTAAGTACATTCTGCTGATGGTAATCCATTAGTTTACTGTTTTAATGCATAACTATATCCTGTCTTCCTCTACTTACAGTCTATATTTCTATCATTAAAATATGCTTTCTTGTTTTCTTTCTTTAATTCATTGTAAAAAGAATGCTTATTCAAACTATATACCTTAGCTTTGATAAGTGCTCCATCTCTCAACTTTATTGCTGTCAAGGAAGAATTCTTGGTTTTCTGGATGGAAACAACTTTGGAGTTAAACCTGATTGTTCCTGTAGGCAATTCTTCTGCAAGGGTTCCAAGAAGAACACTTCTTTGCACAGCTCTAACCTCATGATTTCCGCTGATCCACAAAAGAAGGAAAAGTTAGCTTCTGAATCCATCTGAAACAAACAAGAGACTGAAAAGATGTTGGACATGGATAGAACTTAGAACTAGAAGGCCGTAAATGACAAATTGAGGGTATGAGTAGAACCAGAAACAATCCTCTGGCATGACAATTATTCGAGATGAGAATTTTGGGGGTATCCCTTAAAAGAAAAACAAAAATCAAAATGAGTACTTTCTTTAAGCGAGATTTATTTAGTTATACAGTTCAATATGTCATTTCTAATGATGGGTGCGGCTGCTTAACATAATAGCTAGTACACACCACTCTCACCACTCTCATTTTTGTTTCCTTGCCCTCCCCTGCAGCTCCTTGAGGGTCCAGAGGCATTGCACCTCACAGCTTGTATACTCTTTTAAGTGTTTGTATTTCCTTTTACTATATCAAAAGTAATTATATACTTTTAGTGCGCTATCCCCCTAATTACTCCTGGGATTCAGAGGAATGCTCCTGTGGGTGTTATGGATTTCCTATTCTCATTTCTTATGGGAATCCTAATCCCAAAACTGCAGAAATGATAAGAAGAAGAGCAAATTTACTCAATGGCTATTTCTGTTATAGACTACAGCCTCAGGTACTTTCTCAGGAATTTATAAGATAGCTTATGTTGGCATGCTTACCGTTTCCCAAAGCCAGTAAATGAGAGCTCCTTGGTAATCCCTGAAGGAATGGAAGTTACTTGTGACCTGCAGTTTGCATAAAGAAAGCCAATTCCTTATCAGGAAAAAAAGATGTTTCAACTAAATTACAAAACATAAAAATGGGGCATGTCAAGGTCATTACCTCTTTAACTCTGGATGTCGCCTACGAATTGAATCTGCAACACCAAGATAATCAAGCGCCCTCCAGGCATTAGTCATCAGAGTCAATGCAGCTCCTGTGGTTCTCAATGAATTTGCTCTCTCCAACACCAAGCTCTTCAATCCAAACCTGCATTTTATCAGCATATAATTACAAGTCTGAATAAACGTCAATGAAACTATGAAAGTCACACAGAATCACTCGTAAAGGATGTTCAAGATATACAGGTTCACAGACTTCTAAATTTTCGGCCAATATTTTAAATTTACCGCCGTAAGCTTAGGAGTATTCTCCCTTATTTTTGAATTTACCACCACTTCCTTTTATTCTTCACCTCTGTTGTACTACTACAGTGAATTTTTAGGGGATATCAGTGCCTGATCTATTAGAAAAACACAAGAAAAAACACTTTATGCAATCATGCCATATTTACCATGCCTTAATGGCAACCCCACCTGGCTGGTTTTAGCAAAATCCAATAGACCTACTTGATCTAAATAGCCCATACAAACCAGAGCATCCAGAACGTTTCCTCCCCCTCATTGTATCCTTCATCCCTTTTACACTGCTATCAATTTTTTTGAGCTTTCAGAACAAGCTTTTACCCTCAGATAATTAAGGCGCTTTCATCCCACTGGGCTCAGACCTGGATGGTTTGCCCGGCAAGGCTGTTGAGACATGGACCAGCTAGGACTCAAACCTAGGACCTTCCATACGCTGCTGGAGTGCTCTACCACTGAGCTACTGGCCCCTCTTGGACCAGTCCATCTTCGGTCCAAGTGTGGCTTAACACCAACACCCCCCCTTAAGCCACAACTCTCATGTGCTTGGGGCTCCTACCCTGAGCCTGGCTCTGATACCATGTTGAGACATGGACCAGCTAGGACTCGAACCTAGGACCTTCCATACGCTGCTGGAGTGCTCTACCACTGAGCTACTGGCCCCTCTTGGACCAGTCCATCTTCGGTCCAGAGTGTGGCTTAACACCAACAAAGGCTACCCCTATTTTAAAGATATATCAGCCCAAAAACTACAAATAAGAAACACCCAATATGAAATTTACCATGTCCTAATGCGATACTATAAATTCAAATATCAGCAAACTCTTTCTCTGGATCTTTCAGATTGATTTGACATTAAGGAGTGATGATATACTACTCATTTTTTGAGGGGTAGGAATAGCTGTGTATATACTGTATTATTAATAGAAAATGCTTTTTCAATCTTTAAAAAATTAAAATTAGCAAACTAAACTTTTTTAACACAATTCTACAGATCTAAATGCACCGCCAAAAAAACAGAGCATACCTATGAAGAGCTACTGCTGTAGCAAGTCCAGCAATTCCACCTCCCACAATAACTATGCCCTCCACATAAACATCACTGGATGATGTTGTAGAGAAACCATCTTTGTTCTTCCTCAGATTGCTCATTTTCGTCCTAATTTCCAATCCTCTGATAGTTTTGCTGAGGTGAGTGTTCAAATTTTTGGAGTGGGTTGAATTATGAGGAGCTACTGTAATTTATTGTAATTTTTTCAGCCATTGTGGTAAAGCAGCCTATTTTAGAATTGAAAGAAAAGAGAAATGGGTCTTCGAATTGACGACGTGCTAGACGCAAGAATTTATGGTTCCGAGAAAGAAAGAAGATTTTAAATAAAGATGGTGGCTAAACAGAAGTTGACAGTCAGCCGACATGCTAAGTTGGGAAACTTCCATGAGGTCTGGAATTCATTACTGAAGTCAAATGATACAGATTAGCCGTGGGAAGCTTCCATGGGGTCTGGAATTCATTGCCGAAGTCAGATTAGCCGCCTCGTGCTTTTTTGATGGCGCCATGTATGTATTTTACTGTTTGCCCCCCTAAAATATATTATAGATGACATAATAATTGTGACATGAGATACTCACATTTTTATTAAATAGATTATAAATTTTCAGCCTTAGCAGGTCAATTATTGGTTTCGCTAAATTAGATGTATATCTTTCAATCAAAAATAAATAAATAAATTTAATGTTAGGTTTACAAATAAGAAGATACAAGAAAGTTTTTAAAAACTTAACATATAGATTGCTTGCGTTGAGTGTCTCTCACATGTGACATGTCTTAGGGTTTTGCATACCCTTATTATCATTATGCGACCATTTGCTCAACTCTACGAGAATTTTCTTGCATTGAATAACATTTTATAGTTTATAGCTCAGGTATTCACCCTTTGGGTGGTTTCTCTATTTAATGAGCTTCCTACAAGGGCTTACATCAATACATGCAACTCGCTTTGGAGGTGGAGACAATAGTGCCTACGAAGGCTTGCAAGTTTGTACCAAAATTATTTCATTAGATAATGTACCCTCTTCTCAGGGTAATCCCTCTAATGTTGTTTTAGAAACTTCTTATTTGAAAAAACATACCAATGACTTGAAACACATACTCTTATTGGATATTTTGTAGGTCAAACACCCTATGAATCCATGCTCAAGAGTTGGGTCCAGGGTCAATGGTAACTCCATGGTGTTAAACTTAATAAGATACAAAACCCTTGGTACAAAACCCAACCAAGGGTTTTTTCCATTTTAGGTTTACAGTCCTAACCCAATGCACTACCATACTTAAGCATGGTCCCCAATATGTTAGAAGCTCCTTATTAGTTTTCCCCTTTTGTCTAGAGACTTTTTGATCTTGGATAAAGCCAAGCTAAAGGTTCTCGTTTGGGTGTAATTCCTTGGTCTGCATATGCCTTTATGGCCATTCATGGAACAACTTGTCAAACCCTTGGATCATTTCATGTGTTTTGAATTTGACCGATTTGATGCCACTAGACCTTAAGGGAGAGTCTTCGTGGGAGTCAGCGTTACACAAAACCTTAAGGAAACCATATATATATATATATATATATATATATATGGCCAACATTTGACTCAATGAGTAATATATATTAATTTACATAACACTTTCTTTAGCTACTAGTGAGTTGAGCACAAGATAAGATATTTTCCTCTCATGGACATTGCTAATCCTTCGGTAAAACCTAGATTGAACAAGGCAATCCCTATAAAGGTTCTAATGACAATTGGCAAGTCAAGTATTGATGAAATAACTAGAATAATAAGAACAATAAAGTTGCTTCTACAAACCCTAAGCCAATCGTCATTATCATTACAAATCCACCACCAATAGCTTAAACATTGATTGCTCAAGCTCCTCTATTTAATCCTAGGATAGTAGTGTCAAGTACTTTGCAAGAAACTAGTCTTGTGTTTAAATCCAAATAGCATCTCACTCCATTTTTATACGTCACAAAAGAACCCGATTTCAACATTATTTACTATGAATATTATTCCCTCCTTGTCATCCCCAAGGTCTAGGGAAACTCCTCTTTCTCCTCATCAATAGGGAATGTGATGCTAGCGGAGCCCTTCCCAAGGTGGATAGGAAAATGAGTATGTGCAAGAAGGTTGTGGCCAGTACAACTTGTATAATGTATCACTAAAATTTAATAGTAAAAGTTTTTGAGTAATGTCTTTGAGGTACTTGAAGGCCATGATGGCGAGATAATTGACCTTGATAGTTATTCAAGAATATTTTTTCATGGAATGTGCATAGTTTAACTGACCCAACTTGCAAGTATATGGTTAGGATCATTTGTCAACAATTCTTTGAAATGCATGTGTGATGTTTGTAATAAGTTAGGATTATTAGCTTACCCATGTAGATCGTAACCTAATTATTTTGGCATGATGTTACTTGTCACATGTCTTGCCATGATATAGGACATGTTAGAGTTATCACTTTAATAGCACCACTTTTTGCCTCATTTATAATGGACTGGGGAATGAACCTATCTAATCATGCCACATGGATAATTTTTTATTTTGATGGGTGATCCCTTAGTCTAGTTAACCTCTATGCTTCCAATGATGCCATGGAAAGAGTGATGCTTTAGCAATGATTAGTGGAGGAGATCCCAATGAAAAATTGGATAGTTTTCAGATAATTTAACATGATTGAATCTATAAAAGACAAGGAGGTTATCTTACCCATGAGATGGTGTACTAGTGAAAGAGAAAAGTTGTTTTATATGAGGAAAAAACCATAATTGTTTGATCCTAATTACCACCACAAGTTTTCCCCTACCACCCCACGGTTCACTTCATTTAACTTTGGCCAAGGAACTGATATAGTGCTCAAGAGGCTTGATAGGGCACTTCTCATTGATATTTTTTTTTTTGCCTTTTCCTAGATTTTTGAGAGGCCGATTAGTGTTCCTATTGACATTCTTCTATCAAACCACCAACCCATCATGCTCTGCATAGAATGGTCTACCCCTCTGGAAAAGGTCTTCAACAACCAATTTTATCTCAACACTTCATTTGTAGCATGAACACACCCTTATACACATCAAGTGGATTTGACATCTCATCCCACGCTCTATTGGTGCAAAATGTTGGATTGACTGGTGGGGTGTAGCTATTGTGTACATGGCTACTTTTTAAATTGTGTTTGGAAAAACATTGGCTATATTCAGAAAATGGGCTAACACTACCCATATCAAATAGTTCAATAAGGTGTCATATAAATTGAGCTTTCTCCCCTTGATGAATCTCTACAAGTCCAGACAACAAAACAACACCAAAAAATAGCTAGTTGAGATCCTTGAAGCTCACGATGCTCAAATTTGGGCTAGAATCCACTAGTTTAAGGTTGGGGATAAAGAGTTCTTTCAAAAACTAATAGATAGGGACTCGATTATTGAGATTAAGGAACTTAAGGAGGTTGGGGACTTACTTATTGGTCTATTAGATATCCTTCAATCCTTTTTTAGGCACAATAATTAGGTCTTTCAAGCCCATGCCTCTAATGAAGAATAGGAAGTTACTTTGAAAAAATGCATCAGTATGGTATCGTGTAAGATCTTCCCTAGCCAAATAATGGCTTGTTCTATGCGTCTCTCTATTAATGAGATTCATAATGTTATTAACTGTATAGATCATGACAAAGCCCAAGGAATTGTTGGTTTTCTTTGTGAATTTTATCAAATCATCTCAGATTATGTTAGGCTAAATTTGAATAAAGTATATATTGAAGTGATGTTCAATGGCTACCTTGGCAAGCTCATTAACAAATGTAATATCAAGATCATTCCAAAATTAGAAGATCCGGATATTGTTCCCAATTTGAAACTTATCACCCTCCTCAATATCTCTAACAAGATAATTGCCAAAGCACTAGTCTTTTAGATCAAGTATCTCCTTCCTTTAGTTCTCAGGCCCGAGGCCCGAGAAAACAATATTTATTCAAGGTAGATATATAATTGAAAACATCATCGTATTTTGGGAAGGGATGGAATGGGCTCACACATCTGAACAAAAGGCTATTTTTGTCAAAATTGATTTGGAGAAAACTTAGGTAGGATTAAATGGCCCTTTATTATTGCCATGTTGTAAGCCCTTGGTTTTTGGCCCAAACTTGTGCATTCAGTCTAAACCACTTTTAAAGATGCCTTTATTTGTTTAACTATTAATAGGCATCAATATGAGAACTTGGGTATTTTCAGATCTATTAGGCAAAGTTGTCCCTTGGCCCTATCTTTATGTGTTAGTTGTTGAATGTTTTGGGTACTTGTTGGGTATCTTTGACTCTAGAGTCCTTATGAATGGAATCTCTCTTCCTCATTCCCCTCAAGACTAGCTTATAAATGGCCAATTTGCTAATGACTCTTTTCTCACCATTCTGGAGGAAGAGGAGGTGGTCAATAATACTATGAAATGTTTCCAAATTTTTACCCTTCCTCAGGGTTTAGCATCCAATGGGATAAGACTCACTGCTATATGAAATATTTTGGCCCAATGCCTATTGGTTTAAGGCATACAACTAGAAGTGGATTTCTCACAGGGAATTTTTTTAAGTTCTTTGGCATTCTAGTTGTTTTCCAAAAATTTCAATTGGAGTTGTGGAAGTATTTTGTTTAGAGGGTTGAGAAAAATATCTCATGCTGGATAACAAATCCCCTCTCCCTTATAGTAAAATTACAAATATTCTCAAAATTATTTTTAAAAACTCGTGCACTAATCCTTGTATTGGGCCCCATCTAAAATTTTCAACAAGAAGCTAGATAAAGTGCTTAAATATTTTCTTTGTGACAAATCTAAAGGAAAAAAAGGCTTTCATAAAGTGGCATGGGAGATCTACTTTCAACCAAGAGTTTCTAGTGGTTAGGGGCTAATTAACATTTGAAAGTAAGGTATTTCCCTCTATGCTAAATAAATGTTTAATTTTAGAATGGGTCTAAATAAATTAGACATCCTCAAGACTTTCACTCACACTTATATGTATACATGCATAACATTACTAGTAAATAACACAAATATGTCAAGGTATAATGACTACCAAATATATTAATGAACATATATGATGAGGGCTAATGTGTCCACCTCACAATAAAATTACAATGAGACAATATTCACCCATACCCTCCAAATTCTTGTATAAATAAGTAGGTTTAGGGTTTGGAAGGCATCTCTATCTTTTATGGATATTAGCTCAAATTAGGTAAATTATGATTAAGATAATCATTAAATAAATATTATTATATATAAATAACTTAAAAATAATTTATTATAAGTTATGGATAATGATGTGCACATAAAGGTGTGTTTATCCATAAGAATAATTTTACAAGTGCATCTTATAAATATAAGAAGGTATGTCATAATATACACTAACAACCCCTTTAGATGTACTTTGTAAAAGGAGAGGACAAATGAAGCTACACTAGCCCATGTAAGCTTAAAAAAAATGTTGTGCACAAAAATGTGTTTACATAAACACTCCCATTTAAGAGAAATATAGATAAAGTGAGCAAAGTAAACCTATGATATGGGTTCCAAAAAATAGTCTATGTTAGGTGCCCATGTACAATAAGTACAATAAAATAATAATTATCGTTAAAAGGATTGATTTTAAAGATGATGCTTTATAAAATGTACATAAAATAATATTCAAAGTCCAAGTGTAATGCAATGGGTGTAGCAAACTAGTGTGCCATAAACTTCATTACTTAGATGTTGATGGATAAAAAATATACTGATGTCCTTATGGAAATATGTGGGTATCGAGCTACTTTATTTTGTAAATATGTGGGTATTGAGTTGTTTTAATTTGAAAGTGAAGAAAGAAATGGTGTTGGATATAGTGATCTCTGTGAAAGTGTGGGATTTCAAACATAAATGACACAAATGACCATGCAAGTAGTATATCTTTGATCACGAAGCTATGGGTGGAAAAAATCTACTTCTCAAGATGTTAAGTAAGTGTTCTCCACATTGTCAAGAAGCATCAACTAAAGTAAAATTATCCTTAATATGGATCCCAACAAACTAACGTGCCATATGTGTATCACATATATACAAAAGTATTAACTACTGATTGAAAAATGCCTACAATGAGAGAAATTTGACTTTACCACTATGGACAATTTTGTTTGCTCTAAAAATGATGTTGTTCATGATTAATGGCCAAAACCTATGTGAGCAAAAACTCTCTACTCTGAAGAGGACACATTTTGAATGTTGAGGATTAATGATCAAAATATGCAAGTAAAAACTCTCTAATTTGAAACAGACATAATTTTAATGTTTAAGATTAATGGCTAAACCTGTTGTTTTATGTAAGAAAATAAAAAAATAATGGTTAGTTATATAATATTCCAAAATTAAATAAATGTTCTAGCTCAGAATAGGTGCGTGTGGAGAATGAGAAATTGATGTGGACCCTAGATTGGTTGGAAATACATGGTATGCTAAGGGTCTAGAAAGCACTAGCTTAAAGTTTGGTCATGGGACTAGAGAACACACATGAGATTTGAGGTTCATAGATAGACACCCAAGCATGCATGATGAGAATGACCTTGTTCTCTGCCATTGTCAGTACAAATGCAATGAACATAAAAAATATGCATTTAGAAAATTTTGCATTGAAAAATACTTCTGTATGCAAAAAATATGGTCCTATATGTTATTTGAAACTACCTATTTTGAAAAGGCATTGCTTGAGTGAGGACTCACCAAATATTAAATCTGATGTCTTTATAGTCCTAGAAAGTCACATGTTTTTGGTCTCCCATGGTCAAGTTCCCATTTGACCATTGCATAGGTGATGGCTTATGAGGTGAAATTGATTGCATCATGTCATAGCTTGTAAAAAAAATGCACGCTTTAAAAAAATGACACTCAAAACAAATTCTATATCAATGAGGGATGTGTAACAGCTAGTCCCTACCTCTATGTGCCAATTGAATTATAAATTGTAATATAAGTTGTGTTGAGTTAACGTAGGGCATTTAGGAGGCAAAGTTGTAGGTCAATTGGATAAAAGTTGCACATTAGGAAGGGGAAGGCATTGGTGGTGGATATGGAGATAGAGTGTTATGGCTATACCAAATTGTATAATAATAGAGCACAAGTAATGTAAAAGAATTAAAATATGGAAAAGCAATTTTTTTAGTGGAGTGTAATAGTATATGGGGAAATTAAAAAAAAGAAAGCTAATGTAATAATTAAATTGAGTTTTTTGGTGAAAACATCATATGGATAGTATAAACTTAGATATATAAATAGTTGATATGGCATATTCTATTCTATATGCAGTTCATTTTACACCTGTATATGGGAAATAAATTTACCATTTTAAGGAGGAAGGAAAGTTGTTGTAAGACACAATTGTATAAACATGTGCTTCGGTAACTAATGTTTATAAATGAAATAATATTAATAAAAAATATATAATCAAAATCCTAGTTTTATGTCACATACTTAATGGAGTGAATGGAGCAGAATGATTATAGGAAAAATAATTATTATCACATATACATGTATTTAGATATCATAAAGTAGCATCATAATGGCGTGCATTACTCCATGTAGCAATAAAATCAATTACAATGTCGAGTAAATGATATTAGGTATTGCTATACATTTATAAAAGAGACAATCCTTATTGGATGGGGGATAGGAGATAGTCACCATGGTAGACTATATATGTACATATGTACTATTTGAGAGTTATTTATACTATATCCTTTGTCAAGTCATATTGAAGCATAGCTTAATAAAATATGAGAAAATATTTGTTTACACATTTTACAAGCAAGGTAATAGAAAAAATGATTTCAATTGTATCCTACTACTCAAATATTAATAAATAAATTTATAATCTAAAACACAATTTTCTATACATAACATTGGTGTATTAGTGATGATTAGACTACTTTCCTAGTTGTTTTACTAGTTTTAGTATTAAAACGTATATAAATAAAAAAAAAAGTTTGAACATTTATAAATCCCCACTCATGTACTCTTCTTTCTAACTTTAACAAATTAGTCAATGTCATTATTACATACTTTTTTTGTGAAGAATCAACAATGACTACATTAACATACATTCTTATCCTTCTAAAAATCTTCAAGCTTTATACCGCCTGCAAATTCTTTTCTAACATGCTTGTTTCTATTACTATCCTAGTTACCGCTTAAAAATTATTTTATGTCATATTTGTTTCCAAGATTTTATAATACTCTACAAACAATTAGTTATCTACAATAGAAATTTGAGTTGTCATACCACTTAATAATAAGTGGTGGTGATACACATTTAGTATAATTTATAAACTATATATATTTTTTAATTGTATTAAAAAACAACCAATCATTATTAATTAAATGAAATATTCCCTAATATCATTTCAGAGAAAATTTCAAATAATTGTATTAAAAACTATAATATTTTCAATTTAATGTGTAAAATCATGCAATCTAATTGGTTGGAGGGAGGAGATTATTATTTTAATTAAAACCTATAGGGACCTTGATAGGGACTAATAAGTTATCCCATTTCAAGTTTGATTTTTTCCCCTAAATTACCTAAGGAGAGGATCTATCCTAAGAAAAACACATTAAAGCATGGGGAATTTTTAGTTAAGAGTTTAATAACTCCACCAATGAAGGACACATAATCATGTTAATAAGGAGGTAACCAAAAAATAGAAAAAAAAAGGACACACATGGATCTTCGTCATCACTTTTCTTCATTTAATAACCGCATGCATTAAAAGATAATTGGTTGACACTCTCAATAAAAGGAGACATTTCCACTGAACATAACAAATCACATATCCAAGTCACCCTCATGAATAAAGAGAAATAACAAAATCCTATAGAAAAATAACTTAGCACAACAACCAAAAATAACCACTTTAGATCACTGATACCAACAATCAACACTCTAGCCTTTAAACCTAGAAAACCCATTTAACAAAGTATCCAAAAGTCACATCCTCATATCGTAAAGCCATACTACAAATGAAGTCATAGTCTAAGAGAAAGTAGAGTTGATAAATTATACATTTCATAAAATCCTTTCATACACACTATTGACTTAGGGAAACTAACTCGACATTCTCAATCATGCAAATTCCACTTGAAGGTCACCATAATCATAATTAAAAGCTCATCCTAAAATTCAGATTTTATGATCCTTTCAATGATATCCAAGAGGTGTACCTTTTAATTCAAGAAGAGGAAGCTACATTCCAAATACTTAGATATCAATGACCCATCAAAGTTAAATTAACCAACATCACTCATTTTGATACAGAATGGTCACTAATAAGCTTTCAAGGAGGGATCAACCCTACTTTTTAACATTCTTTACTTTAGCAGGGTCCAACAATATTCAAGAGCCAAAAACAAAGGACTAGAGAAACCACACAGCTCTTCAAAAGCAACATAATATAATCCTCAATGTCTCATTCTTTTTTACTTTTTGAAATTTTGAAA
Source organism: Torreya grandis (assembly GCA_037957365.1). Lineage (NCBI taxonomy): Eukaryota > Viridiplantae > Streptophyta > Pinopsida > Cupressales > Taxaceae > Torreya > Torreya grandis. The sequence goes on along the minus strand of JARHVA010006069.1, from coordinate 902,498 downwards.
TAAAATAACAATAAAAAATATTTTTATTATTTTTATTAAAAAATAAAGAAAACAAAAAAAATTGATGAGGTAAAAATAAAATAAACAGTTCATGCAAAGCGGCCATTAATGTCCAGATTTGAACCTTGATAAATTTTGCTCCAAATGTATGTTTTAGGTGGAAAATGGTCTAAAATGACTTTCTTAGATGTTATTAACATGAAGGTGAGGTCAAAAGTAGTTCCAAAAGATTTGAAAGTTACACATATTAAAAAATATCCTTCAATGCAATAATTAGTGTGACAGTTGTTCTAGGAGCTCAAACTTCATATCTTTTACTCTAGGAGTCCATTTTAGGTGAAACAAAATTCTAAACCAAAATTTTGAGATGTTCTAGGTGCAGTGCTATGGTTAGCATAACTCTAGTAATATCTAAAAGTTCCATATTCTAAAAAAACTCTTCAAAAATGGAAATTAGGGGGAAATCATTTTGGAAGTTCAAAATAAAGAAACTTCAGAGATAAGGAAGATTGTATATAAGCTTTGATACAATAGAAAATATTAGATTGCTTCATGATAATTAAGACAACCTCGATACCATCATCCACAATTGCATGCATACTTGTATAACATTAATGGAAAATAAGACAAATATGTTAAGGTAGTTTGACAAACAAATATTAAAAAACATATGTGAGGAGGGCCAATATGTTATCTTCATAGGAAGATTAAAATTATAATACAATGAGCCAACCTTCAACCATACGCTCCATATTCTTATATAGATAATTAAATAGGTGTAGGGTTAAGAAGATATCTCTATATTTTAGGGATAGATCAAATTAGGAAAACTTTGATTTGAGGATAGAACCATTAAAGAGATATTATTATTTATAAAAAAATATGAACAAGTAATTATAAATAAGTAATGGATAATGATGTGAAAAGAAAGGTTTGATTATTCATAAAAATAATTTTACAAGTGCATCTTAGACAATACAAGAGTGTGTGTCATAATATACACTAACAATGGATTTTCGGGGCTATTGAAGACAAGGAAGCCTAGAAGATCCTTCTCAAGGAATTTATTATAAAATTTATTGTAGAAAAGGGACTTGGAAACAATAGCCACCTTTGTTTCTAAGGGCATCTGAAAATTTTGGGAAATGATCAAACTTTCACTTATTTGGAAAATGGACTAGTTCAGAATTGGGTTATCTATCAATACTCACTTTTTTGTGGTGGTTTATGGTTATCACTCACAATGGTATAAACATATAATTTTGGAACAAGGATTATTATTGAAATTTTTTTAGTGTTGTGTTATGCATATCTTAGGTTCTTATTGGTGCTTTTAAGTCTATTTTTCTCCCTCTTTCCTCTCTATGTGGCCCCGATCTCTCTTCTTTCTTATGTTTTCTCTCTTATGTGTGTTATTATCTTGGATATCCCATCCTCTACTCATATTTTACTATTTTTATGCTTGGAACATAATTGATGGTTTGTTGATTCTAATTTGAACATAACTAACCAAACACTAATTGTTTCCTTTTGATTTTTGTGCCACCATTTCCCATTATTCCCATTTTCCTCTTTGTGTGGGCCATTTTAAAAAAAAATCCCTCTTTTACTATGTCATATTACGTGCCAATAGGTCACTTTTTTGAATTAAATAAGTGTATATATATACAAATCCTCATAGAGGCATTTCAAGAACTAGTATTAATGGAACATCAAGAGGAATTCAATCTTAGGCACATTACTTAATCTATATTTATGTTCTTCAAGACTTTCAAAAAGTTCAAAAGGTTTAATTAGCTACATGCTTGTGCCAAAATAAATATTAAGTGAATGTTCATGTAGTTTTACTTGATTTCATAGGGTGAGAATGTGAAACCCTATCTCTTGTTTGGGTTAGGATTGAACTCACACACACTAGAACTACATCAGCTCTAATTCCAAGCATGTGGGATATGTAGCTAAAATTCTTCCAAAGGTTTTCTAAGCCAACTAACTTTGCATCTTGTCATTCCTCTTGTAACAATTATGGTGAATTAGGTCAAAGAGAATGAAAATAAAAATCAATACATTTCAACCACCAATTCAATGAAGTAAATCTAAAACACTATTTACCATTAGCTCACACATCTACCTAGATAGTTATAAACATGAAAATTGTTAATGACTTAGTAAGTAGTACTGGGGACATAATCAACAATCCATCGATTTTGATTGGGATACAATAAAAGATCCATTGATTCTAACTCAGGGAAGAAAGTAATCAATTTATTAGGACAACATAACAATCACTTCCTGAAGTCTTTGTCGGTTCTAGAAATAAGTTCTAGTCACTAGGAGTGTTAACTTCTATAATTATTTCTCTCTTTCATTATTTCTCTTATTTAATCATCTAGTTGTACTATTAAATTATATTTTTAGACATGGTTTAGATTTGATTATTGTTAACATTACTTTATTATCTTAGATATATATTGTGCCTTCATTTTAATGTATTATGCACAACTTTTCCATAAACTAACTAGACATTTCACTCTAAGTTTCACCAACACAAACCCTTTCAAGTCAATGTGTTCCTCTCAAGTTCTATGCCATATTAAAACACCCAAAATGTTATGTTAAGATGTATTACAACTCTTATGATTGTCATCTATAACACAAAAAATAATATGTAACCCTTCACATACAATCTCCACATGTTACATACATTGCATATATTCCTCCACACTCTAAACATGTTACTACTCCATACATGACTACAATTAATAGGCTTGCATATAATTGAAATACAAAATGTGAAGTTATTTAACCTTTAGGGTTGAGTCTTGATCTCTCTTAAATGTTTATGTATTAGCCTAGTTACAAGGAATGCAAATATGACAGAAAAGAAAACACACACATCAAAAACCAAGAGAGATAACATAAGACATACACTAGATAAACTCAATGTGAGAAAAATCCAACAAGAGTGAAGCCATGCTTCCTCATCTCCACTGTATATTATAGTTTACAAAATTTTATCTTCTTGGGATTATAATAAAAACCAACCTTATGGCTCCTATAATCGTAATTATCTCTATAATATTTGGTGGAAAACTTGCATGTCAAGTGAGGAAAAACTACTAAACAAATGTCTCTGCTATGTAGTCTTCAACTACTAAACTCAATTGTCTCAGATGTGTAGTCTCTAACTACTAAACTCAGCTATCTCAATTATGTAGTCCTTATTAATGGATGGATCTCTTTGCATTTATCTTTGATATTTACTTTAATTTTTTATTATCTCTATGTTGACAAGCTCTGTATTTATCCTTTCCCAACCTTAGAAATTGCCAAAAAACTCAATTGACTTGCCAAAATGAAGTGAAAATGTTAAAAAAACATTACAATACATACAACTCTAGATATGAATAGTTGGGATCCAAAGTTCACCAATCCAACTTTAGAGATCAATAGTTAGGCATTGGAGATGAACAATTGAGCACCAAAAATGAAGAATCAAGAAAGTCAACAAACTTATGAAGGCCATAAATTTTGCATACAAACTTGAAATGACATGCCATTTTTTTAAAATTCACTAATTTTTAAAAAAGATCTCAAATATGTAATAAAAATTTAATTTTTCTACCAAACATACGATATTTTATCCTATATGACATATACTATCAATTTCTAGGTCTCAACATTTTATAAATTACTCACATTTGATAGTTGATTGTTTTACCAACTGAGATGGATGATATACATGATCAAATTTATGATTAACATTGTTATTCCAATCATGCACTAAAAATTTAAAACATTTCGGTGAAATCAATCTTTTGATCATCTAACCTAGGGTTTCTTTTCCTTCTTCCCTCTAAGGTTTGTGGTTTTCACTTATTTTCAACTCTAATTTTTAGGGTTTTCTTTCCTATAGATATCTAAATCTAGTCACATGTACTTGACAATGTTAATTATTTACATATCCTAAACCACTTGACTTACACTCAAATACATGACTATTATTTATCATTCTTCTAGGCATTTATCTATAGGTGAGCTTGAACCCTCTATTCACTGTCACTACTATATAAGAATTTCCAAGTCAATGTTCAAATTGCCTTATATCACTTTCAAAATGCTTACGTTCTCAATATAACTATTCGTACTCTTATGGGACAAGTTTGAACTCTATAGATAAGTCTGCTACTGTGAACCTATCCACTTAGTGTAGCATTATCCCCACACCATTTAATGATGTGTTTATAAAATTCAAAATATTCATTTGGGTCATCTTGCATGTTTCACAAGCTAGATAAAGGGAAATTTTAAAAAGTTTCACTATAAATATAAATCTAAGGTCAGTTATTAAAGGGATATAATTTGTTTTGTAACTATCTATTACACTGTTGCACATGGATAAAATCTTCCCTAATATTCTCAAATTGAATAAAAATCACTAGGAGCAGTAAAAAAATCAATTATGAAGCATTTAAAATTAATTCAAGAGCTAACATTGGCAAGTATCAAAGCCAAATTACTAATTGCATACATATAATCAAGTAACATAATTTAAAAATTACACTAGGTTAAAGAACTATGTGTGGCTTGATTCCCTTCTTGGAATATATCGATACATAGGTGATGGTCAATTATCAATGAGGGTGATTGGGACCAGCTCAACCCATTACACTTCACCTCTTTTTGTAGGTTTCTAGCTTTCACAAGTACACCTAGGTTTTTTAAAGCAAGGAGAAGGAAAATAAAATTTTATGTGTGATAATAGAATTATAATATCTAAACCCTCTCAATAGACATAGGTATATGTGGTAGAGTACTTACAGTTTTGTCATTTTCATAGTAAACAAGACCACACTCCATTAAAAGGGTTGAATTACATGGTTGTCCAGGGAGTGCAAACTTATCTAGACACAACCATAAACTTTATTCCTATATATGAGCTATCATAGTCCTATGTTATCTTGTTTCTCATTGTTAGACATATACTATGGTCAAACATAAATAAATAAATGCTAAGTATCTTACTTTTTATTGTACTTATATTTTTAACATATGCCACTTGTTAATCAATCTCAATTATCAATTTTGTTTTACATTGAGATTTATTATTAAATGTCATATATTAAAATATAAATAATCTTTCAATGTTTTGTACCTATTAGACACTATTAAATAAAACATAGGGTTAAACATACTGTTGAACCCGTTTGTTGCTTGAACATTAATTTTTTTATTTTTTTTCTAGGGTTTCTAGTAAGTTAATAATTCCCATACACTAAAGAGTAAATTGATCATCATTTCTAGGATTTGATTGAGCACTGATCTAGGATTTATATTTAACCTAGGGGTTTCATATTGAATTCCTAATTTCCATACACAAATATTTTCTTTTGTTAGTTTTTAATTTATTTTTTTCTTTATTTTTTATGGTTTCTCGAATTGTGTTCTAGCAGTTTTAAAACTCATAGGAGCTATTGTTCTTGGTAAAGTAGTCATTAATTTTACCTAAGCCATGGTTTGAGGGTTATTGATCTAACATTCAAGCCATTAGACATCACTATATATATATAGTTTAGTTTCCACATTCCTCTTAACATATCAAAGACACATAGGGTTTTTTATTTTTAGCCATAGGAAGCCTTTCAATGTTTTAGTTTTGTAGTGCTCTCGTAAGTAGTTATCCCCAAGAAGTTACTGTCAACGTAGCTCAAACATGGGGTAGTGTGGCTATGAGACAATGGAATCCTCCATAGTTAGTTACCCTTTGGGCCTTGTTCACTATTTACAATTAGGATTAGTATATCTAAGAGATAAAAAATCAAACAAAGCCTGTCTAGTTACACCCTTAATGCCATTTAAAAATTCAAAGTTTCAAAATCAAATCATGGATATAATTTATGAATTTTGATTATATAAAAGGGATAAACTGAATAATGTAAAATTTCAAGCCTTCCTCAACTCATATTGTTGAAATATTATATCATGCCATGATTCCCTTAGGATACAAGCATTGCTAAGGCATTTTTTTGTAAAATAAAGTATAAATTGAGAACAATAATAGTTATACATTTTGAATTCTAAAATGCATACAACACACCCTATTGATGAAATTATTAAGACTATTGATACTAATAAAGCTAATATAGATAAATCAGATGAAATTAATGCTAAATAATTCATTGAATATTGTAACACTAATCCACATAAAATTGAGTCATTAAAATACATTGGAAGAGATGAAAAAAATAAATTTACTCAAGCTTCTACATCATGAGAAAAATATGATCCATTCCATAGTCTTAATCAATTCAATATGATGCAGAGCATCATCAACAAACATAACATGTACATATGTTTAAGAGATCAAATTGACCATTTTGGTCTTATGTAAGTGTCAAAAGTATTATAGGGTCCTTATGGGAGTGTTTGAGTCATTATAAGTCCTAGTGGTGTGTGTTGATAGTTATTTTGGAGTTTCCCTCCAAAATCAAGATTTGAATATTTAAATAATGCAACTTTACTTTAGAGTAAAATTGTGGGTTGTTTGAGTAATGTAAGGGTTGGTAAGTATTGGTATGGGTCCTAAATGATACTATTAGTGGATATTATTAGTCTTCCAACATATAATATATTCATAAATGTAAATCAAGAAAGACAAACAGTTGGCAATTGTCATCTCCATGTGGAGTGAGTATGTCTAGGAAGTTATTTTGAATGTTTTAGGTATATAAAGTTAAAAATACATGTTGTGTGTAGTGGAGTGTGGGTAGTAGAGGTTTAAATTAAGGATAAATTCAAGAAAACCAGGAGGAGGTTCTGAAAACAAGGAGAAAAAGATCATGTTTTGAATAAGCACCCTGCCTTCCTTGAGAATTTGGTGTATGTCATTATAAAAGAAGAGACATTAATGAATGCAAGATTGTTTTTTTGAGATTGATTTTGAGTTACTTAGATTATTATTATTATTTGTTTCATGTTATATTACTATTTCATTTATAATATAATGAATTTTATTTTCTAACTTACATGTGAAGAATACATTACACAGCTTGAACAAATTTGTGAAAACTCTGTTTTAGAACATAGTCTAGTTGAAAGAGAATGTGGGAGCCTTGGAGAGTTATTAAAGATGTTAAATATGATTATAATTTATTAATTAACCTATTATTGATGTTAATTAGTCATTTTTTAGGGTTATAGATACTTTAAAGTGTTAAGTTTCAACACAGTCCTATTCAACAACCATTATGTGTTTGCACAGTCCAAGGGACATGGCTAAAAGTGTTTGTAGAATGTTGTTAATACTTATTATATAATTTATATATTGTTTCAATAGTATAATATATTTAATCATGCTGAGAAAGCCTTAATATTATCCCAAGTGAGATAAATATGATCTAAGACTTCATTATGGACAACACAGTCAAGAAAGGCCCTCAAAATTCTATGTATTTGTTCATTGGAGTCTTTTGGAGATTAATTAAAGGAAAATAATGATTTTAAAAGTTGGATAAAGTGTTTATATACCATTTCTAGGTCCAATTAGTGTCTGACATGGTCAATAACCCATTTTATCTCATTGTGTTCATCCTCAGCCTATTACAGGGCTACTAAAACCTAAACTAGGGTTTAGAAATATAAAGAAGCATAACTCCTTGTTCCATTGTCCAAAAATCATAAAATTTGGTAATATTATATAATTTCACATGACATAAAATATTTTGAATGTTTTAAGGTGGTATTGTACTGTACGATATGATTTTTGGTACTATGGGTTGAAACTAGGCCTTAATAGAACTAATTGAAAATAGAAATGTTGAGTTGAGTGGTATTATTTGAGAGTGGTGAGATGAAAGTTTGTATGAAGATAAATGGGATTAAATGTATCTTAAAGTGGTCTTTATTTTTTTGGATCATCAATATATTTTTTAGACCTTGGAGGTTTACCCAAAAATAGGGCTACAAGAAAGATGGTTTAAAGAAAGAAGTAGCAGTTTGATGAAGAGTTCTTGATTGAAGATTATGGAAGTTTTTTGTATGGTGGAATGAAGATATAAAATATAAATTTTAAGGCCATGATATCCTTATGTATGGACAAGAACCTATAAATCCTATTTTAGACTATTAAGCCCATGAATCCATATGAGAGATTGAATAGTTTGAATCATGATAAAATGATAATGGTCTATGAAATGATAATGATGGTGACAATAGTTGAGAGGGAAGATATATATTAAGGGATGGTATGTATTCAAGTCTAATAATATTACTATGCATGACTATAAGGCTTAAGAGCTCATTTAAAACTCATTAGTGAATAAGAACATCAAATACAAGTCAAGAAGAGACAAGCAAAATTACATAGAGTAGAGGAGAGTAAAGAGATCATAGATCAAGAAGAACAAGTTATAATAGATCAGAGCTATACAAGGCAAAAGGTAATAATATGTATGCATCTACATCAGTTGTTCTAATTTCTTTTGTATTACAATACTTTCACTTTAGGTGTTTTAGCTTATACTATTGTTTCTATTCTTATACTCACACCTCCAATTAAATATGTGAAATCATCCCTAAGTATGGGGACATCACACGGTGTATAATAAATTGATATTATTAATTATACATAGGCATCATACATCCCTACTTTTATTACTATGAATGGTACACCACCAACCTCACTTAATGCACATTCCCTTTGAGCATACTATTATAGCCTTACATGCTAAGGTGTTACAGTTAGATCAAGGTGTATCTATAGCTATTAATTCAATGGATTATCATACTTTTATTCATAATCCTTTGGCACCCAAGATATCATCTTAATTTTTATCAATAGACTTTGTAGCTCCCAAGTTATCAATCTATTAAGGCATAGTTGATCCTGAACAACATCTTTGATCATTTCAAGCAACATGCTTGGACTATGCATATAATGAAAAATTATTAACCAATATATTTCTGCAAAGCCTCAAAGAATATGCTTTGTGACATTTGTATGATCTTCAACTCTAGTTAGTTAAAACATGTTGGGTGAATATTTTGTCATCAAGCAACCGACAACAAAATGGGTATATCAACCATAGTACAAGGAGATTTATATGGAAAAAAGTGTGGGATTACCACATCACAATGAGATAAATCTCTCTTCTCATCAAGGGGAGGTTCCCTATAAACTACTTATATGCTATATATATATATATATATATATATATATATATATATATATATATATATATATATATATATATATATATATATATATATATATAGAAAATAACACTCAAGGTAGGATAACACCATCCATCTCTCTTTTTTCAGAGATGATATTCACAGAGCAAAAAATAAATCCTAGTTGATGACTGAAATAATTTCTCTTCCTTCAGAAATGATGTTCAGAAAATAGAAGAAAATCTTCTTGGGTAGTAACTAGGTCTACGAGAAACCCATGAAAACACAAAGTCTTTCGTTTCTTCCCTCACTGATTCGAAGCATACGTAACAGTAGAGTGAAGTGCAGCTCAAAGTCTTCACCTAAAACTACAACAGATAATAAGATCACAAAGGATAAAAGTAGTTCAAAGTCTTTCTGATATCCTTTAGAATGTCTTCAGATAATTTCCACATACACTTTGCTTATTTAATCATACAGATGAGATATTATTAAGAAAGAGAACATAAGAATGATCTCCTAAGTAACACAAATTATTTCAACACAAAGTCTGAAAATACCCTGCTTCTCATTCATTCAAGAAAATATGATTTACAAGCTAAGATCAAAGTCTCAGAAAGCATCTCAATTTTAGCAGATTTTTTGCTCTCAATTATCAAAAGATATATTACAAAAGAGGCTCCCTCTATATATATAGGGAAAATTTTTCAAAATTGAGAAAAGACTTAAATATTAAAACCTAGTCAAAGATGAGTCTCTGTTGACTTTGGGACTTTTTTAGATTTTTACATGTAATTACACATGACAAAAGGACATGTGCAAATGTCCCAAGTCAATTACAAAGTACATGAGAAAAATGGAGAAGAATAAATGGAAGAATAGTTCAACTTTTGTCACCAGCCTTCTTTAGATGAGCATCGTACATGGAGATAGCTACCTGTATCCTAATACTGTCTGGCGCAATAGTATTTTTGAAGACCACTTAGCTCTGACTGTGGCATCTCTCACTGCTATGATTGATTTTGCATGACTAGTTAACTTGGTTCTCAGATTGTCCAGAGTTAACTGATTATCTAAAATATTATCCACAGAAGCCATTAAGAATGCTTTCTCTTCGAATTCCCTTTGGATCATACCTTTGAACTCTTGAATCATTTCCTCTGTTGAAATGAATTGGTTGTCTCGAGAGGTAAGTCTGCAAGGCAACTCCTCCAATTTATTCAATAGACTGGTATCGCTTTCTTCACTAGCGTCCTTAGAAGATTTGAGGTCATTGATCATTTTCTTAAGTACCCAGATCCTGTATATCAATGATTCTTTAATTTCAATATAAGAATCTCTATCGACAATGACACCGATAGATACTAGGGTATGTATTTTCAGCGCTTTCATCTCTATCCATTTGCTAAGATTTTTATCTGTGCTTTCAATATCTTGAGAAATAATATTGATAAGATCTTCTAATATTGTTCTCACTTTGTTCATTTTCCCTGTCTTCTCAAACACCTATGTGAACAAGGAAATCCCCTATGCATGCATCTTATCTAGGTAGTCTTCAATTACTTTTTCCTTTAGATAAGTCTTTTCTGCTTTCTAGATTACATGATCATCTATGGAGAAAGCCTCTGGAGTTACCTTTTTTGGAGCAAAAGTGAATCTCCTAATCACTGTGGTCAATTGTTCTACCATTGCTTTGTAATGATATTTCATTTCTCTTTCTCTATCAAATTTTTGGACCATAATGTCCATCACAGATTGCAAATCACTCTTGGTGCCCTCGTGAGTTATTTTTCCTAGCTCAACTCGAGAAATGGTGTAGCTACTCATATCAAAATTTTCAAGAGTCGCATCTTGTGGGGGTTTGGCTATCTCCAAAAATTTGTGCCCCTTATCTCTAATCATTTTCGAAAGGATTTTTGGCTTCTTGTGAGTCTTAGCTTTTATCGGTACTATTTTACCAAAGTCAAAGTCATCTGGAGAGATGGCTTTCTTTTTCCTTTTGGGTGTGAAAGTTGACAACCAAGGTGGGAGAGCAGAGGTACTTACATTAACAATAGTCCCTGTAATTGGTGTCACTGGGGTATCATCTACACTGCTGGTGAGAACAATGGGCATAGTGGGCATAGTATCAGTTAAAATCACACCTACTACTAAATGGTCGAAGGTGGAACTATCTCCGATGTTGAAAGGAGATGACAAATTGGGGATGGATCCTGATGAATGAAGAACATCTCTAGAAGTGCCTTGAGGGTCGCCAAAAATAATTTTAGAAGGAGAGGCAGCTCCAGAAGAGGGAATATTGATGGGAGAAATAAGTGAAGGAGTTGCAACAGGTGAGTGGGGCAGAGAAGAAGAAATTCCTGTGTCTGGCTATGCACCTTCTTGCAAAGATTGAGCTTCCATTCCCTGTTGACCCATAGGCCTGTCATTGATTTCCATCTATTCTGCCACTTGTTCTTGGGTGCTTTGTTCTTCAACCCCTAGATCTGTTGATTCTGGCTCTTTCTCGGCAACCTTTGATTTTTTTGATACAAAAATGATCCTAGGCTTATGGGGCTTGGAAGGAGAAGGAACATCACTTTTATTCTTTGTTCTATTTTCTGCTCTCCTCCTTGTCTCTTCTTAAAATTTGGCCTCTGATCCCGTGATGAACTCTTTTAAGGTGATTCCCTTATTTTCTAACCAATCATTAGTGTTAGTCAATATTGGTTCAAATCTCATTCTCAAGGAGGTCAACTCTTTCTGAGACCATTGGATCAGACGAAGAGGAGAGTTAGCAACTTGTTCAATAAGATATCTGTTATTGACCAAATCTCTGTCATCTACTAGATTTGGAGAAATATCAGCGAGCCCCAAATACTCTATTTGTTCAAGAGATAGTTTGATGTAGTCCATCTTCTTGATATCTTCCATTGTCCTTAAATTTATCTAGACGTCTTCGATCATGGGTTCATGGAATTGAGTCTTCCCCCTGATCATGTCTTTGACACCTCTATAGTCAAAATTGTGCCTCCTTTTGAAATGCTTCATGGTGACAAGTTGCATTTTGGTCTCCATTGCCCTTGCTTTTGTAGCGATCAATACCGAGTATCTGCTAATTTTAATTGGGAACCTGAAACTAGGTTTCTTAAGTTCCATCTGCTTATTGTGTATGACAATAATTTGTCTCCACAGCTCCATCATGACTAGTTTATTTGAAGGAAATTTATGAAGCATATAGGGATAGCCTTGGAAAATGTTGACCCACAAATAGCAAAAAGAAGGGAACTGTCAGAACATATAGCCAAAGTCATTTACAACAGTCCAAGCTTCATCTGACACTCTTTTCTATTCTAATTAGGGGTCAAAGAGACACAAAAATACCATGAAGAAAGCATCATTTACCCTCCTAAAATTATCGATTGAACCCTTCAATGTCAACTGAGGGTAATATTGATATACAGGTGATTCAGGTGGATCCATGTACCGTTCCATTTTTCAAAGTCTTCAAATTCTATTTAAATCATTTTCACATCATAGAATTCATCGAGAGATTTCTAGAACTTCTTTCAGAATGAAAAATAGAGTCTGGATGCTCAAGATATAGCTAGTTGAAAAAATCTTGCGACAGACGAAAAAAAAGGGGTGTCAAAAGTGATGTGGCACTGTTGAAATATGCCAAGTGGACCAATAGCCATTTGACACATGGAAAAATAATTAGGTGCAAAAAAAATTTTGTTTTGGTGATTTTATTCACATGTTATTTGAGAGATTTTCAAATGTTTAAACAAGGTGCCAAAGGCCAACTTGCACAAACTACCACATCACTCGCCATGTCACCCACCAATCATGCATGGACCAAGTCTAAGCAGTGGCCTAAGTTAGTGCCTAAGTCTTGGCATTTGAAAAGGGAACCAACTTACCTATTTTTATCTTGTCAAATCGTCATACCCAGTGCATGTGGGATAAAGAAGAAGTCAAAAGCACCCAAGGAGGATGACTGGCAGTTCCAAAGTGCCTAGAAAGGATGCCGGTGGTTTTAAACCTTGCATCTTTGGCAAAAAAGGATAAGGCCTTGACCACTTTAGCTATGGAGGTCAAAGTGTTATAAAAGGGATGAAATTCTACTTGAATAGACATAAGAAGCCGACTGTGTAAAGAGATTTAAGAAGGTTAGAGTCTTGTTATTGCTTTGTATGGCCTTGGGCCATTATTTTCAAGTCTGAGAGATATATTTACAGGAAAACAAAGATCAGATAAGGTGAACTAAAGACTTTTATTGATTTTGTAAGCCATTTGTTACATAAAATTAATGAGAACGGTCCTTACTTCGAACAGACCTGGAGACGTAGGCTATTGAAGCTGAACTCTGTTATCAATTTGCTGGTGAATTATTTTAATTTTTTCTGATTATTATCTAATTTTGATCTTCATTTAAATTCTGGTATTAATTTCTTTATACAAAACTAAACAAAAAAAGCAAGAAATTGAAGGATCTCTTAAACATGAAAAAGTGTTTTTCGGATGTACTACACTTGTATTTTTAGTTTACAAATCATATTTTTGGTATTAGAGCCAGGTTGTTATTTAAAAGTGATTGCTAGTGTATGTTGACAAGGTCTAAATCCTAAAAGGGTGAAGGAAAACTTGTTGACTATAATCCATAGATTGGTTCAAGGCCTGCTTCAAGGATGGTCGAAGAAGAGATGGAATCCGAACAAGCTTTCCGCCAAGATTTCATGGACATGAGAAGCATGGTTGAGGAACTATACCATGACAAACAAAGAAAATCCAAGAATGAAAAAGAAGGTGATTCACGAGAATCAAAAGGTAAAGAAACTAAAAAACCTTCTTCATTAGATGATGGTAAAAAAATTGTGGAATCTCTCCCTTCACTAAAATTGGCTATTAAGTTTGAATTACCAATGTTTAATGGTGAAGTTAATGTCGAAAAGTTGGATAATTGGGTCAAGCAGATTGAAGTTTATTGCAGGGTTTAAAAGATTGCAGGGGATGAGTTAAAAATTCATTTAGCTACTCTTCGTATGGGAGGCACATCTCTCATTTGGTGGGAGAGTAAGTTGAAGGAAGTCGAGCTTCAAAAAGGTAACTCGATTTCTACTTGGAATGAATTTATTGAAAAAATCAGAAAGCAATTCTATCCTTTAGGCTATATGCAACAAGCCATGATGGATTGGCAAAGTTTCAAACAAGGAAAAGGCCAAAATGTTCAAGATTATACACAAGAATTTAGGAAAAAAGCTTTACTTTTGAATGTTCCTCTATACACACAAGAAACACTGCTAAAATATATAGGTGGGATGCATAGTTACTTAAGACATATGATTATTATGTTCAATCCCACTAATTTAGATGCAGTATGTGTTCAAGCCACTCATTTAGAGGCTAGAGGGAAACAATCAAAAGAATATTTTCCTAAAATAAAAATTAAGAAATCTAATGTTAAGCAATCCAAGGAGAAAGTTCATCAGGAAAGGGTAAACAAAAATCCACTTATACTGTTAAAAAAGAAGGAAAACCATTTTTTAGTCATTGCAAGAAAAATCATGATGAGTCTAAGTGTTGGAAACTACACCCTGAGTTAAGGCCTAAGAGGTATCAAAAGAAAGAAAAGAAGGCTAATGTTATGGTTCAGGACTTAGGTTCAGATTCAGGTGATAAAACGAAGATCACAGCTATGGGATTACATAATGATTTTTCTCTTTCAGTTTCTAGCACTAAGTCATCAAATGATGCATCTTCTTCTAAATAGAATTCTGTGCATGTTGATAAAAAAAGAAATGAATTTTTCCACATTAGAGTTGTTTCAAAACATAATAAGATTGAAACTCTATTTGATAGTGGTTCACAAGCAAATTTAATTTTTGAAGAGGTTGTTAAGAAGCTAGGCTTACAAACCAATCCCCATCCGAAGCCTTATCCACTAGGTTGGGTGTGTGACAATGTGAAGCTACAAGTCTCAAAAACTTGTAGACTAAGGTTTGCCATCACATCCAAGTTCGTAGATGAGGTTGAGTTGGATGTTGTTCCATTGGACATATGTGGGATTGTTTTGGGAAGCCCATATCTTATGATGGAAAAGCAATCTTCTATAGAGAGGAGAATAAGTACTTGCTTGTTAAGGATGGCATTGAATATATGGTTAGAGCACATCACGTTAAAACAAGTCTTTCTTTGGTTACAACAGGGCAAATGAAAAGACTAGTTAATTCAAGCAAGACTTTTTGTCTCATGTTGATTAAGTCTAAGGAAAAAGAATATTCTCAAGCTTTAGAAAAGTGTGATCCTAGACACAAGAATGAATTGGTTGAAATTATTTCTACTTATGATGATGTATTTTAGGATCCTAAGGGCTTACCCCCTAAAAGGGGAGTTTAACATGAAATTTAGCTATTGCAGGATTCTCCTCTCTCTAACATTGGCATGTACAGGTTATCAGTGGTGGAAAATGAGGAAATCAAAAAATAGGTAATGGATCTATTGGATAGAGGTGTTATTCATCCAAGTTCATCTCCTATTGGTTCGCCAATTATTTTGGTGCCAAAGAAAGATGGAACTTGGTGAATGTGTGTTGATTTTCATGCTTTAAACAAAATTACTATTAAGAATCGTTACCCTCTTCCTCGTATTGATGATTTGTTGGATCAATTAAAACATGCTATTTATTTCACTAAGCTGGATTTGAGAAGTGGATATCATCAACTAAGAATAAATGAAAGTAATGTGTGGAAAACCACATTCAAAACAAAACAGGGATTGTTTGAATGACTTGTTATGCCTTTTGAGTTGTTAATGCCCCAGCTACATTCATGAGATTGATGAATGACAGTTATTGCTTTGTATGGCCTTGGGCCATTATTTTTAGGTCTGAGAGATATATTTATAGGAAAATAGAGATTAGAGAAGGTGAATTGAAGACTTGTATTGATTTTGGAAGCCATTTGTTGCACAAAATTAATGAGAATGGTTCTCACTTCGAACAGACTCGAAGATGTAGGCTATTGAAGCCGAACTCCATTATCAATTTACTAGTGAATTCTTTTGATTTTCTTTGATTATTATCTAATTCTGATCTTCATTTAAATTTTGGTATTAATTTCTTTATACAAAACTAAAAAAAAAGTAAGAAATTGAAGGATCTCTTAAACGTGAAAAGTGTTTTTCGGATGTACCACACTTGTATTTTTAGTTTACAGATCAACAGGGGTGGTTTTCCTGTTTCCCTCTGATGTCAAACCTAGAAAGTTTCTCATTGAAGCTGCAATGTATACTAGGTATGAAGTCATATAGAACTTTGAGGTAGTAGACACCTTTGTCAATTGCTCATGCAGAGCATTACTGATCTGTTCACCCCACAAAATGACTTGTTTCCCCTAGAGGATTATCTTGATGAAGGGATACATCCATTCATGAAAATGAGAAGAAGATGGTAAACCTCGTACTCTGCTGAGAAGAGTAATCAAGTCACCAAATTCTTCTATAAAGTCACTCCTCAGAAAGTTTCGTGGCCATCTGGACAAGTTGGCTCTAGGAGTTTTAAGCCATCTATTGTTGATCACCTTTTTTTCCTTCTTGAGATCTTTATCATATTCTTTTTATGCTTCAACAAAGTTGATCTTCAACACTTTAGTAGCAGGAGGGCACATGAAAATTTTATCGATGAACTCGGGGTCCAGTTGAATTACTACGTTGCCACTAGCATCTAACACAGCTCTGGTATATTTATTGTAGAATTGGGTGCACTAGAGGATGAACTCTATGTAATGTGCTACCACAGGAAAAGAGGAGACTAGATGGATATTGCTCTCAATTATCTTCTTCATTTCAGAGCTCAAATTTTTTGCCTTGTTTCTCTCTATGAACTCAGCCATATCTACATGCCCGATCTCTGTATCCTAATCTCATCGACATTAGATATGACTGAGGTGATTGCGAAAACACCTTAATACTGGTACTTCATCTTCTTTGACTTCTTTGGAGAAACTTTAGTCATCAGGATGAGCCTTTGTCAAAAGTATGTTGATGAAGAAGGATCTTGAGGAGAAACTGTGATAAGAGTCATGATCACGCAATTAGAGAAAATATTGGTAATCTAGGAAAATTGCACGTTGGGTGATCATGACTAGGGAAATCTACTTGAAAGGGCTAAGGCGTGAGTAGGTTGGAAAGTGGAAGGAAAGTGGGCTCAAAAAATAAAAAAAAGAAAAATTCCTAGAGTTAGTAAAAATGGGGAGAAGGTATGCATGGGCAGAAAAAATTTCCGCCCTTGCATGATGAGGATTTTAATTTGTGCATAGGTGGCAAAAATTTCTGCCATTACACATTAGGAAGAGGTTAGGATGCATCGACGGTGATTTTTGCCACCTATGCATGTGAAAGGACATCGGGTTGTGCATAGGTGGCAAAAATTGCTGCCAATGTACTCAGGTATAGGTTTCATGTAAGGGCGGTGAAAATTGCCGCCCTTGCACATGGTTGGGAATGGAAGAATTGTGTCATGGCAGTGATTTTCACTGCCCTTACATGAGGAAATATTTTGCGTTGGGTTTTATAAGGGCAGCAAATTTTGCCACCTTTACATTGGTCAATAGGGAACATGTGAGGGCAGAAAAATTCACCTCCCTTACATGGGTGAAATGGTGGTCGGGAAGGCTGATGAGTGAAAAATGAGGGTGAGGGATGGAGTCCATTTAGATCACCTCATCGACGGGGGAAAAAAGAAGAAAAACACAAGAACACCTAACAAGGAGGGAGAGAAAAGGAAAAAACAACTAGGAGAAGAAAAGAAAAAGTAAAAAACTAAACTCAACTAAAACTAGAAGAAAAGACTCACAAAATCTTACCTAATAATCATGAAACAATACTCAAATTTGATGAAAACATGCGCACTTGCTCGCTAGATCGCTCAGGCACACTGGAGAATGAGAAGCAAAGAAGAATGGATTGAAATGAGGAGCAAAAGGGGTTAAATGGGGAAAAAATCACCCCCAACCACTCGGTGCGCATGGCCATAAATGTTGCATGCGATACTGAGACCATGCAAGGGTGGCAAAAATTGTCGCCTCTGCATGTGAGGTTGGAAAGGGATGCAGGGGTGGTGAAAATCACCACTCTTGCATGGAATGCAACAAAGATGTAAGGGCGGTAAATTTTGCCACTCTTGCACAATAGATTCAAGGGTGATGAAAAATGCCACCTTTGCATGGGAAACATAAAACAACATGCAGTGGCGGTGAAAATTGCTGCCCTTGCATGCAAACTCAAGAAAATAACTAACTTTGAAAAATGAAAATTTTGTCATCCGGCCGCCTCAAGATCGTAATGATTTTCATGTTTTTAAGAAAATACAATAAGGGAACGTCACTAAATTTGAATGATGTCAGTTGAGCAAACATGAGAAAAAGAAAAACTCACCTTGAAAGATGATCTTAGAGTGAAAAACATAAAACAAACAAGTTTCATAGTGGTTGTTCCAAAAATGAGCGTAGCCAATTTTGGGAACAATAGCTGGCTCCTGTTGGGGAACTTCCATTGATTGAACTGATTGATGGGAGTATAAACCAGTCTCTAAGTGCCTTCATCCAAGCCATTGGGCTATGGAGTTAAGCCCAAAAAAAAGGAAAAGACACGAAAAACCAAAAGAAAACAAACAACACAAAAACTATACAAATGTACAAGTGAACTCATCTAATACTTCAAGGATTGAAGTGCTTCAGATGCTACCCACTATGAGGCAGTGAGAATGACGCTCCATCTTGATACTCCAGCAAGAAGCTATTTTCCCCATAGACCTGATGAATGATAAACGGACCTCTCCACAAAGAATCAAATTTGCCATGCATTCCTTTTGGTTTTCTCCTCTTGTCCCACAACAAGACTTGATCCCCAATCTAAAAATCATGAATCCTTGCCCTCTTGTCGAAGAGTTTCTTCACCTAATTTTGATGTGCAGTAATCCGATCCACCACCATGGTTCATTGCTCATCTAATTCGGTTAGTCACATGATCATTTTATCAATAGAATTTTTGAAGGTTGAATCTTTGATTGCCTTTGCCAACTTGAGCACTGGTAGTTCCAGGGTGATTGGTATCTCTGCATTCAAGCCATACAGAAGTTGGAATGGTTACATGCCTATGGCCCTCTTAGGTGTAATTCTATCTACCTACAAAGCGTCAAATAATGCCTTATGCCAAGTCCTCTAATTATCATCTACCAATTTCTTGATAATAGTAACCAGATTCTTGTTGCTCGATTCTGCTTAGCCATTTCCTGATAGAAAATAATCAAAAGTGTGGGAGAGGTTAATTCCATAGTAAAAGCATAACTAGGTAATCTCATGAGAAGAGAAATAGGCTACATTTTCTATTACAATCTTAGTTGGAACCCCAAATCGGGAAATAATATTTTCCTTAAAAAAATTACATACCACTTCTGAAATAGCGTGCTTAGTTGGAATGGCTTCCACCCATTTGGTAAAGTAATCAGTCACAGTAAGGACATAATCATGCCTGACACGTGAAGATGGGTTGACTGCACTAATGAAGTCAATACCCCATTATTGAAAATGTTCTTCAATTACCACTGGCTTGAAGGGTAACATGGCCAATTTAGGTTTCCCGATGAACTGCTGACACAATTCACACCTACGGACCCATTTGTAAGCATCTTGAAACAACATAGGCCAATAATACCTTGCTCATAGAATTTTATGGGCTATCACTGGTGCACAAAAATGTCCTCCACATGCCAAATTTTGGAAGGACTCCAAAAGTTTACCTTGATGCACCTTATCGACGCAGCAAAGAAATACCCCATCAAGACTTCTCTTATACAAACCATTGTCCCACAAGACATAGCTAGCAGCCTTTAGCTTAACATTCCTTTTTTATTTGTAGGATAGATGAGCAGGACACTCACCATAGGTAAGAAAATGAGTGATTGCAGAATACCACTCATCAATAGTAGCGACGAAGAGGACCATAGGCATGTCTTCAACCTCTGTTTCTTCATTTTTGTTTCCTTAGGGATATTATCAGCAATCAACTGACAGAGGCCCTTTTCATGCACAAGTTTGGTAGGTTTGATGTCAAGATCAAACTCTTGAATTTTAGCAATCCAATTGCCCCTTTTAGTACCAAAATCTTGTTGAGTTAGAATGGACTTCACTGTTGTGTCAGGGACCAAAAACACAGTATGTGAATTCAAGATATAAAATCTGAAATGCTTCACCGCCTTAACCACAAGATAAGCATGTTTCTCTAAGTTTCAATATTTTAATTCATGAGTTTTGAGAGGACAACTCATAAATGATATGGGAGATTCCACACCTTCTTTGTTTTGCTGAACTAAAATAGCCAAAAGTGTATGCTCAGAAGCATAGCTGTATATTATGAAGTCTTTAGTGTAATCTGGATAAATCAGAATTAGTGCACGAGTGATCGCTTTTTTGATGTCTTCAAATTCTGAATTGCCTTTTATAGTACATCAAAAAGTGGCTTTGCCCTTCATCATGTCCACAATGTGGCGAGTCTTCTCTGCAAATGCTGGAATGAATCTTCAAGGAAGAGTAAGACTTTGGATAGATTTGACTCTGTTTGAGTCAATTTTTATACCTTCTCAAGATACAATGTGACTGAGAAACTTACCTTTTGTAACCCTAAAAATTGACTTCTTGGGATTAAGAGAGATACCATTTTGTCGATAGCGTTCCAACACTTATTGTAGATGATGCAGATGATCAAGACGATGTTTGGAAAAAATGGTCAAATCATTACGATATACCATAATAAAATTTTCCATTTCATCTCTGAAAGCAAGATCCATTGCTCTTTGGAAGGTAGTGCCAGCATTGATCAAACCAAAAGACATTCTGTGATATGCGAAAGTGCCCCAAGGCATGGTGAAAGTAGTATTATGTTGATCTACTTCATTGACCTCTATTTGATTATACCCATAAAAACCATCCAGCATTGATAACATTTTTGAACCAGTCACCATTTGCAAAACTTGATCCATGATAGGCAGAGGGTAGTTATCTTTTAAAGAGGATTGATTCAGGTTTCTAAAATCAACACAGATATGAATTTTCCCATTCTTTTTCCTTACAGGAACTATATTAGCAATCCAGGTGGAATGATGGATTGGAAAAATAATTCTTGCATTCAACACTTTTTGGATCTCGAAAAAGATGGTACCTGATATTTTAGCATTGTATTGCCTTTGTTTTTGCTTGTAAGACAATGACCCAACCTTAATAAGAATTTTGTGCCAAATTTCCTCAGGCCTGAGAGATTTCAAATCATCATAAGAATATGCCAAAACATCAATGTAATGGCGAAGAAGAGTAGTGAATTTGAGCTTTTCATCAGAAGTGCAATAATTTCCAATGTTGACCATTTTAATATTTTCTTTCGTACTCAAATTTATCTGATCAAACTCCTTGAAGGAACTTGAATCCTCTTGTCACTGCTTGACATATATGTCTTGATTATCAAATCATTTCTTGAGAGAAACCAAACCTTTTGAAATTTTATTTCCCTTGAGTTGAAGGAACTCTTCACCAGTTTGAGAATTTACTTCAGAAACTAATTCCCATGGTGGACATTCGCTTCCTTCAAAATAAAGATCTTCAAAGCTATCTATCTTTTTTAGAAAATCAATGATTTAATTGTCATGGTTAAACACTTGCCAATGACTGGCATTATCAGGTACACTTGGTTGAAAGACCAACTCAATAGTGTACTTGTCTCCTTTGAAGTCTTTATGGGGAACCATGAGGGTTGCAGAAATAGATAACAAATCTGCACGGTCATTGTACTCTCTCGACACAACAAAAATATTGAAAGCATCAAAGCTTTCAATACAATCCCATACAAGATTACGATAGTGTCGCAACCTTTCATTTTTTGTTTGGTATAGATTCCTTACCTAATAAACTACCAGTTCAACATCTCTAAGGGTGTGAAGAACCTTAATACCTTTATCATGAGTAGCTTTCAATCCAAGCAGTAAAGACTCATACTTAGTAGTGTTATTGGTATTATTGAACTACAACTTATATGAATAGGGAAAAATTTGTCCTTGAGGGGAGATCAAAATAATTCTAGCTTTAGAATCGGTAGAAGAGCAACTGCCATCAAATTCTAAAATCCAAACATTATTGGAATTTGATCTTTTCAAAAACTTCTCTTGGTTATTTAGGGAAGATTCTTGGTTGTCTGAACTTTGCTTCGACCATTCTTTTGTCTTGGCATCTGAATTTTTTGAATTGTCACCAAAAGGACTTTCATCTGATGAGATGACATCTTCAGTAGTCAAAAAATAATTACCCATTCCCGATGATTCAAATAAAATTTGGGCTTCAGGATCAGATGTTTGGGTGACTATATATTTCAACTCTTTTTTAAGGAGCAATTTATTCATAACACTTTTAACAGGTATTCTTACTTCAGACAAATCCATATTTAATTCTCTGCCTACATCTTTACAAAAATTGCACATGAGTAGAATGCCATAAGAGGCTAGAACATCAGCCACTAAGATCGTCATTTTGATTCTCTTCTCTATAAAAGTCGCAAACGCAAATTGGGCATCTTTAATTTGACCCAATAGTGGGACTTGCTTGTTTTCCATAGAGAAACACCTCTCAAAAGTCTTAGTCAAAGTAAGACCAAGGGAATCTGCTACTTTGGCAGGAATAACATTATCCGAAGCTCCAGAGTCTATTATGCAATTACTCAATTTATGACCATTTATCAATAGAGAAATATAGAAAGATTCTATTTTCGTAGGGGCAACAAGAGGAGTAGCGACAAGATTATTCTAGGTGGATTTATTCTTGGAGAAATCATGAGTCACCTTTGGAAAAGCTTGTCCTATAGGGTAAGTTTTATTTTTTACGTATTCTGCCAACCTATCAAATTGTTCAAGATTGGCTCGCAAGTACTCAATCTCAATTATTTGAATCTTGGTCTTTTTGGCATGATCAATTATATCAAATAATTGAAATGAGCTAGAGGCATAGGGAGGAAGCCCGTCATCCTGATCTTTATTGGGTGTGGCATTGGTCTGAGAGAGAAATAGAAGGTACAGGTTGGTTTGAGGTACTTACTTTATTATTAGTCATTGGGTCCTTTGATTGGAAAGGTAGTGAAGTCCCTCATTTAGTGATAGAAACTACTAGCTGAGGTTTTCTCCTACTTTTTCTTTATCAGCTTGTTGAGCTGACTAGTTTTGGGACCTGGTAAAAATAGCATAAGATCCATCAAACACTTCTCCCTTATTTCTAGCTTCATCCTGATAATCTAAGAAATCAATATTGGAGTCGCCAACTAATTCTTCTTCTTATTCTACAAAGAGATTAGTGTCATCTTATTGGTCCAACTCAGGTTGGAACGAGAAATCATGTTCAGTTTCAAGGTAACCAACTGCTGAATTAGCAGGTGCTGCTTCAATGGCAAGCTTCCCATGTGGAGGAGGAAGGTGATTTAGTTGTCATTTATTTTTGGTAGCATTGCCTTGATATGACTAATTGAAAAACATCCTTCTTAGCATATCTCGATAAGGAGGAGCAGACATACCTTGGATCATTTGTCTTTTCAAGGCTAGCAGTTCATTCATCAACTTTTGCACCATAGGATCTATGGTGCTCATGGAAAAACTTTCAACAGATGAAGAAAATTTATTTTTATTGGAGTCTTTTCTGATCTTACCTGCCATAATAAGATCATCTTCCACCTTGGTAGCCAAATTTTAGGCTACCAAAAGATCCATAGGACCGGCCTGCCTCAACAGAAAACTTACTTCAGAAAGTTGAGAGTTGATGAAAAACACTTGAGATTCTCTAGTGTTGGCTGAGCGATCATAGGAATTCGGTTTCTCAGCTTATTGAATTTAGCAATGAAGTCTCGCATGGGCTCATGAGGTTCCTTATTCATTTACGTAAGCTGAGCTAACAAGGCATGTACATCTTCAGCAAGTTTAAACCTAGCCTCAAACTTGGGCTTGAGCGTATTCCAGTCAGTTATAGTTTGAGCTTGAAGGTGGTAAAACTAGTCTGTGGTAGTGCCTTACAAAGTTTTTACAAATAGTCTCACCGCTATATCTTCGTATACCACACCTATCACACCACATGCTATAAAGAAGGTAGCAATATGCTCATCAGGATGAACCTTTCCATCACCATAGAATTTGGGGAATTCTTTCTCAAAATACGAGGTAGTTCATGTAAAGGTGGGGCTAGATTGAGAGGACCAAAGGAGTTTCCCCAAGGGCCTAGGACTGCCATGATATGTCAATTAAATGGTGGGATAAAAAATCTTGGTGGAGTCAGTATAGACAAAACCTTACTAGTACTGAGACTAGAAGCTTCACCAGGTATGGGAGATCTGACGCTAGTAGGAGGGAAACTCTTGGTTTGCTGAAGGTGAGATGGTGGAGAAATCTCAAAGTTAGTTCGTCGCACCAACTTGAATATAGGATCAACAATACCTTGAGCTCTCTAGCTTCGCGTGTACGGTGGATCTGCCAGAGTGTAAAATAAAAAAGGACTGAAAATGCTTCAAGTCGAAGCTTGAGGCTTCAAAATGCACGTTCGTAATCCCCAGCAGAGTCATCAAAAGCTGTTGGGTGAATATTTTGTCATCAAGCAACTGACAACAAAATGGGTATATCAACCATAGTACAAGGAGATTTATACAGCAAAAATTGTGGGTTTACGACATCATAGTGAGATAAATCTCTCCTCTCATCAAGGGGAGGTTCTCTATAAACTACTTATATGCTATATATATAAATAAGCATAAAATAATGCTCAGGATAGGATAACACCATCCATCTCTCTTTTTTTAGAGATGATATTCATAGAGCAAAAAAGAAATCCTGGTTGATGATTAAAAGCATATCTCTTCCTTCAGAAATGATGTTCAACAAATAGCATAAAATCTTCTCGGGTAGTAACTAGGTTTATGAAAAACCCACGAAAGCACAAAGTCTTTCATTTGTTCCCTCACTGATTCGAAGCGTATGTAACAATAGAGTGAAGTGTAGCTCAAAGTCTTCACCTAAAACTACAACAGATAATAAGATCACAAAGGATAAAAGTAGTTCAAAGTCTTTCTGATATCTTTCAGAATGTCTTTAGATAATTTCTACATACACTTTGCTTATTTAATCAAACAGATGAGAGATTATTAGGAAAGAGAACATAAGAATGATCTCCTAAGTAACACAAATTATTTCAACACAAAGTCTAAAAATAACCTACTTCTCATTCATTCAAAAAAATATGATTTACAAGCTAAGATCAAAGTCTCAAAAAGCATCTCAATTTTAGCATAGTTTTTGCTTTCAATTATCAAAAGATATATTACAAAAGAGGCTCCCTCTATATATATAGAGAAAAGCTTTCAAAATTAAGAAAAGACTTAAATATTAAAACCTAGTCAAAGATGAGTCTCTATTGGCTTTGGGACTTTTTCAAAATTTTACATGTAATTACACATGACAAAAGCACATGTGCAAATGTCTCAAGTCAATTACAAAGTACATGAGAAAAATGGAGAAGAAGAAATGGAAGAACAGTTCAAATTTTGTCGCCAGCCTTCTTTAGATGAGCATCGTACATGGCGATAGCTACTTGTATCCCGATACTGTTTGGTGCAATAGTATTTTTGAAGACCACCTTAGCTCTGACTGTGGTGTCTCTCACTGCTGTGATTGATTTCACATGACTAGTTAAACTAATTTTTAGATTATCCAGAGTTAACTGATTATCTAAAATATTATCCACAGAAGCCATTGAGAATGCTTTCTCCTCAAATTCCCTTCGGATCATACCTTTGAACTCCTGAATCATTTCTTCTACTGAAATGAATTGGTTGTCTTGAGAGGTAAGTCTGCAAGGCAACTCCTCCAATTTATTCAATAGACTGGTATCGCTTTCTTCACTGGCATCCTTAGAAGATTTGAGGTCGCTGATCAGTTTCTTAAGTACCTGAATCTTGTATATAAGTGATTCTTTAATTTCAATATAAAAATCTCTATCAGTAATGACGCCGGTTGATACTAGGGTACGTATTTTTATCTCTTTCATCTCTGTCCATTTGCTAAGATATTTATCTGTGATTTCAATATATTGAGAAATAATATTGATGAGATCTTCTAATTTTTTTCTCACTTTCTTCATTTTATCTATCTTCTCAGACACCTTTGTGAACAAGGAAATCCCCTATGCATGCATCTTATCTAGGTAATCTTCAAGTAATTTTTCCTTTAGATAAGTCTTTTCTATTTTTTAGATTACAGGATCATCTACGAAGAAAGCCTCTAGAGTTACCGCTTCTGGAGCAAAAGTGAATCTCCTGATCACTACGATCAATTGTTCTTCCATTGCTTTGTAATGATCTTTCATTTCTCTTTCTCTGTCAAATTTTTTGACCATAATATCCATCATGGATTGCAAATCACTCTTGGCACCCTCGTGAGTTATTTTCCCTAACTCAACTCGAGAAATGGAGTAACTGCTCATATCACAAAATTTAAGAGTCACATCCTATGGGGGTTTGGCTATCTCCAAAAATTTGTGCCCCTTATCTCCAATCATTTTCAAAAGGATTTTTGGCTTCTTGGGGGTCTTATCTTTTACCGGTACTATTTTACTGAAGTCAAAGTCATCTAGAGAGATGGCTTGCTTTTTATTTTTGGGTGTGAAAGTTGACAACCAAGGTGGGAGAGTAGAAGTACTTACATTAGCAACAGTCCTTGTAGTTGGTGTCACTGGGGTATCACCTGCACTGCTGTTGGGAACAATGGGCATAGTGGGCATAGTAGGTATAGTATCAATTAAAATCACACCTGCTACTGAATGGTCGAAGGTGGAACTATCTCTGATGTTGAAAGAAGGAGATGATAGACTGGGGATGGATCCTGATGAACGAAGAACATCTCTGGAAGTGCCTTGAGGGTCACCAAAAATAATTTTAGGAGGGGTAGCTCCAAAATAGGGAATACTAATGGGAGAAATAGGCGAAAGAGTTGCAATAGGTGAGTGGGGTGGAGAAGAAGAAATTCTTGTGTCTAGCTGCGCACCTTCTTGCGGAGATTGAGCTTCCATTCCCTGTTGACCCGTAGGCTTGTCATCAATTTCCATCTGTTCTGCTACTTGTTCTTAGGTGCTTTGTTTATCAACCCCCAATTCTGTTGATTTTGTCTCTTTCTCAACAACCTTTGATTTTTTTGATACAAAAATGATCTTAGGCTTATGGGGCCTGGAAGGAGAAGGAACATCGCTTTTATTCTTTGTTCTATTTTTTGCTCTCCTCCTTGTCTCTTCTTGAAATTCAACCTCTGATCCTGTGATGAACTCTTTTAGGGTGATTCCCTTATTTGTTAATAAATCATTGGTGTTAGCCAATATTGGTTCAAATCTCATTCTCAAGGAGGTCAACTCTTTCTGAGACCATTGGATCAGAGGAAGAGGAGAGTTAGTGACTTGTTCAGCAAGGTATTTGTTATTGACCAGATATCTGTCATCTACTAGATTTGGAGGAATATCCGTGAGCCCCAGATACTCTATTTGTTCAAGAGATAGTCTATTGTAGTCCATCTTCTTGATATCTTCTGTTGTCCTTAAATCTATCTAGACATCTTCGATCATGGGTTCATGGAACTAAGTCTTCCTCCTGATCATGTCTTTGACACCTCTGTAGTCAAAATTGGGCCTCCTTTTGAAATGCTTCATGGTGACAAGTTGCATTTCGGTCTCCATTGCCCTTGCTTTTGTAGTAGTCAATACCGAGTATCTGCCAATTTCAATTAGAAACTTGAAACTAGGTTTCTTAAGTTCCATTTGCTTATTGTGTACGACAATAATTTGTCTACACAGCTCCATTAGGACCAATTTATCTGAAAGAAATCTACGGAGCATATAGGGATAGCCCTAGAAAAAGCCAACCCACAAATAACAAAAAGAAGGGAACTGTAAGAACATACAGCCGAAGTCATTTACAACAGTCCAGACTTCATTTGACACTCTTTTCTGTTCTAATTGGGGGTCGAAGAGACACAAAAATACCATGAAGAAAGCATCATTTACCCTCCTAAAATGATGGATTGAACCCTTCAATGTCAACTGAGGGTAATATTGATATATAGGGGTGGTTTTCCTGTCTCCCTTTGATGTCAAACCTGGAAAGGTTCTCATTGAAGCTACAATGTATACTAGGTATGAATTCATATAGAACTTCGAGGTAGAAGACACCTTTGTCAATTGCTCATGCAGAGCATTGCTGATTTGTTCACCCCATAAAATGACTTGTTTCTCTTAGAGGATTATCTTGATGAAGGGATACATTCATTCGTGAAATTAAGAAGAAGATGGTAAACCTCGTAATCTATTGAGAAGAGTAATCAATTCACTAACTTCTATAAAGTCACTCCTCAGAAAGTTCTGTGGCCATTTGGACAAGTTGGATCTAGGAGTTTTAAGCCATCTATTGTTGATCACTTTTTTTTCCTTCTCAGGATCTTTATCATATTCTTTTTTTGCTTCAATGAATTTGATCTTCAACACTTCAGTAGCAGGAGGGCACATGAAAACTTTATCGATGAACTTGAGGTCCAGTCGAATTACTACATTGCCACTAGCATCTGACATAGCTCAAGTATCTTTGTTGTAGAATTGGGCGCACTGGAAGATGAACTCTGTGTGATGTGCCGCCACAGGAAAAGAGGAGACTAGATGGATATTGCTCTCAATTATCCTCTTCATTTTAGAGCTTAATTTTTTTGCCTTGGTTCTTTCTACAAACTCGGCCATATCTACGTGCCTGATCTTTGTATTCCTAATGTCGTCAAAATTAGAAGTGACTGAGGTGATTGGGAAAACACTTTGATACTAGTACTTTATCATTTTAAACTTATTTGGAGAAACTTCAGTCATCGGGATGAGCCTTTGTCAAAAGTATGTTGACGAAGAAGGATCTTGAGGAGAAATTGTGATAAGAGTCATGATCGCGCAATTAAGAGAAATATTGGTAATCTAAGAAAATTGCATGTTGGGTGATTATGACTAGGGAAATGCACTTGAAAGGGCTGAGGCATGAGTAGGTCAGAAAGTGGGCTCAGAAAATAGGAAAAAGAAAAATTCCCAGAGTTAGTAAAAATGGTGAGAAGGTATGCACGGGTGGCAAAAATTGCCGCCCTTGCATGATGAGGATTGTTATTTGTGCATAGGTGGCAAAAATTTCCTCCCTTGCATGTTAGGAAGAGGTTATGATGCAGCGGCAGTGATTTTTGCTGCCTATGCACGTGAAAGGACATCGGGTTGTGCATAGGTGGCAAAAATTGTTGCTAATGTACTTAGGTAGAGGTCTCATGTAAGGGTGGAAAAAATCACTGCCCTTGCACATGGTTAGGAATGGAAGAATTGTGTTAGGATGGTGATTTTTTCCATCCTTACATGAGGAAGGATTTTGTGTTGGGTTTTGTAAGGGCGGCAAATTTTGCAACCTTTACATTGGTCAATTGGGAACATGTGAGGGTGATGAAATTCGTCTCCCTTACATGGGTGAAATGGCAGTCAGGAAGGCCGACAAGTGAAAAATGAGGGTGAGGGATGGAGTCCATTTGGATCACCTCGTTGGTGGGGGAAAAAAGAAGAAAAACACAAGAACACCTAACAAGGAGGGAGAAAAAAGGAAAAAACAACTAGGAGAAGAAAAGAAAAAGTAAAAAACAAAACTAAACTAAAACTAGAAGAAAAGAAATGCAAAATCCTACCTGATAATCGTGAAACAACACTTGAATCTGATGAAAACATGTGCACTTGCTCGCTAGATCACTCAGGGGCACTGGAGAATGAGAAACAAAGAAGAATGGATTGAAATGAGGAGAAAAAGGGGTTAAATGGGGAAAAAATTACCCCTAACCACTTAGTGTGCGTGGCCATAAATGCCGCATGCAAAAAATGAGACCATGCAGGGGTGGCAAAAATCACTGCCTCTGCATGTGAGGTTGGAAAGGGATGCAGGGGCGGTGAAAATCACCGCTCCTACATGGAACAAAAAAAAAGATGTAAGGGTGGCAAATTTTGCCGCTCTTACACGATGGATGCAAGGGCAACAAAAAATGTTGCCTTTGCACGGGAAACACAAAACAACATGCAGTGGCAGCAAAAATTGTCGCCCTTGCATGCAAATTCAAGAAAACAACTAACTCTGAGAAATGAAAATTTTGTCATCTGGATGCATCAAGATCATAACGATTTTCATGTTTTTGGGAAAATGCAACAAGGGAACGTCATGAACTTTGAATGATGCCAATTGAGCAAACACGAGAATAAGAAAAACTCACCTTGAAAGACAAACTTAGAGTGAAAAACATGAAACGGATAAGTTTCATAGTGGTTGTTCCAAAAAATGAGTGTAACTGATTTTGGGAACAACAAAACATTCACCCTTTTGGTAGACTAATTTACAACACATTTATCTATAAACATTAGGAAAAAATATCTTATGCATAAAATTATAAACTCAAACAAAGGTCCAATAAGATATAATCATTCATATTTGTCTCATAAGCTTTCAAGCTAAATGGATAAATTTTATACAATTATTGAACCAAGTACATGGTGGTATAACTGTGACTTGGCATCTTTTAGCTCTTAAAACATTGGCATTTTCAAGACTTGAAATCCCCTTTTTTGCCTTCCCTTTCCATCTCTTTTATGTTTTTTTTTGAGACTGTAATACTATTGGGTTTATTTTTATCATTAGTTTCACATGACTAAGTACTAGTCATGTCCCTAAAGGAAGGGAGAAGCTAATGTGCTAGCACACTGACATATCATGTGAGTGACCTCGTATGATCACATGAGGCATGTAGCCTAGACTAGTTCTCATCGGTTTTGTTACATGATGGTAAATAGACTCATATTACTTAGGTACTTGAGTTAACACATTTAATCATTGTTATTACAAACATCATTCTAGAGTTAGTGATTTAGCGCATTCACACAGTGCAAGTACTCTAGTATCATAAAGCAAAATTAACACCAAATAGATTCAACATATCAAGATTCATAAAATATTATTTTCATTGATCTCATTTGATAAGATTAAAAAGGTACTTCATTAAGTACATAATATCTCTAGATCTCTATCTTGACATCAAAAACACATCTAATTTCAAAAACACTTTTTAATCAAGGCCAAATGGGTATTTATACATAAGTGAACCCCTTATTGGGTTGCATCATTAATACACTAAAGATGACAAGATATAGACTATTTCAAAAAAATAAGTCATGGTTATCTATTACAATTAAGTTCATATTGAACCAAGCTCAATAGCCCCTATATACTCTCTTTATGCTATATATTTTATTTTATGTTCCTCCTTCATGAGCTGGCTCTAGATTTATACTACCATTAATCTCTGATACTTACAAGAACTAATTTGTAACCACATTTTCTTCCCATACCCTTATCCTATTTTTGTGCTTCTCTAAGTCTTGCATCTTGTGCTCCTTAGTATCCATTTCTTTGTCTTTCACATCACCCATCCACACCAAGGTCTTTCACACTATTCTCCCTTATTTCTCTCTTATGTGGTATGGTCTTCCATGCTCATTTTGTGCCCTTGCATATCCACACTTGTGTATCAAAATACTTAAAATATATTACAAAAATTGGGTCCAACATTACCCTAGACTAAACTAATAGTCTATCCTGGACTATGTTGCAGTTTCCTTAGTTGCAAAAATGTGGGATCTATGTCTTATACATTGCACTTGAGATATTCCCACTAGTTGAGGGTTGTCTAAATATTGGAAGTAATAACTTCCACTTCACCTTTAAATCTTTTCATGTCCTCAGGATGCTCCAAAAAACTATCTTCTTGAGTTGTCAAAGTTTCAAGTTGAGTGGTTGTGACTTTGTGAGCATCCTCAAATGCCCCAACCTTCATCAAAACTTGTCCTTAAAGAGCTAAGAAACTAACATTCAACTGTTGTCAATAGGAATTTATTTTTTTTCATAGTTATTGAACATTCTAAAACACCTTTGTGTGTTAAGCCCTATCCTTTATGTTTAGAGCATTCTCACCCAATTATTGGCATTGTTGTTCCTCAGGTAGCAATCGTGCTTATAAAAGTTTATTTGGCCATTCCAAGTAATGAGACTGGTTCAAATATGCATACAATTAATATAAAAATAATGGATCTGAACACATAATAAAATAATTCTTCACACTATATTATTTATTCTATTATATTATTCACTCTATCACATATTCATATGGGTATTACAAATATATAGGAAAATTCTTTCCTATAAACAGGGTGACCTGTGTCACCATAAATCTCTCCTCACATCCCCATGCATAAACCTATAATATCTCATAGGTAAATAACAATAAATCTATATATATAATATTGTTGTAACTCACAACAATAACACAATCAATAATATATTCTAACCAAATATATCTAATAAACTAATATATTCTAACAACTAACTAAATATATGTAATAGTGAATTATTACTCTCATAATTATTCACATTACAATAATGACACATTAATGTGAGGACTAATTATTTCCTAACATTCCCCCCCTTAGGCATTATATGGTAATTTGTGTTTCACATGACTTAATGAATGTACAGGAGGAACACATCAACTTCTTATCAACCATTCACCATCAAGAACACATCAATTGAATCAATGTGGGAACTTTTAATAGGTACATCTACCATCAACCATTCATTGAGGGAACAACATCAACCTATACAATGTGGGAACCACAAGCAGGAATCATCTATTCAACTTTCACTCCTGTATCTCCTAAACACCTTTTTTATGCAGTACATTATGTGGAAAAATAGGAAATACACCTTTTATTTATCACACATATAAACAAGTGCTAAATTTAAAATTATGAGCTATGATACAAATCTCTGCATTTGTTTTCATTGATGTAGGAAAAATTGATAGATCATGTGCCTCAATAAATATTTATAGACTTCAAGATTTGATCCAAGCCACTATTCATAGCTGTAGACTGAATGCCAAGGTCAAATTAAATTTTGAAGATAAGAGTGATGGATTATCAGTAACCATTTACATTTGAATGCATGCATGTAGGCCAATGTCATTGAGGATGAACTAGTTGAGTGGCTCATTGAAATTAGAGTTTGGTGCATGGTTTGAGGTGGTCTGAATATAGTTACGAGCTCAATTTCAAGTGTCTAACACTATTTTCAAGTTGAATAGTTTCAAAAAATGTGTAAATAATGCAATGATTGTCTATGCTTTGAATCTTTTAAAATTATATGATCAGATAATGGAATACATAATTCCAAAATCATATTTTATAATAGGCAAGCCATGATTGACTTACACGGATAAATATATGGTTAACTTTTGAACTATGTTAAAGATATAAGATGTACTCAAATATATCATAGGTCTACTTTGATATAAAAAAATAGCTTTCACAAGTCTTCATTGAAGATCAATCCCAAGTTAGTGAAGATCAAAACTGTAACATAGCACATGGATGGACAATAGGCTATAGATCCAATCAATAATTGATGCTCAAATATAGTAATCTCCTCTT
Source organism: Torreya grandis (assembly GCA_037957365.1). Classification (NCBI taxonomy): domain Eukaryota; kingdom Viridiplantae; phylum Streptophyta; class Pinopsida; order Cupressales; family Taxaceae; genus Torreya; species Torreya grandis. The sequence goes on along the minus strand of JARHVA010006069.1, from coordinate 868,710 downwards.
TATATATCATAAACTGCACATAATAACACATTGATAAATGAGCACGTAGCTAATGCAAATGGAGTTAGTAGATCAAAATGCTTTCTAGAATTAAGCCTACAAAACTAGTCTATACTCTTTCATAAATTATTTGTGGCTCTCATGTATCGGTGCAAGTAAGGAAAAACTATAGAGATACCCCTGAAAACAGTCTATTCTACCTTTAGAAACAACCCACTTTGTTCCCAGATAATTAGACTAGTTCAGATCTACATATGATTAACATATAAATAATGGAGCTAAACACAGAATAAAATAATTCTTCACACTACTATTTCTTCTATTATGTTATTCAATCTATTACATATTCATACAAGTATTACAAATATATAGGAAAAGTATTTCCCATAAATAGGGTGACCCATATCACCATAAATCTCTCCTCACATCCCTATGCATAAACTTATAATCTCTCATAGGTAAATAAAAATTAAACTATATACATAATATTATTGTAACTCACAACAATAACACAAACGATAAGATATTCTAACCAAATATATCTAAAAAACTACTATATTCAGTAGGAGAATGTTAATCTATCTAAAACCTTGGCAAAGATAGAGAGCAGGACATCCAAATTTAGTACCTAAACCTCAGAGTGGACTTACTTGAACATGCTAATGAGAATATGCAAAACAAGATAATTTTCTTGGTCAAGTGCAACAAGGTTGTAATGAATGAAAGTATTCAAAACATGAAAAATCTCAGGGCTCATCTTAGTGAATTATTTGAACCCAACTATGTTAGAAAAGTAAAGGGCAAAAAAGGACAAAGTAGTAGTGTCCAAAACAATATAGATCATGAAATTTTATTGATGCAGATAGATATGAATCTCAAGAAAATGAAGGCATACTAGGAAGATGTATTTGGAAGCTTGGATTGGTATAGTTTTAATGTTTTTTTAAATCTATTTCAAGGCTATTTTATAGATTTTTTTAGACTATGTTGGTCTTTGGTTCTCTATTTGGCTTGGTTATCCTTTTGTCTCTTTTGTACTAGATCTTCTCCTAGGGTTTGGGGATCTAGTTCAAAAAAAATCCCCCATTTAACCTTAATAAAAAATATATTCTAACAACTAATTAAATATATGTAATGATGAATTATTACTCATGTAATTATTCACATTACAATAATCACACATTAATCTGAGGACTAATTATTTTCTAACACCAAGTTAACAAAACCCCATCAATGATGGGAATAGTGGTGCTCAATTTATTGAAAAAATTATGGTAGATGACCATGGCATTGGTGAATTACGTGGTGGCCCAAAATTTTTCTTGTTTAGTATCCACCATGTTTTTACATTTTTTAGCAAAAGGTCCACAAGCATCTCAAATTTATTAATTATTTTACCGGTAATGGGAACTCCATATGTGCATGTGGTCATCTTCTCAAAATTATTTGGCAAATGCCCAACATCCCAAGATGCATTGCTTCGACTACATCTAATCAGCACTTGAGTTTTTCAATTTATTCTTAGAGTTTACACCTCATTTCATGTTATTCTTGATACAACTAGATGACCTCCTGATGTTTGTAGTGAAGCTAACACATGTCATGATTGTTGAGAATATTTTGCCGAGAAACCTCTAGGGTAAAATTTATGAGGGTTTCACCTACTTGCACTAGAGAGTGGTTCATGGGACTTACCCAAAGCATGTCTGGAACATCAACCACCTTTGGGATTATGTTAGTTTTGGTCTTTGGAAGCTCAAACCATTCTTCATCATGATAAACTTCTATTGTAAAATACATCTCATGCTGAGTTTGTTTCATGGACTCATGCTGAAGGTTCTAACCCCAAAAATATAGTTATTTATGTGGTGTGTCTTGTTGGAAAATAATGAAAATTATAAGTTCATGATTTATTTATTACAGTTGATCTAATTTTTGCATAAGTTCCTTACACTTTTGGGGGTCACATTCTAGATTAATATTTTTAGGACTCTTTTCTTGTTACTCATTGGTACCGATGCCATTTTCCTCTATGTTGGGGCCTTCCCCTCTTTCTACTTCTTCAAGTTTTGGACTTTCAATGTCCATTTTCTTCTCATCAACATGTTGTTCTTCACTAGGCCTAGTAGGTTGTTCTTTGCTGGGCTCAGGAGTGGGTTATTTTATAGGTTGTGTGTTTGAAGACACTTCACTTGTGTCCATAATCACCACTTGGGGTGCTTCCTACTCAGGCTCTACCTAGGTATCTAGATGTGAAGCAACATATTTTTATTTTGTAGGTAGCCCCTAGGCTCTTGTTAACGATGGGGTTTACTTGTATTATTTAGGCTCGGCCCTGGGTTGATCCTCATATGGCCTACTTGAGATAATGGCATCTAGTCTTGGCATCTTCTCCTTCATTTATGCCCTTTATTCTATGTGTGTTTGTGTTTGGGGTGACTGGTTCTTTTTTCACCTCCCAACTTATTAATTTTCTCTTCTAGGGCCTAAGTATATATAAAATCACCTAGATTTATGCTTGCATGATTATCTTGCAAGGGTTAATATTAATTTTATCAATATCATTCCTCTCTACATATGCATGCCTCCCTGGGTAGACATAAATATTTTGAAGAGTGTGGATCTCAATTTCAATCTTGTCTGAATCAATATTTATAGGGCACACATTCTCAATTCAATTCACAGAGTCCATGAAATATCTGGCAGTGAATGCATAGGGAAACTTGAGCCATGGAGACAAGTTATCAGTGTTTACCATCCAGATTAATATGAGGTAATAGTGTTACTTTATATAAAATGGAACATAGGTTCTCAATTACATAGTTAATTCCTTTGGTATATGCCATTTGTTCTCAAATGCCTCCCTCATGCCATCGAACCAACCCTTCATATTTGCTTTGTAGGAGGGTGTGATGGCACCAGGGTAGGTGAATTGTTTGAACCATTTGGTAGGGAACTTATGCTTTGGTGGGTACACCCACATTAGTTCCTTTCTATAGTACTCTAGGATGCCATTTTCATTAAAAACTAGTAGCAACCAAATTGCACCCCAAGGGAACTTATGGTTAGGTAGGTGATGTGCCTTCTCAACATCTTGCTCAATTTTCTTGGTAAAGTATAATGATTAAATATACTTTATTCCCTTGTCCATTTGGATGGTGAGATAGAGGTGGGACATATCCACCTCCTTCCACCTATCTATGTCTCCCAACTTGGTTGTGGCTAAGTGCACAACTGCTCAAATTACAAGATTCATTAGGCTTGTGATGTACATGGCACGCCCTTCCTTTTTTATTTTACAATGCCAACACCATTTTATCAATTTCATCTTGATCCTCAAGATCTATGTAGACATCAATGCCAAAATAAAGTAACCCCATTACTTTATCAATCCGTTCAGGGGTAATTCTCATTCTATGCCCAACAAAGTAAAGGTAGTCTTCATGAATGTGTGAAATTAGAAAGCAAACCACATCCTATGGCTTTCCAAAATAAGTTAATAGGAAGAGTTAGATAACCCCTACATCCTCCAATTAGTTGTATACTATGAGATCATAAATTATCTCATTTTTGGTGTTCTGGTGCTCCACCCAGTAGTGCTATTATAAGTCAAGTTTATTTCTAGTCTATTGATGATTGTAATCAAGGACTTGACAAGTGGACACCTTTGATTCCCAATCATCTACACATAAAACTATCTATGGGTATTTCATTTCCTCAATCAAAATTAGAGAGGGTGTTGGTGTGGTAGGATCCTTCTTTCCTATGCACACCATTTATGGTGCCTTTCCACTAGATGTCCCTTCTTACAACTTTGTGGGGTTAGTTCCTTGTGTGCCACATTCACTAGATCCTTATTCTTGGATATAAATGAGACTTCCTTATTTTGTGCCCTCGTATTCTTATACTTCTAGAATAGTTGTTAATGGCTTTATGTTCTTGTTAGACTTTCACTTTGGATGCATCACCGATTAGGTTACCCGAAGGTTAATGCGTGACTGATGAACTTTTTGAATGAATACATTTTGATTTTTTTCCCTATACCTAAAATAATTATGCTTCCTACTTTAACCTCCTCTAATGGTAGATTTGATGCCTGCAACCTTATCACACTTGCTCCTATGGTCATTTTACCACTTCTTTCATTGAATGTTCTTCACCATAATCTTTGCTTCACATTTTATCATTGAATCACTACATAGTCACCTTATCTTGTCATTTGTTCACGTTTTGTTTCAAATCTGCAATGGCTTAAAAGTTTTCAATAAAATTTATAATGGAAGGTCTCTATCTTTTATAGCCTACCCCAAATTTTCATATTAATTCCTCCATGCCTCCATCCATCACTTCAACCATTTAATGTTTTAAATGGCATGCCTTGGTATCTATTTAATATGCTTTCCATTCATACCACTCCATCATTAATAAATGCATGTCCCATCCTTTGCAAGTTGTTGTGTCTTTCCTTAAGTGCATTCCATCTGTAAAAATTCAAATTTCCCATTTTGTTTATGGGAAATTGTCTTTACTAATTTAACCCATTTTTATAATCATATTTCTTTTCTCATATTTGTTTCACTTACCTGGGTCACATGCCACCTCTTTTGCATCTTGAACTACCTTTTACGTGCATCCCTTGCTCACCCTATTTTGTGTGCCCCATTGTCTTCTAAGTTCTTTGATCTCAAGTGGTTTTTCAATAGTTTCTTTTATGTGCATCTTGCCTCCTCTACATGATTTATTCATGTACCTCCTTTAAGATCCCTTGTTATGTGCCTCCTCTTATGTGATTTAATCTAAATTAGTTTATCCATCTTTAAAACCTACCCCATATTAAATTTTGTGTATGGTCCTCTACGTCATAATGTAGTGGAATTCATGTCAAGAAAAAAAGAGTGATAAATAACAAAAGAGTATCAAAAATTTTCAAACCAATTACAAAATATGCATAACCAAATTTGTAATTAGTTGAAAATGAAACAAAATCCTAAACTAACCTAATGGCATATGCCTTATTCACTAAACTGAGGAATTGCATAGAATGGTAGGGTTAGATCCAACTACTATTGAAATGGCCTGGTAGGAATTGACCTTCTAATCTTTTAAATTTGCAAGTGCATGTCAGACAGATCACATGAATAATAAAAATACCATCCCACTAGATCCATAATTTACTTGAATGACATTTAAATTTTTAATCATAGACAAGGACATGATACTAGGATCAAAAAATTTGCTTTTGATATGTTGATCATGCCAAGATTTCTATTTTTGCTTTTCAACTCCTTGGCTTTAGTTGTAGAACATCCAGACATAATTTTTGGGACTCCTCATCATACTAACATGTGTAATACAAGAAGAGGGCACAAAGAACATTACTGGTAAAACTACTTTAACACCAAATACAAGATTATAAGGAGTACTCTTGTTCAACCTTTTGTATGTGGTATGATATGTCCATAAGATGACAAGAACTCGATCATCCTAATTAGTGCAACCGATGCTACAAATCTTGGTCATTGTTTTACCTAGGACCTTGATGAATGCTTTAACTATGCCATTAGATTAAGGGTGGTGTGGAGTGGTTGTATGGTACACAATCACAAACTTAGCCAAGAGGATACACATTATTTCATTGAGGAAGTGAGTGACATGATCACTTGTTAAAATTGAAGGCCATCCATACCTTGTGATGATATTTTCCCATATAAATTTGGAAATGGTTACATGAGTACAATGATGCATGATTACTGATTTAGCCTAGCATGTGAGATAGTCTATGTCAATAATGATGTACCATACACCAATTTTTCTCGTATCTAGTTGAATGGACCCAATGAAATCAATATCTTATTTCTCAAATGGTTCATGAGTAAGTATTGGATGAAGAGGCATAACATCCCTTTAGTTTGGTTTAACTATGTGCTAACAGATATCACATTGGTGTGCATAAGTTTTGGCATCTTTGAATATGTAAGCCACCACAATCTAGCTAGTATAGCTTTTCATATTGTTGCATCACCATCATAATATCCTCCTACATTACCCTCATAGACATCTTGAAGGACTTCCATGATGAGCATCATATTCACCTTTCAAAAAAAATCACTTGAACTCTTATGAGGAAGGGTAACTATTGACAACTTGGACCTTCTACTTCATTAATTATCTGAGGGCATTTAATCTTGATAGGATGACTCCACAGTATGTGCACACTTGGTTTCCTAATTTTATACTTATGCCAATCATGGTCAAAGAATTACAGTAAATGAATAAATTATAGAAAAGGAAACAAATTTTTAGGGAATGAAATAACAGAAGATGAATTACTATTTTGGAAGCTTCCTTAATTTAATCACATAATTTAAACTAAAAACTAGTAATAATATAGGAATCAACTTGTTAATATAATAGTAAACAAAATACTTATCCAACTAATGAGGCAGATTTTTGTATCAAGACATCTAAATGGGGCCCTTCCTAATTCAGGCTTGAATGTTGATCCTTATCTTAAAATAGAACTGATTTTAACACAAAATATTACTCTTATAAATACATCATGTATCAATTAAAGATTGCTACATGAATTAAAATATTGTTGTTCTCTTGAAAAATGCTTGTTCTCAATTAATCTCTTACTACTGACTGATTACCATTCAACAACTCTATTATTGAATATATAATAAAGGTGGTTACATTTATCTTAATGGATTACATTCTCTAGATAGAATACTCGACTACGTGATAAGTCTAGTTTGTTTAGTTAGTTTGAGTCTAGCCGAATTTCCTTGCTTTGGTCCCATTGACTTTGTCTAGCTTTACATGGTTGTTATAACTTATTCCAGATCTATTACATAATAGTTATCCCTTAGAAAATATTTTTGATGTTTGTGTATTGTATGCAATTATAATTGCATGGTGCGCATGAATCAATCCTAGATCTGATAAGATAGATCACACCTACACTTACAATTGAGGCACACACTTGTTAAGCGGGAGCATGACCAATATAAGGATCCATTAGACCTAATTAGGGAATCACTTGTATCTTCTATCACAACACATCATGTTAGGTAGGGTCCAAAGCTTATAGTCTAACACAATCACACAACAACCCTAAAATAGTCCTATGGTTTTATATTCACTTATGATAATAAACAAGAAAGTAAAATAATATAATAATAAGAAAAGTAAACTAATCTAGTGCTCACCAAAGCTTGTGGCACAAAGTAAGGAGTTAGATGAAAAGCAATCAAATACATGTATAGGGAAATTCAAATAAATTAAGTATGAGTAATTCCCTAATACGTGGAATATGAGGAGTAATATTATTTGAGCCAACACTTATGATACTTCTATCTACTAAAAGAGAGGAGAACAAAGTTAGAATATACTTACCTGAATGTGAAGCCATCGTGACTCAATCTCTCCCTTGACCAATGGGGCTTCCCAAGAGGTTGTTGTGGTTTGTAAGGATCATTTTTTTAAGCCAAAGCATCCAAGACCTATCCACAAGACTAAGATTCTTTAAATAAGAAACCTAAGCTAAGACTCCTCAAGTAGAATGGTGTAAGAGCAAATTGTGAAAAAATACGAGTGAATAATAACTCTTGAATACATTCATATGGAAATGACCATAATGACCTTGTATATATAAGAGTATCTAACCCAAAAGTCACTCAAACATGTTTAATGTACTAATTCAACTAGGTTGACCTAGCACATTATTGGGCTAATTCTTGAAGTTTGTGCTAGGTTAGCCAGATGAAAACTAGGCCTAAAGAGCTAAAGTGACCCCAGACTATGCTAGGTCGACCAGGTCGACCTAGCTTAGTAAACAAGTAAAATGGGTACTAATAAAGGAAAACAAGGATAGAAAGAGTAAAATACTAGAGGAATGTGAAAGGAAGGAGAGATAGCTTTGGGAAAATAATCTTGCAAAGCACCAATAGTCTTAGGAGGAATAATAGGGCAATCAGGGACAATAATCCTACAAAGCACCAAAGGTCTGCCCACCCCTTTCTTAGTGCACCCCTTAAGGCATTAACTTAGAGATATTGAGTGGTGATGGGTTCCTATAAGATGTAAAGCATCAGTAATCGATAAAAGTGTGAAAATATTATGTGTATACATATGCTCCACTCGAAGCTCATCACATGTCACTAAGGTGTAATAGGGGATGGTCCTTTGAGAAAGAACACAAGGACACACACAACGTTGATGCTAAAAACAAAATGTAGTATTTTAAAAAGCATAAAATGACTGAAAGTAAATGATAGAAAAAGGAAACCAACTAAATAGTAAATAATTGAAAAATAAAGGATGTGTAGCTTAACTTACCTTTATTATGGGATGTTTGTTAGTTGTGTTTTAGATTTGATTGTGGATGGTGTAGAGACTGCTTTAGACAAACCTAGAAATACAAAAATAAGGATAAAAAATAAATAAATGTAAGAAAAGCCAAGATAACTAGAGTTATATAGATGGGATGTACTTGGGAATTTGGAAAGTTAGGTGACAAGTGCTATGTTAGACCAAATGACCAAGTTAAACAAGAGTAAATCACGTAACATAAAACCAAGGCTACTAAATACCAAAAACCTCAAACAAGTAAACCTCAAGTAAGAAAAGGCAAACTCACCAAATCAAATCAAGGATACATGTCAAACAAGATGGTAAAAAGAGGATTCAAAAATAAAAATGGTAAAACAACATTGATGAGTGAGCAGTAACAATCCACATCTTAATCATCAATGGAAAAATGGGATGCATAAAAGGGAAAAAAACATCGTTGGGTGAGTAGTAACAATCCACATCTCACACAACAATGGAAAAAGGGTGCAAACTCAGGTGTCCGCAATAGTAGAACAATAAAATAAAGATAAATGGGAAAATGAAAGAAAAGTAGTTTTAGTAAATATATAAAACATCATGAAAATGATCCATAGTTTCTCAAACATGTTGTTTTGCATCTAAAGATAGATAAAAATGAAACAAAGTAGTGTTAGCATGTTTTTTAAGAAATGAAGAAAAAATAATTTAAAGAAGAGGAAAAATAAATTTGGAATCACAATTTGTCTATCAAGGGGGGTGTTGGGGATCAACCAACAAACTTGATTACTTTTATGTAAGCAACTAAACACAGAATTAAACCAGAATGATAAGTAACTAGAATCAGAAACAACAAAGAATAAGAGATACAAGAAACCACCTTGAAAATTTGTATTAAACTCTTCCAAAAGGAAATACAATGAAGAAAATCACACTTTCTTCTCACACCTCTCAGATGTACAGATCTCTTTCCCTCAAGAGTTTTCTCTCTCAATTACAATCAATTCCAACAACCTGGATTGATACACATATAAAATAAATGTCTTGTACTATTCAATAAGCTATGAAGATCTAATCCTATTATATAATATTAGGAAACATGAGCATGCATTCTCCACCATTAGATATACCTCTTAATCAAGGGTTCAAATTAGTCCTGCCAAAAAATAGAAATGCGGACTCAATACCAACAGTTAATCTAATCATGCAAACAATCTGTTCATCCACAAAAATAGACTTTTTGGATGCACAGGTAACCGACGTCGGTCCCTGCCTGTTTGCACATGACCGACATCAACTGATCCATAATCGATGCCGACAGCTCCCAGTTGACCCCTGACCAATGTCGATCACTCCTGATCGACATCGGTGACTGTGTAACTCCAACAACCTACAATTTACTCATTTGGTGAAGCTTTTAGCTCCACAACTCAACAATCTCTCACTTGGAGATAAATAGCTGCACCAGTACCTGTACAGCAACATCTTCTAGCTTCTCCATCTTCAAACTCAATCTTGAAGACCAACAAAAGTTGAATGAAGATTCAACTTCTCCTTTGTTACCGGCTTGGTTAACATATTAGCAGGGTTCTTATTTGTATGGATCTTTTCCAGCTTCAACTCACCATCCTCCAATACCTATCTAATGAAGTGGTACCTAAGCTGTATATGTTTGGTTCTTGGAATGAAAAGCTGAATTCTTAGCCAAATGAATTACACTTTGACTATCACTGTATAATCTGCAACTCTCTTGCTCCTTTCCCAACACTTCCATGAACCGTGTCATCCATATCATCTCTTTGCTAGCCTCTGTGACTACAATGTATTCTGCCTCAATAGTAGACAAGGCAACAACCTTCTGCAACTTTGAAATCCAGCTAACCTCTGTTCCACCAACAGTGAACACATATCCTGTGGTGCTTCTCCTGCCATCCAAATCACCTACCATATCCGAATCTACATAACCATGTAGAGAAGTTTTTGACCCTCCATAGCACAAATTCTTACTGTTGGTCCCTCTCAGATATCTGAGAATCCACTGGACTGCTTTCCAGTGCTCCTTCCCTAGATTGGCCATATACTTATTGACAACTCCCATTGCTTGGGCAATATCCAGTCTAGTACATACCATTGCATACATTAAGCTCCCAACTGCGGAAGCATATGGAACTCTACTCATGTACTCTACCTCATCATGTAAATTAGGACACTGTTCTTTACTCAACTTGAAGTGTCCAGCCATAAGTGTGCTTACCGGTTTTGCATCCTGCATATTGAACCGTTTCAACACCTTGTTCACATAATCCTCTTGAGACAAAATCAACCTGTGATTTTTCCTATCTCTCTTAATACTCATGCCAAGGATTTTCTTTGCTGCTCCCAAATCCTTCATGGCAAATGTGTGAGCTAATTTCACCTTAAGCTCAGAGATATCCTGCATGTGTGAACCTGCAACAAGCATATCATCTACATATAGCAACAAGATAATATATCTACCATTATCCAATCTCTTAACATAAACACAATGGTCAGATTGACATCTACTGAAGCCATGCTCAATCATAAACCTGTCAAATTTCAAATACCATTGTCTAGGAGCTTGCTTGAGACCATACAAGCTTTTCTTCAACTTGCACACAAGCTTCTCCTTACCTTTGACCTCAAAACCCTCCGGCTGATCCATATATATTTCTTCATCCAAATCTCCATGAAAAAATGTTGTCTTAACATCAAGCTACTCAAGATGCAAATCCTCAATAGAAACTAAAGACAATTTAGTCTGAATAGAAGTCATTTTTACTACAGGAAAAAAAATTTCACCAAAATCAATACCTGGTTTCTGTGCAAATCCCTTTACTACCAACCTGGCCTTATATCTCATCTGTCCATTCTCACCTTCCTTTAACATGTAGATCCATCTATTTTTTAGTGTTCTCTTTCCCACTGGAAACTCAACCAAATCCCATGTTTGGTTCTCTTTCAAGGAATCAATTTCCTCATTCATGCCAAGCTCCCACTAATTCCTGGATTCCACCTGTATTGCTTCATCAAAACTCTCTGGTTCTCCACCATCAGTGAGCAATAAATAGAATAATGAAAGGGAATATCAAAGAAGAGGTTTACTTACCCTTTCTGACCTCCTGATGGGCATCTAAGACTCATTCTCAACACGCTGTCTACCCAAATTCTCTGACAGTGACCGATCTCGGTCATCTCCAGGCCTATAACTGACTGACGTCGGTTCCACATGACTGACATTGGTTCCTTCCTGACCGACGTCGGTCACTGTCTGACAGATGTCGGTTCCTGTATTGCCAACGTCGATTCCTTCCTGACTGACGTCGGTCTCTATGTTTTCCTGTGTGTGATTTTTTCTTTCTCGTGAGCTCATTTTGGATCGTCACCTCGTCCAAATCTCCATGGCCCTGCTCATAATTCTTCAGCTTCTTGAGCTGATCACTATACATCACTTTTTCATTGAAAACAACATCATGGCTCCTAATTATTTTGTTATTTCCTAGATTCCAAAACCAAAATCCAAAATCTCCAGAGCCATAACCAATAAATGTGCACCTCATAGACTTAGCATCCAACTTCTTTCTATTTTCCTTATCAATGTGCACAAAAGCTTTAGAACCAAAAACTCTGAGAAATGAAAGATCTACCTTTTTACCTATCCATGCCTCTTCTGGAATTCCACCATCCAGAGCTGTAGAGGGTCATCTATTAATCAAGTAAATTGTAGTATCTACAGCTTCTGCCCAAAACTGTAAGGGTAAACCAACATGCAATCTCATACTCTGTGCACGCTTCAATATTATTTTGTTCATTTTTTTAGCAACTCCATTTTGCTGAGGTGTCCTTGGAACCATCCTTTGCCTACGTATTCTATTCATATAACAATACCCATTGAACTTATAGCTACAGAACTCACCACCATTGTCAGATCTAAGACACTTTAATCTCATACCTGTTTCATTCTCAACCAAAGCTTTCTAAATCTTAAAAGTGTCAAAAACATCAGATTTCTTTCTTATGCAATAAACCCATACCTTTCTTTTAGCATCATCAATTAAAGAAACATAATATTGTGATCCTCCAATAGAAGCAACCTGAGCTGGTCCCCACACGTCTGTGTGAACAAGCTCCAACTTGTGCTTCTTCTTTGTTGACCCAGTCTTGAGAAAACTCAATCTCTTTTGTTTCCCAAAAATACAGTGCTCACAGAAATCTAGATCTATGCTTTTCAAATCTGAAAGCTTACCTTTTGACTTAAGAATAGTCATTCCCTTCTCACTCATGTGGCCAAGCCTCTGGTGCCACAACTTTGCATCTACATCTAAAGTAGATAATACAGAAGGAGAATTATCAGTAATACAATTACATAAATAGAGAGTACCTACTCTCTTACCTCTGGTCAATACAAGTGCACCCTTGAAAACCTTCCAAGATTCAGCTATGAGAGTTACTGTGCAACCCTCATCCCCCAGCTTTCCTACAAAAATTATATTCCTCTTCAGGATGGGAACATGCATGACATCTCTCAACACCCATGTGTTGCCATTCTGCATTTTCAGCTGCACTTTTCCTTTGCCAACAATTTTACAAGGCTCATCATCCCCTAAATAAACTATTCCAAAATTTCCATGGACATAGTCACTAAAATATTCTCTATTTGGGGTTGCATGGAAAGAGGCACCAGAATCTAAAACCCAAGATTCTATATTATTACGCAAAGAAAATATAAGAGCATCTTGTGCAACAATACCTGTAACTTTTGCTTCTTCTTTACCTTCATGCTGATTGTCTTCTTTAGGTTTTGACCAGCAATCTTTCCTTGCATACCCTATCTTTCCACAATTCCAACAGGTTATCTTCCTGCCATTTCTGGATTTGGATCTACCTCTCATCTTTGACTTAGACCTTGATCTCCAATGCTTGCCCTTCTCTTTTTGCCTTCCCCTGCTTTCAAAACTTAAAGCATTCCCTCATGTTTCCTCTGTGCTTTTCCTACAAATTTCTTCATTCAAGATTACACTAACAACATCATCTACTTTTAAAATATTTGAAGCAGATGCAGTATTACTAACTGCCATTACCAAGCTATGCCAGCTTTTAGATAAAGAGCATAAGATTAATAGAGCTTTAATTTCATCATCAAAAACTATTTTGACTAAATTTAATTGATTTACAATTCTATGGAAATCATTTAGATGATTAGATACAGATCCACCTTCCTGCATTTGCAAATTAAATAACTACTTCATAAGATATACCTTATTTGAAGCTGAGGGTTTTTCATATAAATTTGCTAAAGTAGTCATTAACTCTATCGTTGACTTTGCCTGTGATAAATTAGATATCACAGTAGATGTCAGACTCAATCTTATAGATCCAAGAGCCTTTCTATCAAGAACTTCCCATTCTTCATCTTTCATGTCTGTGGGCTTCTTTGAAACCCCACCTAACGGTAAGTATAGATCTTTCTGATATAGATAATCTTCTATCTACATTCTCCATAATTGGTAATTCTTGCCATTAAACTTCTCCATTCTCAGTTTACTTTCTTCTGCCATTGCTTCTCCCACTCAAACAAAAACCTCTGTGAGTGACCTGTAATCAACAAACACTAACCAGATCTGAAACACCTGTTAGTCAACCTGAGCTCTGATACCACTTGTTGGGGATCAACCAACAAACTTGATTACTTTTATGTAAGCAACTAAACACAGAATTAAACCAGAATGATAAGTAACTAGAATCAGAAATAACAAAGAATAAGAGATACAAGAAACCACCCTGAAAACTTGTATTAAACTCTTCCAGAAGGAAATACAATGAAAAAAATCACACTTTCTTCTCACACCTCTCAGATGTATAGATCTCTTTCCCTCAAGAGTTTTCTCTCTCAATTACAATCAATTCCAACAACCTGGATTGATACACATATACAATAAATGTTTTGTACTATTTAATAAGCTATGAAGATCTAATCCTATTATATAATATTTAAAAACATGAGCATGCATTCTCCACCGTTAGATATACCTCTTAATCAAGGGTTCAAATTAGTCCTACCAAAAAATAGAAACGTGGACTCAATACCGACAGTTAATCTAATCATGCAAACAATCTGTTCATCCACAAAAATAGACTTTTTGGATGCACAGGTAACCGATGTCAGTCCCTGCCTGTCTGCACATGACTGACATCGGCCGATCCATAACCGACGCTGGTAGCTCCCAGTCGACCCCTGACCGACGTCGGTCGCTCCTGACCGACGTTGGTGACTATGTAACTCTAGCAACCTATAATTTACTCATTTGGTGAAGCTTTTAGCTCCACAACTCAATAGGGGGAAATGAAATGGGGTGGAGGGGAGAATGAAGAAAAATCCAAGGTAGAGGAATTCTTTATCAAATTCAAGACACTCAAATTTGGTTTGTCAAAATAAGAGGACTGTCGACCTTATTGAATCTGAAGAACTTATCTTAGCTACACAAGTCTTAGGTCAACAAATGAAGTATATAGATCATCCCATGAAGGCTATATGCATGAAAATTAAAATGGACCTACCTCCCCATGATGTGTTCCCCACTCTTCAAGATTCCTTATAGAGCTGTCGGTCTACTGTGAAGATTGGGTACTTGCATGAGAAAGTAGGTAGCATTATAGCTTTTTTTGAAATCCCCTATTCCAATCTACTAGCCTACCGCACCCCAAAGGACTTTGGCTCTATGTGAAGCCAACTATGGAGTTTGAGTTTTGATTGGAAATAGGAGATGTGCTTGTAATCACATCTTTTGATGTGATTAGAATTTTAAGATTCGTATGTTGCCTTTTAGATATCATTGCCTTTTGTTTTCAAATGATTAGCTTTTAACTTTTTCTTTCTTTCTTTTTTAAAAATTCCTCCTCCACATGGATTTAAAAGACCAAACATGGGTGTTAAAGATGAATTTCATTGGAAAACTTTGGGACAAGGGTGCTAAGAGAGAGAAAATCAAATAGCATGGGATCTAAGAGTCTCACAAATCTAGGTGAAATAAAAGTGCTCTCTTAACTTTGACCTTGTTTTATTCAAATGTGGAGGTTAAAAAAAGGGGGAAATCAAGAGGAAAATGAAACATGTAAAAAATTTGAATTTCTTCAAATTGCAAATAAAGTGACAAAGGGAAAAAAGGAATACAATGATATCAAAGGTATGATTCTTTATCATAAGACTACCAGAAGTGAAGGAAAACATGCTAACATAGATTGTTTACAGATTCCATCTAGCAAAAGAAGTAAAAGCTAATGTCTAAATAACAAGGATCAAAAAGAACATGAAAAGAAAGGTAATTTTATGAGGAGGGTTAGGTTTTATCCATGGTCTTACCAATCAACTCACAAAAGGAAAACCCAAGGGGTGCCAATAAGCAAATAATGAGGGAGCCTTTGTATAAAACACCTCACAAAGAAAGACCCAAAGGATGCCAAAACAACATTGGAAAAAAAAAGAAAAATTAAATGAAAGATAATGATGACTATAGTACATCTATAAACCAAAATACCAAAAGGAGGACTAAAGGTTTGAAAAGAAAGGAAATGAAGACTATGGTACATCAAGAAACCAAAAGACCAAAAGGGAGGACTAAAGGTTTGAAAAGGAAAGAAATTGTTGCATAGGGAGAGACCTATGCTAAAATAACCTATAAAAATATGTTAGATAGATATATATAGAAAGCATGAAAAGAGGGAAAAGGATCCTACATTAATGGCTATATCAAGGATGAGCATGTGAAAGACAAGCCTATGTGTCTCAGAAGGTTTCTTGGAATTGAATTAGTTTGGTATCATGTAATGGAGAATAAGATTGGGAATCATAATATTCCCCAAAGGGTAAGTGGATGTAGGGATGGGCATCACAAGATGCCCCAATAGCTAAAAAGAGGAAGAAGAGATAGGAAAGGATAAGAAGCAAAGAGAAGCCCATAGAGTGTATTAATCGATTTAGGTTGTCCAAGAAGATTATAATGAGGAAAATGATTCTTGAGGATAAAAGGAAAATAATTCTAAGCAATAATAATAATAATAAACAAAGATAAAGAACTAATTCAGGTAGATAAAGAACTAAATCAGACATATAAGGAAAGCAAAAAAGCTAAATTGAAAAGCATAGAAGAAAGAAAATAGTACAAGGTCAACCCAATCAACTTAGAAAAAAAATATAGGGTCTAAAGATAGTACTAGGTCAACCAGGTTGACCTAACATAGTGTATAGAGGTCATAAAAATCACTTGGTCAACCAGGTCGACCTAGTATAATAGATAGGTAAATTGTTTTGCCTATATCTTTAGTTCTACTCATTTGTTTTACAAATCGTAAAATGTGTTGGATTCATGATAACGTAGAGAATGAAAATAAGGAAGAAATAAGTGATAAAATTATGATAAAAAGAATTATAAAAAAGAATAAAATAAATGAAAGAAATCACATAAGGATTTGTTTCACGTCCAAAATGCAATGAAGGTGAAGCCAAAGTGGAGCTAATGATAAATAAGAAAGGAAACAAAAATGGAAATGTGAAGACAATCCAACCAGTGGTGGGATAGGATTCATGTCAGGTTCACTATAATGTAATGAAGGTGAATCCAAAGTGGAGCTAATGCTAAATAACAAAGGAAATAAAAATGGAAACATGAAGACAATCCAACTAGTGGTGAGATAGGATTCATGTCAGGTTCACCAGAATATATGCACTCAAAATTACATGGTGTGCATGAATCAATCTTGGATTGGATAAGATAGATTACACCCACACTTCCAATTAGGACACACACTTGTTAAGTGGGAGCATGACTAATATGAGGATCACTTGTATCATCTGTCACAATACATCATGTTAGGTAAGGTTCCAAAGCCTACAGTCTAACACAGTCACACAACAACCCAAAAAGAGTATTATGGCTTATTTATTTACTTATGATAATAAACAAGAAAGTAAACTAATATAATAATAAGAAAAGTAAACTAATATAGTGCTCACCAAAATTTATGGTACAAAGTAAGGGGTTAGATACAAAGAAATCAAATACATGTATAGGGAACTTCAAATAAATTAAGTATGAGTAACACCCTAATACATGGAATATGAGGAGTAATATTATTTGAGCCAACACTTATGCTAATTCTAGCTACTAAAAGAGAGGAGAACAAAGTTAGAATATACTTACTTAAATGTGAACCCATCATGACTAAATCTCTCCCTTGGCCAATGGGGATTCACAAGAGGTTGTTGTGGTTCGTAAGGATCACTTTTTAGGCCAAAACATCCAAGACCTATCCACAAGACTAAAATTATCCAAATAAGAAACCTAAGCTAAGACTCCTCAAGTAGAATGGTGGAAGAGTAGATTGTGAAGAAGCATGAGTGAATAATAAATCTTGATTGTATTCATATGGAAATGATCAAAATGACCTTGTATATATAGGAGTATCTAACCCAAAAATCACTCAGACATGTCAGCTATGCTAGGTCAACTGGATTGACTTAGCACATTATCAAGCTAATGCCTAAAGTTTGTGCTAGGTTGGCCAAATGAAAACTAGGCCTAAAGAGATAAAGTGACCCTAGACTCTGCTAGGTCAACAAAGTCAACCTAGCTTATTGAACAAGTAAAAAGGGTACTAAGCAAGGGAAAGAAGGATATAAAGAGGAAAACACTAGAAGAATGTGTAAGGAAGGAGAGATAGCTTAGGGAAAGGTTTTAGGAGCTGAATGGATAAGAAATAATATGGCAATAAGGGAAAACAATCCTGTGAAGCACCAAAGGTCTACCCACCCCTTTCCTAATGCACCCCTTAAGGCATTCACTTAGAGAGATTGAGTGGCGATGGGTTCCTGCAAGATGTAAAGCATCATTAATCAATAAAAGTGTGAAAATATTATGTGTATACATGTATAAGATATTCAATGGTTGTAGGATGCTATGTCATAAATTCCTTTTGTTTTAGGATGCATTATCAACTATTTATAATAATATACTTGTTGCTCAAAACCTCTTTAACACATTTAGAGATAAATAAACCATAAAAAGAAAGATAACTATTTATACTCTATTTTACAATACAAGATTACAATTACCCAAAGATATATAGTAATATAATTTTATTCATGTATTATGGGCATTTATGACAAAGATATATAGGGGATAATTCAAAATCATGGCAAGATGGAAGGTTATATGCAAGCAAAGAGGTACACAAAGCATGCCAATTATGGGGCTCATCACACTCCCCAATTTATGATGTTTCTCATCCTTGAGCAACCAACATGTTCATTTCAAATTCATGTGTAGCTCTAAAATCCATATGGTCGACAACACCACTAGGAAAATGCCCATAAAAACCTCACCTTTGTTCATATTGCTTCCATCTTCTGACTTATCTTTCTTTATCCAATGGAATCTTTCCTTTCCAATCTAGTAGGATATAAAAATAGGGGAGGCTGAAACATTATGGCCAAGAGTTTTGTTTCTAATTCATTGATAATCATGATATATCTTTGTATTCTATCAAAAGTTACCTTCAGATTGTAAGGGGAATATGGTTCGTTTTTATTCAACTCAGGATTGAGTTCTTTCCACCTTTCCAAATAGGATTGTTGTGTTGCTAGGCTGATAGAAGTTCTCAATCCTAAGTAAAAATCTTGGGTTGCTTCATTGTTTTTCATAAACTAAAACTAAACATTTTGTATTTTCATGATATTATCCCAATCTTTCATATTAACTTTAGGTTCTCTTGATACACTTCTTATGATCAATTTACTTTCATTCTCTTTTTCTCCATAATCAGCCATTTCTTGGCCTCTTCTATGCTCATTAAGTAAATATGTTGAAATTGATTTTAAAATGACATCCCCTACATATAAATTGGGATTCCATTCTCTTTTATTGGGCACACCATAGTCATGGATATAAAATTCACATAATTGAGCATGAACTTCAGATGAAATTTCACATATCTTTGAAAGAAAGACAGTGGGTCTAATAATTCACAAGATAAATCAATATAAATACTCAAAAACTTGAATTTATGCCATTATTCTTCTAAATAAACTAAATATACCTTGGTAGGAGGTCTACAATCAAGGAGTGCTTGGGTAATATTGGCCATGTCTTCAATCTTACTCTGTAGTTTGGGATCTTATTTTCTTTGACTTTGGCTTCTTTCTTCGATTTCACATTTTCTTCTTTCAACTCCCTAAATTTCTCAAACCATTTGTCTATATTTTCTATCATTTTGGAGGATATAGAAAATGAGGGAATATACCTTTATATTTGAATAGTGGTGGAGATTTCTTATGGCATTTCAATTTTAGGATGTTAGGAAGTATTGGCTGTACGATGGGTATCTACAGGTGGCTTCAACTATGAAGCTATTGTAGCCAATGTATTCAAACCATTTCCTGGTTGGCCCTGCAGCTTCCTTCTCAACCACTCAATTTATTGAAGAGATTACTCCAAGGTAGGAAATTTATCTTGCAAAGGTACAAGGACTTGTTCTTCTTTCTCTATTTCCATGTGGCTTTGTATATCCTCCTCTTAGGAACACTCTTCTCCAACATCTAGCTCTATTGTTTCAACATTAGAAGTAATATATGCTTCCTCAATACTAGTTACCAAAATATTAATTTGTTCTTCATTTGAATCCTCACTAACTTCTATAAATTTAGGGGCCTTAGTTACTGGCATTCTTCTCATCTCACCTCTTAATTGGTGGGATCTCCATGGAGCTGTTATAACCTTGGATTTTTTAGGGGCCTTGACTATAAGAGGAATTCCTTCTTCAGATGTCTGAGAATCAGATTGGAGGATTAGTTTCCTTCTCTCTTCATGGTATTCTTTGTAGTTGAAGGTTCTACTACAGGACTCTTTTCCCTTATAGGTTCTTATGTACCTTCAGGAAGGTCATATTCAATAGGTTCTTATGTAGATGTAGGAAGGTCCTCTTTTACAAGTTCTTGTGTGTTTATAGGAAGAGTTTCTTTTATTCCCATTTCTTCTTTTGCTTCTACTACTGCTTCCAACCCCTCAACTCCTACCTCTCTATTACCTTCTTCCTCATTACTACTTTCTACAATTTTAGGAAATTATTAAAAAAATCCCCAACTTAAATTGGGCTTAATTTTATGCAAATAATCCTTTACAATCAACTAAATAGGGGAGTGATGGGAGAGAGCTTTAGGTTTGCCTTTCTAAAATGTAGCAACCATCCTTGTGAGAAAATTTAGTAGTAAATTAGGGATGTTTATCAAAATACCATGATATAGATGGTTCATGAACTTAACATGCACTCCATGTAGTATAGAATATTGTATTTCATAGGTAAAATATCAATAAATGAAGACAACTTCTCTTGCCCATCTTCTTGGTAAGGATAAACTTGCAATTCATTGATGGGAGGTTTCCAATTGCTTATTTCCTCTACATAATTTATGTCTTTATGTATCTATATTGATTTTGTCTTGCCATAAATCTCATGCTCAGGGTAATCTAGTTACCCTATTAATTACTATCTCATTCAATTTGATCTCCATACCTCTAATTGTTGCCAAATTATTGTATAATGATCCATCAAATTCCTCTACAATTTCTTGGTTGAAAGCATTTACCTTTTCAAAATATGTGAACCATCCTACATTTTGAAACAAGGTTGGGATGTCTATTTTTTATATCAGAGGAGAAATTTTGGGTGGTTCATGCTTGATCAAATCTCCTCGCATGGTTTTAGGATGAGGTTTTGCTATAGAATTGGCATTTTGTAGTAGAGAGTTAAAATGGTGGTGATGGTTGTGGCTTCAAAAAGAGGAGTGATAGAATTATTTGCTTAGTTTTGGAAATGAAATTTCTTGATAGATATGGAAAATATCCTTCCCCCCAACTTAATAGGGTCACTTGTCCACAAGGGACATAAAGATGGTACATTTTAAGGGACCATTCATACATATGGGAGATGGATTTGGTAGTGGAAGAGGACAATGGTCATATCGGTAGGTAGGTTAAAAGATTGCTTTAGGAGGGGCCTGAAACAATAATTAATGGGATGATGATAACATTAGATAACTGTAACCAAAGAATAATTAAATCATGTGATGTAATTAGTAAAGATAATTACCTATTAGCGTATGATTAACTCATTTATTAATGTATGAGTGGAAAGGATGCTTTGAAGTGACCTAGAATAATCATCTTAGTGCCTATAAGGATCCATGTAAGGATGAAGAAAAATGTTGTATGAAGGAAACAAAGAATGGTGCATCCCTTCTTTTACCATTGAAATCTTTAGGAATTCTTGCATGGAGGTCATTTACAGATGTGAAGTAAGTTTGAAAAAACTATCAGCTGTTGTCAGGAAGAAAAATGCATCATGTAATAGCTGAAACAACCCTGCAGTAACAAAATACATCTTGTAACAACGTGAGTTCATATTGGAAGGACAAGAATTCATCTTATAGTAACAATATTTAATCTTGTAGCGAAAGAAAAGTGATTTATGATTATGAAGAATGAATCTGCAAGAAAAATATGGTAATGCAAAATTTTATTGTTGTAAATTTTTGATGTTTTATGATTTATTTATCTATTTACTAATTTTTTTGTCCTAAATCAACTCATATTGAAGTAACCCAAGAGTTCGAATTTTATTCATCCTATACCAATCCATTGTGCATGACTTGTACTTGGCTGCAAGAACCTACTATTCATGGAAAATGTTAGAGAAGGGTTCACAAAAATTCCCTTCTTATGTAGGAACATGCTGATATTTTTCATGAGAGAGAGATGGATGAAGTTGGTGAGTAAGAGTCTCCTTGGAAAAGGGCTTCATGTACATCTTGAGCCTATGGCCATTAATAAGTAGCTAGAACCAAATAGGGTCATTGTTCATGATCTTCATAGTTCCATTATCAAAGACTTTATCAATATCATAAGGCCCAATCCATCTGGATTGAAGCTTACCCTTATGATCTTTATATTTAGAATCAAAGAGTAGTACCCAATCATTGGGTTGGAAAATTTAAGTCTTGATTTTTCTATAATTCTAACCAATTTGGTGTCTTTGCACAACTTGAGTGAGATGAAGTGATTATTTCTTAAGTTCATATAATGCATTTAGTTGCATTATCTAGGTTTGCTAACCTTGGGATAGATCTAAGCCCAAGTCAAGTGTTGTTAGAAATATTTTCATTGATGTCAAAAATCTAACATTGGTGATAAAGGCCCCATTGCATTTAATGATGTTTTTAATATTCATATCTTAGCTAATGTGTGTTAATATTTATTTAATATTAATGAATATATTTTTGGTTACATATAAGTCAAAAGAGGGCCCATGGAGAAGTTAAAGAGTCACGGGGTAAAGACAAAAGAGGAATAGGACATATTTTCTCATGAAGAGTCATCTTGAGGAATTCCAAGAGTCATCATGTGAAGACAAAAGAGGGTATGGCACATTTTTCCATGAAAGGACACTTTGAGGAATACAAAAAGTCACCAAGATAAAGACAAAAGAGGAAAGGATGCATTTGCTTATGAAGGGTCACCATATGACTTTTCAAATGCAAGGATAAGAAGGGTCATGCAAGTTTGGCACCATTTTCCATGAGGATTGAAGGGGCATAAATGGTAAATGTCAAAGGTCATTTGGAAAGATATAAATAAAGGCTTGAGAATCCATTTGTAATATGCAAGAGTGTGCATGGTTTGTATTTATTTTCAAAGAGAGAAAATCAATAGATATTGTAGAGTTCTATCATTTGTTGAGTAAACAACATTGAGAGATAGTTGTGTTTTATACACAAGAGGGGTTGGTGCTCCTATGGGTTGGTTCTCACAAATATTTGTTGTGTTGGTGCATGTAAAAGGGGTTGGTGATCTTAAAAGTTGGTGCTTTCAAATTTTTTAATTTGAGTTGGTGTTCATCATATACTTTAGATTGTTTTCTATGTTTTTTTCCACTTTGGGTTTCCATGTAAAAATCTGGTGTCTCTCTCTCTCTTGTAGG
Organism: Torreya grandis; assembly: GCA_037957365.1. NCBI lineage: Eukaryota > Viridiplantae > Streptophyta > Pinopsida > Cupressales > Taxaceae > Torreya > Torreya grandis. The sequence goes on along the minus strand of JARHVA010006069.1, from coordinate 845,334 downwards.
GTGCATATTATTATTTCAATTTTAATGCATATCTTGAATGTGTGGTTAAGTGGTTAAAAAAAAATTGACTAAGTAAAAAGATATATGATATACTGATTCACCCCCCCTCTCAGTATATTTCATTCTTAACAATTAGTATTAGAGCAGGTTCCTTTGGAAAAAGTTTTACAGCTTGAAGGTAGATTGAGAAAGCACGATGGCTGGATCACATAAATTTTTTTTATAAATAAGGTACCTTTGTTTGATGGGAAAAATTATGATTTTGGATCATAAAGATGAATACTTATTTGATATCCCTTGGATTCAATATTTGGCAAGCAGTGGTGGAGGAATATGAAGAGCCACATACACTTGTAACTACTCCAACAGAAAATAAGAAAAGTGAAAATAATGCTAAAGCTTTAAATGCTATTTTATATGGTTTATGTGAATCAAAATTTGTTATTAAAGTTATGCAATATACATCTGCTCATGAAACTTGGGTAACACTTGAGAATATTTACAAAGGTGATGGAAAGGTTCAGCAAGCTAAGCTTCAGACTTTCAGAAAATAGTTTGAGAGTTTGAAGATAGAAGAGAAAGAAAATATAACAAGTTATCTTTAACAGGTTGACCAAATAGTTAATCAAATTCAAGGTCTTGGAGAAAAGTTAGAAGAATCAATTATGGTTCAAAAAGTTTTGAGATCTCTACCATTGAGATATGATGCAAAAGTTTTGGCAATTGAAGAGAAGAAGAATTTAGCCCAGCTAAAGATAGATGAGCAACATGATATTCTTACAACATATGAGATGCAGATCGAATAAGAGAAACCCTCAAAGAGAGAAGTTGCTTTCAAGACATCAAAGAAAGAGAAGGCTAAGATTCAAGAATCAAGTGGTAGTTCTAGTGATGATGAAGATGACAACAGAGTTCTATTCATTTGCAAGCTAAAAAAAAGCATAGGTAAATATCAAGAAAAATTACCTTTTAAATATTTTAATTATGGAGATTGGACATTTTGTAGCTAATTTATCAGATAAGGGTAATGGTGACAATGAAGAAAGAAAGTCTACATACAAGAAGAATTTCAAAGGAAAATTCAAGAAGACTTTTGAGAAGAAGAGTTTGTATTCTAAAGATCCTAGCTCAGTCGAAGATAGTGGAGTCAATGATTTATAAGAAGAAGAGATTCTATTCATGGCTATACATAAAGATGCTTCCATAATTAAAAGTATAGATGATCAAGCAGAAAAATATGATGAAGCCAAAGTGAATCTAGAAGGAGAACTCATTTGTGCCTTAGAAGAGTTAAAAGCTCTTGAGAAGAAGAATCGATTATTAAAGCTCCAGATCGATAAAAATGAAAAATAGTCAAAGGAAACAATTGAAAATCTACAAGCACACTTTAAAGAAGCTAAGAAGAATCAAGAAGATCTAATAACATAGTTTCAAAAGGTAAGTAAACAATGTAAAAGGTATGTTATTGAAATTACTTCTTTAAAAGTAGATCTTAATAAAATAAATAAAGTAATCAATGATAGAGCAGCCAATGATTCAAAATTTAAGAATAACACTAATATGTTGAATAAGATATTAAAAAGTTAAATATCAATGTCAGATAAGATAGGTATCAGATTTGAAAAAGAGAAAGGGGAGGCCACTACTTTTACAGACAAGGAAAAAAGAAAGAGCTATGTTGAAGCTCTTATAAAAGAGAAAATAAAAAGGGAAGAAGTTAAGAATACAGAGGACATCTCAAACAAAGAAGGCTGGAAGGAATAGAGCTACAAAAGATAATCAAGTCATAGATACAAAAATAGGTCCTATTTTTATAGTTACTATTTTTATTGTAATGGATATGGTCATAAGAAATAGAATGTCGAAAAAGGGCTAATAATTTTAGAAATAAGGAGAAAGAAAGTCATGCAGATTCAAGTAGAAGCCACAACTCTTTTTTTCTTCTATCAAGCTTTAATGAAGAGGTCATAATATGTTATAAGTGCAACAAATTCAAACATATATCCCAGTACTGTAGAAGAGTGTTCAAGTCAGTCAAGAAGGACTAGAGTTTCAAGGCTCTATTCATCAAGAAGAAAGTTCGGATATGTTCATGGTAGAAACAACTTAAAAAATCTATGTTGATACAGATAGCGTTGCATGCAAGAAATGAAAAAAAGCCATGGTTCATTGATAGTGGATTTTTGAGGCACATGATAGGAGACAAAAGTAATTGCATAACCTTGAAGAAGATCAATAGTGGCATAGTGAAATTTAGAGATAATACTACTACCAGGAAAAGGTACACTAAGTTTAGATAATGGTAGAAATAAAATTAAAAATGTTTTATACGTAGAAGGTCTTAAGAATAATCTTTTGAGTGTAAGTCAAATATGTAATTAGAGGCACACACTAAAGTTTTATACATAAGGTTATGAAATTAGGAGAAAAGATTTAGATGTGTTGGTTATAGATGCTCAAAGAACATATAATAATTTATATATGTTATCAGACATCAAAGGTCAAAGATGTTGTTTGAGTTAGAATGAAAAAAGTTGGCTATGGAACAAGAGAATGGAACACATAAATTTTGACATCTTATTAACATTATTAAGAAGCAAGCAGTCATAAATCTTCTAAAAATTACAAAGCCATCTGACATGCTTTGTGAACCTTGTCAACATGGGAAGTAGGCTAGAAGATAGTTCAAAACAAAAGAGTACTTGACCACTCAGATGTTAGATCTTGTTCACACTGATTTATTTGGACCTATGAGAACTCAAAGTACTCAAGGTGAGAAATATTTTATGTTGCTTATTGATAATTTTTTATGTATGACTTGGGTAATGTTTTTAAAGATAAAGTCAAAAGCTTTTAGATATTTCAAAGCATTCAAAGCATTAGTTGAGAATGAAACCAGTTTGAATATTAAGTGTCTAAGATTAGATCGAGGAGGAGAATTCATGTCAAATTAGTTTATGAAGGCCATGTAATAAAGAGACATTATTCAGTAGCCAGAACTCCACATCAAAATGGAGTAGTTAAATAGAGAAATAGAATAGTTCAGGAGATGGCAAAGATAATACTAAATGAATCCAAGATACTAGATAAATTTAGAGAGAGGAAGTTGCTACAGTAGTGTATATTTAGAATAGAGCATTATTGAGAGTCAATAGTGACAAGACTCCTTATGAGCTATGAAAAGACCAACTAGTAACAATTAATTATTTTAGAGTTTTTAGTAGCAGATGCTTCATAAAGAGAACTGATGAAAAACTTCGTAAGTTTGAATCCAGAGTAGATGAATGTATATTTCTTGGTTATTCTTGAAAAAGTAAAGCTTATAAATATTATATCAAAATAACCAAGAAAATTGTTGAAAGTGCAAGTGTTAGGATAGAAGAAGATGGAACATAAAAAATTAGTGATCTAGTAGACATTCTTGAAATCATTAAAGAGAAAGATTTTGAAGAATTAGATGAAGATGAGAAGAAGGAGAAAAAGGACACCAAAACTTCATCCAAATATGTTTAGATAAATCATAATGAAAGTGACATCATCAGGGACATAAATGAATGAATTCACACTAGAAGAATGATGGTAAGTGAATTCGAGTAAGTTAATTTTTCTTTGTTATCCAAAATTTAGCCTAAAACTTTTTCAAAAACTAGACATGATAAGCATTGGCTTAAGGAAATGGACGAAAAATTAAATTAGATAGAAAAGAATGATACTTGGGAATTAGTGCCTAGACCAAAAGATCACAATGTGATAGGAATAAAATGGGTTTATAGAAATAAGTTGAATGAAAATGGAGAAGTGACCAAGAATAAAGCAAGATTAGTATGTAAAAGATATGCTCAAAGTGAGGGAATAGATTTTGAAGAAACTTTTGCACTAGTAGCAAGGTTAGAGGCTATTAGAATGTTTATTGCATATGCAGTGTTTAAAAATTTTAAAGTATTTCAGATGGATGTCAAATCTACCTTCCTAAATAGGAATCTAGAAGAAGAGGTCTACATTGAGCAACTTGAGGTATTTATTCTCTCAAAAAGTAATAGCCATGTATGCAGATTGAAGAAAGCACTTTATGGATTGAAATAAGCTCCTAAAACTTGGTATGCAAGACTTGATAAGTACCTACAAGATCAAGGTTTCAAGAGAGGATTTGTTGATAGTAATCTCTACATCAAAATAGAAGGTGAGCACCAATTGATTGTTGTGGTATATGTTGATGACATCTTTTTTAGAGGAAACATTGAAAAGATGATAAAAGAAATTTTTGATAATATGCAAACATAATTTGAGATGTTTATGCTTAGAGAATTGTCATTTTTTTAGGGTTGCAAATATTTCAGTCAAATAAAGGAATTTTCATATCTCAAAGTAAATATACCAAGGAAATCTTGAAGAAATTTGGTTTTAAATATTGTGCACCAGTTGGAACACTAATGAGTACATGAAATAAGGTGAGCAAGGATGAAGATTCACCTATTACAGATTAATCTTTGTATAGATCTATGATTGGTATTCTTTTATATTTGATAGCATCAAGGCCAAACATCATGCATGCAGTATGTATGGTTGTAAGATATCAGTGAGATCCAAAGGATAGTCATGTTCAGTTGGTGAAGAGAATATTCAGATATATCAAGGGGACATTAGATTATGGATTGTGATATCCCATAGGTAGAGATTTCACTTTGGTTGCTTATACAAATTCATATTGGATAGGTTGCTTGGATGATAGAAAGAGTACAAGTGGAGGAGCTTTCTTCCTTCATGATAGCTTAGTATCATGGCTAAGCAAAAAAGTATAATTCAGTATCACTTTCTACAGCTAAAGTAGAATATATTGCAATGATATTGTGTTGTACTCAAGTGCTTTGGATGAAGCAAATTTTAGAAGATATCAAGGTAAAATATGAACCTATGTCTATTTTTTGTGACAACACAAGTGTTATTAATATTTTGAAGAATCCATTGATTCATTTAAGAACAAAACATATTCCCATCAGATATCACTTTTTGAGAGAGTAGGTTGCAAATCAACATGTTAAAATGGAACATATTAGTACTACAAAGTAGATTGTAGATATTTTCACAAAGGCACTACCAAAAGACACATTTGATTATCTAAGAGATAAGTTGGGAGTAATTTATTTTACTTCCTACCATTGAGGATCAGCATCAGTTGAGAGGGAGCTAAGTTGTAGCTCCAGGATAGACCCTTTGCCATTGATGTCAAAGGAGGAGAAGTACATAAATAGGTATAGGTACAGGTGTATAAACAAGTGTAGAACAGGTACATGTAATAGGTATAGGGTGCTACAGTAAGGGGGAGTTACTATATAT